>CM060682.1:0-600000 GCA_030686995.1 Artemisia argyi
CGATGTTTTTGAACATCCCCTTTGTTTGCTTGAACTCCTCCGACTCATTTGGAATATCTGGAAGTTGGGAAAGGTATTCTAGAGGTAGGAGCCTAGAGTTTGGCAAATTGTCATCTTCACTCATTGAGGAAGAAGATGATGAGGTAGGAGGATGTGGACGTTTTCCTTGGGCTTTGTAAACTCTCTTATCACTAAGTGGAACAAAGGTGTGTGGAATGAGAGTGTAGTCAAGACGAAGACCATTTGAAGTTGGTGGAATGGGTGAGATGAACCTAAAGAGACGGGTCAAGAGCATTCCATATGGCATAGCCGTTGTGCCATGCACGGGAATGTCGGCCATTCTCTTTGCCATGTAGTAGGCAAGGTTGAAGGGTTGCCTAACGGACAAGGAGTAGAGCATGTAGCAAAGGCAAAGGTTGATATGGTCACGGTTCCCTATTGTGCTAATGACATTGGCTCTAAGGACTTCCTCCAATTTCTTGAATTGAGGTTTAAGTTCATTCATTTCCATTCCATATGGGTCCTTATCGACCTCATTCCCCGAACGGGTTCTCCTAGTGGTGGTGGTCCTAACAAAGAGGTGGTCACGGAGAACGTCTTTTGAGACAAGAGGTGTGTCATAAGGATGGATACGGTTTTGGAGGTTGTCAAGAGTTGAGAGGGAGTGCAAGTCGGAATAGAGGCAAGTACCACGGTTTGGAACACCTAAGATTTGAGCAAACTCCTCAAGAGTGAAGGAGTATTGGTGGCCGCTAACCCTAAAGTTGATAGACATTTGACCATAATCATCCGTTGAGAGGACGCATGATGCATAGAACTCTAGAATGAACCTAGGACAAATAGGCTCGTCGATATTCAAAAGACACTCAAAGTTGATTGTGGCAAAATCGGCGTAAAGGTTTGTGCCTTCTAGGAAAGATGGGTCTATGGTTCTACCCTCATGGACATAGTGTTTTTCTAGGGCTTTGAAAACGTTTACTTGATTTGCGGTAAGGCCTTTGGTTTTGTGGTGTTTTGGTAGGTACTTAATGGTGTCCTTGTGGTCGTAGTGGGTTAGAGGAGGCATGATGATTCCTAGAACAACAAAATTTCACATTTTAGTTTACGTAAACCACTATTATAATGTGGAAGTTCTAGTGTGTGCCTATATGAAAACAATGTGGAGGTGCGGTTATCTTGACTCATTTTGATGCTTCAAAATCGTTTTATGCAAGTTTTGTTATAAAACAAAAGATAACCCAAACGCTCCTAGTTCAATGTAGCTTCGTTTGAATGTACCTGAAAATACATATTGGTTATGTATTCCCTTTAGCATTCAAGAGACATTATGCAAGTGATGTTTTAAGCATAACGTTTTGATTTTGTATTCTCAATGTGAGACGAAAAAATATTTGTCCTACTTGTGAGAAATTTTTGAAAGGATTTGACATGGGGTGTTTTAGCAAACATGTTTATACTAATTAAAGATGCAATTCCTAACTATGGGAAACTTGATTAGTTTTATTAATTACCTAATCTCATGCATGAATTTCTTAAGTTAATGCATAACCCCAAGTTTTTGTTTTTATGCAAGAAATAGAATTCCTAGACTCAGATCAGGATTGTAATCATGTTAAGAATACTTACAATGATGATTGATTTGCAATGTAAATGAATGGAGGACCAAGAATTCGTAGGTGTGGATGAGTGGTGAAGTGAATAGTAGCAGCCTTGAAATGGTGGTATGAGATAATGGGTGTTTGGTTTAATATAAACAAAGAAAATGTTTCTGCAGGTCGACGGATACGGCGGAACCCTGAGTTGGGTTCCGTCCGTTATGGCTGAGGGTTCCGCCGACCCTGCTGAGAAAAATGGTTTTGGATTTGTTTTGATTTTTGTGATTTTTGTCTAATGTCCAAAACTACAATGTTGGTTCCATGAGTCCTAAGCCTAGCCTAAGAAGATTAAAAGGTTCACGTTTAAGAGGTTTTGTGAGAATGTCGGCTATGTTGTCTTCAGAAGAAACTTTCTCAATTGAGATATTTCCTTTTTGAACGTTGTCACGAAGGAAATGATGACGGATTTCAATATGTTTGGTACGAGCATGTTGAACCGGGTTTTTGCTAAGATCAATGGCACCTTTGTTGTCACAAAGAATTGTGATGTCGTTGAGTTGAATTCCGTAGTCGACAAGAGCTTGCTTCATCCAAAGAGCTTGTTGACATGCCTTTCCGGCCGAAACGTACTCGGCTTCCGTTGTTGAGATAGCAAGAGCCGTTTGCTTCTTAGAGAACCATGAGGTGAGACAATGTCCAACAAAAGTACAAATACCACTTGTGCTTTTTCTATCGACATAGTCACCGGCATGATCCGAGTCGGCATACACTATGGTGTCTATTCCCGTTCCTTTGGGATACCATAAACCTAAATGTGTAGTGCCCTTAATATACCTAAAAATTCTTTTAACGGCTTCGAGATGGGTAGTTTTAGGATCTTCTTGAAAACGAGCACATAGACAAACACTAAACATAATGTCGGGTCTACTAGCCGTTAGGTAAAGTAGACTACCAATCATACCTCTATATTTAGTGCTATCTACGGATTCACTTTCCTCATCCTTGGTGAGTTTAGTTTCCGTGGACATGGGAGTTTTGATAGGTTTCAAATCTTCTAGTCCAAATTTCTTAAGCATGTCCTTAATATATTTAGATTGGTTAAAGAAGATACCATCTTCTAGTTGTTTGATTTGGAGTCCTAAGAAAAAGTTGAGTTCTCCCATCATACTCATTTCAAACTCGTCATGCATGATTTTTGAGAAATCCACACATAGTTCTTGACAAGTTGATCCGAATATAATGTCATCAACATAGATTTGGACTATGATAATATGTGAATCTTTCTTCTTAGTGAAAAGAGTATTATCAACTAAGCCTATGGTATACTTATGGTCAACTAGGAATGTTTTAAGTCGATCATACCATGCTTTTGGAGCTTGCTTAAGTCCGTAAAGAGCCTTTTTAAGTTTGTAAACATGATTTGGTTTTTCAAAATCGATGAAGCCCGGTGGTTGAGCAACATACACTTCTTCATTAATGACTCCGTTTAGAAATGCATTTTTGACGTCCATTTGAAAGAGTTTAAAATTATGTGCACACGCATAAGCAAGTAATATTCTAATTGACTCGAGCCTAGCTACCGGAGCAAAAGTTTCATCGTAATCAATGCCTTCTTGTTGATTATATCCTTGTGCTACTAGCCTAGCTTTGTTTCTAGACACAATTCCATTTTCATCCTTTTTATTACGAAAGACCCATTTCGTTCCAATTATTGTTTGACTCTTTGGTTGAGGAACTAATGTCCATACATCATTTCTAACAAATTGGTTTAATTCTTCTTGCATTGCAATTACCCAAGATTCATCTTTAATGGCTTCATTAATGTTTTTCGGTTCAATGGTTGACACGAAACAAAAGTAGTTGCTTTCATTTTGAACTTTTGATCTAAGTGTTCTTTCGTTAATGTTGCCTATGACACCGTCTAATGGATGACTTTTAGATTCTTTGACATTGACAAGTTCTTTGTTTAATAGTTCATCTTCCTTGTCATTACCTAAGATTTCTTGACATTCAATTGCTTGACTTTCAACTAAGTCATCATCTACCAAAGGTGATGTCTTAGAGGGAGGTGTACTTTCGTCAAATGTTACGTTTAACGATTCCTCGACTCTTAAGGTTTCTTTGTTCAAAACAATGTAAGCTTTACTATTTTGTGAATATCCAAGAAATACACCTTCATAAGACTTTGGGTCAAATTTGGTGAGATAATCCTTGGTGTTAAGAATGAAGCATTTACTCCCAAACACTCTAAAGTATCCTAATGTAGGCTTTTTACCTCTATAAAGTTCATAAGGAGTTTTATTCAAAAATCGTCTAATTAGGACTCGATTAAGAATGTACGTTGATGTGTCAACGGCATTACATCAAAACTTTTGTGGAATAGTTTGTTCATTAAGCATTGTTCTATTCATCTCTTGTAATGTCCGGTTTTTACGTTCTACTACACCATTAGATTGAGGAGTACGTGGAGCCGAAAAGTTTGAGTAATTCCATTTTTATCACAAAAGTTTCCAAATTGAAATTCATTATCAAATTCACGACCGTGATCCATTCTAATAGACACTATATTAGACCCTACTTGATTTTGAATTTTCTTACTTAGAATCTCAAATTTATCAAAAGCTTCATTTTTATTTTTCAAAAACTTTGTCCAAGTATAACGTGAGTAATCATCTACTATGACCAAAGTATAGAAGTTACCTCCATAACTTTGTATAGCGGATGGACCAAATAAATCCATATGCAAAAGTTCTAGACACCTAGATGTAGACACCATGTTTTTAGCCTTATGGCTACTATGGACTTGTTTACCGATTTTGCAAGCATCACAAAAGTGTTGGTCATATTTCAACTGGGGTAGGTTTCGAACTAAGTCTTTGGAGGAGAGGTTTTGGATTAGTCTCATGTTAGCGTGTCCTAAACGTCTATGCCATAAAGTTGAAGATTCATCTAATGAGGTAAGACAAAGTTTGTCTCTAGATGTTGAATCCAACTTCATGACGTATACGTTGTTCTTAAGGACACCTTTGGCTACGGTTATACCATCTTTAAGAATTTTACTACCGTTTTCACTAAAAAGGACATTATACTTATTACGACAAAGTTGACTAATACTAAGAAGATTAAATCCTAAGTTATCAACATGAGCAACATCATCTATAGAAAGGGAGTCATGAGAGATTGTACCTTTTCCGATGATTTTGCTCTTAGCATTACTACCAAACGTAACATTACCTCCATCACATTTTTGATATGTTGAGAAGAGGCTTTTATTACCCGTCATGTGCCTTGAACAACCGCTATCTTTAATCCATTCATCCGGTTCCAAACAAACTTTGAGGCACACCTATTTTATGAAAAACACTCAAACATTTGGTCCCCAATTTCTCATGGGTCCATTTTGGTTAAGCATGCCATTAATTTGTTCCAAGTATGAAAATAGAGCATAAGGGTTCCATGGCATGTGGTTTTGAGTTTGGTAATGTCTAGGAGTGTTTTGGTTCCAAACATGTGGGTAGTTTGGTCGAGCGTTGAAGTTGCTCTTTGGAAAGGGACGTTTGGGAATAGGAGTCTTAGGTCTTGGTTGAGTAGTTTTAGCTCTAAATACATTTTTACTAAATCCTACTTCAGTTTTAAACACATGTTTTGTTCCATTTTTGTATGTAACTTTAACAAATTTTGAACGATCCGAAGTGGATGGAGTTACTGCTGCAGCAGACCTGGCAGAACCTTGGGGACCAACGGGCGGAATCCTATTTTGGGTTCTGTCTGATCCGCAGGTTGCTGTAACAGTTTTGTTTGTTTCATGTGCATTCTTTTCTTGTTTCGTTTGACCCTTAACGGTTTCTACTTTCCTGAACCCTAGACCTGTTTTATCAAATGGTGACTTTTGAAGTTTCATAATTTCATCCGCACACGAAATGCTCTTATCGAACTTTTTGAACTTTGTGGTTTGTTTGATTAGATCATTTTGAGTAATTTTAAGTTTCTCAACTTCAAGTTTAAGTTCTTCACATGATTTGCATGATGTGTCAATACCTTTACCCTTTTCTAATCTCTTAGCTTTTTCTTTTAACTCATAAACTTCATTTTCTAAAAACTCCTTTTTAGTTTTCAAAATTTTATTTTTGTTTATGATTTTTAAGCTTAACTCACAAAGTTTGTTATATTCATTTTGTAAAGTATCATCATCAATAGAGGAGTAAGATGAGTCGGAGAGTACCTCATTTGAGTTGTGAGCCATGAGAGCAATATCATCATTCTTTGGCTCATCATCATCTCCTTCATAGTCACTCCAAGCACCACCCACAAAAGCTTGTTGAGGTTTGCTCTTGGGTGGTTTTGGACATTCTCCTACAAGATGACTTGTGTCTCCACACCTATAACATTTTCTTTCAACTTTTCCTTTTCGATCATCACGATCTTTCCGGAAGGTTTTCTTGTCATCTTTAGGTTGCCTTACAAACTTCCCTCGCCTACAAAAGAACTTCTTGAAGTCTCTCACGGCCATAGCATATTCCTCATCATCACTATCCGAAGTAGATTCTTCATCATCACTTGATTGGACTCTAGCTTTCAAGGCAATGGACTTAACTTTTTCTTTCTTGCCTCTAACTAGTTCCGAGTCTTTTTCCATTACCAGTTCGTGAACTTTGAGGTTTCCAATTAGCTCATCAAGTGACATGCTTGAAAGATCTTTGGATTCTTCAATTGCCGTCACTTTTGCTCTCCACTTCGGATGGAGTGCTCTAAGAAATTTCCTGACAAAGTTCTTACTACAAAAAGACTCGTCAAGTGCTTTAAGTGAAGTAATAATGGTATTAAATCTAGCAAAAGCATTATCAATAATCTCATCTTCGGAAATAACAAATTGTTCATATTGTTGAACAAGAAGATCAATTTTATTATCTTTAACTTGTGAGTTTCCTTGATGAGTGACAATTAAAGATTGCCAAATATCTTTGGCGGTTTTACACAAAAATACTCTTTCATATTCTTTCTTAGGCAAAGCATTATAAAACATCATTTTAGCTTCATTATTTTTACCTATTAATTTCTTTTGATCATCATCTTTGATGTTAGTAACTACGTTATCACCATCAATAATTATATACCACAAATCTATATCTTTAGATTTCACGTAAGTTTCAAAACGGTTTTTCCAATATATAAAACCATTTGCTTCAAAGAGTGGTGGTCTTTGCATAGATTGCCCTTCTTTGTAATTTTCAAAATCCATAGATCGTTTCAAGTTTTAAAACACAATATATTTTAAAAGCTTGAGTAACGTAGCTCTTGATACCAATTGTGGAAAACTAGAAGGGGGGTTGAATAGTTTGCCGATTAAAATCTTTTTAACTTGTTAAGTTAGCTTTGAAACTTTTCGTTTGATCAAAGATATATTCACAAACACAATATATAACATGCAAGTAAATGAAGGAAACGATCAAACCACAACACGAGTATTTATCGTGGTTCGGCTACAAGGACTCTTTTTCCTTGCCCTACGTCCACGCCCCGAGTATCCAGCTCGAGAGTTTCTTTCACTAGTCAACAAGCTCCTTTCACCGGCGGAGAAAACCTTACACGTCGCTTATACTTTTACCGACACAAAGCTAAATGTCGAGTTCTTTTACAAGGGCACAACCACTCCCGTTTAGTTCTTTTACTAGGGTACAACAACTCCCAACGCTCTTTGTATTTTGAGGACTAAAATACTAACTACTCACTACAGAATATACACAAACAAATGACTTGTAAACAATAAGAGTTTACACAATACTAAGCTAACAAGTCTTGCAACGTTGTGCTGTAAACTTGTAACTTTTGATGACCTTGTGAGCTTCTTTGCTACAAAAGGAAACTTCACATTTACAATGTTAAGAGGTTAGAAGAAAAGATGAGTGTGTGTGTAAAATATGATCTCAAGAGGTTAGCCAAAAATCAAGTTATGGCTTGGTATTTATAGCACACCATACTGCATGCTTTGGCGGATCAGGCGGAACCCTCAGATGGGTTCCGCCCGTGTACCCCCAGGGTACCGCCGGGTCTGCAGTAGGTTTTTGCAATAACTCTTCAAACCAAACAAGGTCTTGTCTCATAACTCCTAGCAACCAAACAATGTCACATCACTTAAATCAAGTCAAATACAAAGCTTGCAAGCAACAACAAAGTTAGTCAAACACATTTCTTTCCATAAATGCATAATGACAAAACTTGCCATAAATGTGATGTGACAATTTCTAATTTAAGAAACAAACTTGTGTTGTGTTTTATGAAATGTAAAATGTAGCAAAAGTCTAGTTTATGCAAGTCTTAAAAACTAAGATTATGTTTTGCTTAGAAACTAAAGTTTACATTTTGTCGTTAACAAAACTTAGCGAAGATTGTAAAATATAAATAACGTTTTTAGGCGATATTTGTATTAACATGATTGTTTTATTGTCACTAAGTACCATCCTTGCCAATCCAAAACCCTTTATCATGAGCCATTTAATCACTATTAGTAGTGAGCGCGAATATTGTGAATAGGCCTATTGGGATTGACGAATCCCATTTGTATTGACCAAGTACGTTCAAACAAATGCACTAATATTTGAGACTTAGGTATGACGGCAAAGTACCTACTGGGGTAACTCCACCGATTGATATTGGTACCCGTTAACGTATTGGTTGTATGAGCTTAGTGAATAATAATAACTGTTTTGTTTTCCAACCATGAGTATGAGTCTAATTAACTCACACTATCAATATATTGTGTTCATCAATTTAATAAGCTATATGAATTTCACTCAACCTTTGTGTTGACAGTTTTAAACATGTATTTCAGCTCCATGATGTTAGAGGCTGGCACAGAGGAGCACGGATATTCAAGAGGGCTATAAATTTTATTATCATTTGAAAACTCATTTAATGTAAATTGTAAACATGAAACCATCTGGGACCTCATTTTGTAATCTCTGGTATTTATATAATTCGAATGATAAGTCTTTTAAAACGACTCAATTAGAGTTCGTTTTCTATTGTTATAACTGTTGTGCCATGAAGTAACACCCAGTTTGAATTCTGCTGCGTATCACAAAATTGAGGTGTTACAATACAAGTTGAATGACAATTTTTTTGTAGGAACTTGCCATATACAATTTTTATTATATTAGAACTTAGAAGAGATACTAATAATAATAATAATAATAATAATAATAATAATAATAATAATAATAATAATAATAATAATAATAAACACAACTCTATATGTTTTATTTAAGTATTTCATAATTAACATTTAATAAACACCAAACATTTCAGTTAACATCACTTACGAGAATAATTAAAAGTATATACTTATAGAATATATGAGTTTATTAATTGTCATTTTTGTAAATTTTAAATGCTTAAACAGACCTCACATGATCATGTTTAACAAATCCTCTAATTTAATTAAAATATATAATTATGCAACACAGTTAATAAAGCATTTGAAGATTTTATTTGATGTTTCCAAATTACAATGTTGATACGACATTCCTTTCTCCAAAACATGTGAAGATTTTGGTGTTGGTTGCTTTCTTATTAAAATTTAAAATGAAAAGCTTCTTGCCCTTAAGCCTTTTCTGTTGATATTAATTTTAGTGAAAATAACAAGAGTTTTCGTGCTTATTTTCGTTATTACCTTTGGTTTTCCATTGTTTTAGAATTGGTACAAACACTGGTATTAACCAATTGCCGATCATGATGAACTACAAGAAACTAATCATGTCAAATTATAACTAGTTATAATACCTGTGCACGCACGGGTTTTTTCAAAAAAATTTAATTATATAGTATTATCGTTTGAAAACAGAGAATCTTATGTATATTTTAAAAAGCTAGAGCATCAACATGTACGAAAGTAAGAAAAATAGTTAGCAGAAATTGTAAATATAACCGTGGCATCGACCTTGTATTGGATTCTTGAGCGTGTTTCTTTATAATGTTATTGGGTCAAAGGTTCTTTGATCACATGGATTTACACATAAATCAAATTTATTTTAAAATTTTTGTTTACTATATGGACATATAAGAATTTAACCGTGAAAATTGTGATATAAGTACAACTAATAAGTATGCATGAGTTTTTCATTATTAATATCAATTAATATTTTGTAAAAATTTATTGGATGAAAGATTTAACTTTGTTTAGCTGACATAGATGTTAATGTTGAGGTTGATGTTACTATTGATATTATTTTGTACAAAATGTGCAAGTTTAGTAGCACATAATAAGCGTTGATGAGGTTAAAATATACTCTGTAAAGTTTTAAAAAATGTTTTTCCAGATATCCGTATATAAACTTTAAATAATAATTACATGAGTCGTTATAAGTATAATCACGTATATTTATTTCATATCACAGTAACTCATACTTACTATTTGATATTTATATTACTGTTAATAATAATTTAACTGTATTTTGTATTCAAACCCGTGTACGTATAGATTAAACTTTTAAATAGGATAACATGAGTTCTTATTTATATTTAACGTACATAGTAAAAAGATATTTTAATAGATGAAAGTTTAAAACTAATATTTGTTTTAAAGTGTTTAATGTATATTAAAATTAATTCATACATTTATAAAATTTTGTAAGTTTAATGGATGGAAGTATCAAACCAATACTAATACTCATGTAATTGTAAACAAAGTTCATATTATAAAGTGTAGTGGTATAAAGTGTAAGGGGTTATTTGTTTGTTATTTAAAATTATAAAAAAATATGAAGATTTATAATTTTACACTTAACTCTATAAAATATATTTAAAATTCAACCACTAATGTTTTATTAATTACCTCCTCTTTTTTTAAGTTTTTATTTTCATAAATTTGACACCTATATTTGTATGTATTTTTTTCTTTAATCAAATTATCCACTAAATTTTTTAAAGTTTGACCAAAATCAATTCATTTTTGACTTTTTATTGGCCAATCATATTGCTCGATTTCACCTATGTGTCAAAATCGAGCTTTCTTATTGATCCAATTTTTTTTTCACTAAGATTGTTTTGTCAGAAAAACTCCAAAATAATGTAATTCTTTTATTATATAAAAGATTTGAAACCACCTGAAATATATATTATCAAATTACAAAACCTATAAATATTTATTCTTCAACTATATATTAGAAACCAAATTCTAATATTTTTTAAAGTCTAATAAGTGAATCAAAGTAAAATAGCCTTTATAGAATATTAAAACTGATAATTGAATAGACAAGCTGTCCACGCAGCTACTTAATTGCCAATGAGCCGAAACACATATGCATTGTTAAATGTTTGGCATCTTAATTTATACTCACCCCTCACTTCACCATTTGGTGTAACCAAGGTTTTGAAACCCGGGTCGACCCGGCCGGGTTAACCGGTTCGACCGGTTCCGGTCGAAAAAACGGGTCAAAACAACCCGAGTTTCTAAAACCGGGATAACCGGTGTGACCCGCCGGGTTTTGAGTGACTCGGGTCATCCCAGTTCTCGAAACCCGGCCGGGTTTCAATTTTTTCAAAAAAATTTAATAAACCCCGGGTTGACCCGGTGGTCGAACCGGTTGACCCGGCGGTCGAACCGGTTGACCCGTCGGTCGAACCGTTGACCCGGTCAAAAAAATAAAATAATAATAAATTAAAAACCGGGTTGACCCGGCGGTCCAACCGGTCGAACCAGTTGACCCGGTGCCCGGTGACTCGACCGGGTCAATTTTGAACCCGGTTTTCAAAACATTGGGTGTAACCAAACGATGTGGGATAGTCGATGCAAAGTTGCAAACACCATCATAGAATCCTTTTTCACTTTTAAACATAAAAAAAAAAAACCAAACTAACTTCGTTAGATTGGTCGATTAGCAACGTAACTCAGCGTCACATTAACTTCTTTATTCTTGACCAGGATCACCACTAGCATATTAATAGCCCAACAAAAACCAACTAGATATATCTTACTTTTACACAAATATACCTTACATCACACTCACACACGCAAATTGAAAAGAAAAAAAAAGTCTGTCGTCGGGACAACTAACTTGTGCAAAAACCGGACAAAGATGAATTGTGTGAGATGAGTGTAACAATGAAGCACGAGTCTTGATGGTCTTGAACACGTCTTTGTGATGTTATTACCTCGAGTCTTGTCCATAGCAATATTTAAAGTTTAGAATATATTTTTAAAAGTATTTATTAACTTACTTTCCTCTCATATTTTGACAATTTCACTTAGAAAGAAAAAGAAAGTATCCGGAGCTAAGAGGATGTTTTGTAATATGCATTTTCTTTTAATCAAAATATCAAAAACTTTAAAGGGGCCAAAAAGGGCTTAACTTGTCCTGTTAACGCGGACTTAATGCCACTTCATGCAACGGCTAACGCGGATTAACGCACGTTAAATGTGCCCTTAACGTAGGTTGTGGGTTACCATTGGGACTGCTCTTATAATGGTTTTTGGTTTATCTAATATAACCATTAAAATAGTTCAAATTACATCAAATCGAAGAACTTGAAACCATCAAAATCCTTATCATCACATGTATTTACTTACGGTATCCGACTTTTGTGTAATGCACTTCATAAAAAAAATGTGTTACACGTTATAAATGATTACTAGAACGGTACCAGCGCAATGCAGCGGCGGATATCATGTGATTATACTTTGCGTTATTTGGTTATACGATTAGTTGTCTTCATGCTTTATAAGTAGAGATATTAGAGATGGTTAAGCCAAATAATTTTAGGCTGAACAACCAACCGCTTCCTAACAAACTTGCTAACTAACTTGCTTCATAACCAATTAATATTGATATCCTTCCATAATAAGCAAGTAAAAGTCTGAATTTTAAGCATTTCTAATTATAGAATAGTCTCAAATACATTATATAGTAGTATAGATAACGAAATACAACTTTTAACTATTAGACCATGTGTAATAGGTGATTGATCAGTCGGTCGATCGGTCGGTAGCTATTACGGACACGCAGTACACCATTACACCACCTGAGTTGAGATGTGTTGCAGAAGGGAAGAAGATATGAAGTGGTCGTATATGTGATTGGCTTGAAGGGAAAATGGATGAATATTTATGTGAATTGATTTTTTTTAAATGTTTTTTGGTTATTTTATTACACTGAGTTGACAACAAATTATTTTAAAAAGAAAAATATTAATACAACAGTGATGTTGATAATTTTTTAGTGATCACCTTTACACTTAGCCTTAGTAAATAGTTACAAAACTATTGGACTATTAGTCTAAAACGATGGGCTAATTGTATTTGTATTTTTAGTGATAAAACACAAAAACACGTGTGTAGATATTATTTAAACGAGGTTGGCTTTGGGCCGCCGCGTTGCGGCGGGGCCGTGGCTATTCGATTTTGATATCGTGTAGCTATAACTAAGATCGTTTTTTTTTTTTTTTTTTTAATTTTTTTGCGTTTGTTGTACCTTGTATTTGAAATATTATGTGTAGGTGGTAATGGCAAATTTAATTTCTAGATCCCAAATTGAGATGTGGGAACGGCAAATTTCATTTCTAGAATGCTAAGCATTGGGTTTGTCTTAGGTGCATCATTCTACTGCTTCACGTAACAGCACGAAGACAAAGTGGCTCTGACCACTATAAAAGATTATCCACTTCATACTAAGCAGCCACTAGATTTAGAATATCTTAAACAATGCCATCCGAGCAAATAAAAGATCTACTTTTGAATCACTACAGTTGATAAACCAAATTATAGCTTTGAAAATGAAGAACCAGCAGCAACTTATCGCGCTTTCTGGACTTAGGAGTTGTGATGAATTCACATCTAAAAACTGCAAAGGCAAATTGATCCATTTGTATTAAAATCGAATAGCCACGGATGCGTCAATACAACATGGGCAAAAAAAACTGGAAGAAAAAATCGTGCAACAATCATTGACTTAATCGCGACACCACACATAATGTGCAGCTGCCACGGATAGCAGGAAACCGATGGGCATGAATAAAATGGAATTGTTATTTTGAATTAATCATGTAAACCAATATGTTTAGCAAAATAATACTTGCAAGTTAAAAACACATGGCAGTAATTGTGATACAAATACCTCTAATAGAGCATGTACCATTCTTCCTTTTCTGTGCATTACAAACATACAACATCGTTTTAAGGCGGCCATATAAATACCCGTGTAATCTGCAAATTAAAAACACAAAGAAAATCACAAACCATAGTAATACGATCGGGAATTATAGTGTGCAATTTGCCAATAATGGCTAACAAATGTTGCAGCTGCAAACCCTAAATGCATACTGTAGTTGTGTTTATAATAGCCCAATATGGAATTTTAGTTGTATTTTAAACCCTGTGAGTCCACTCATAAATAACCTGTGACCTCTGAAACCATGAATACCTATATTCCCATTTGAAATTAGCTATAACTACTACTAATATAGAATTTTTAGAAACAATGCCAAATGCAAGAATAAATAACTAAATAAGTACCTGGTTTTTTTACAAAGGTTGCACAATTGTAAAATATTAAGAACTAAACATAATAAAGTACAAAACCACTGAAAGCTATGGTGGACGTTAAACAACCAAAATACGTGTCAAAAAAATAATCAATGTTTATTCTATAAAAGTCGAAATAGTCATGTTCATTGCTCGCATCACTTCTTAGACTCCATATATTTAAGTGTCTGCACCAAGCCACCAATAATACTACATCTACTCCAATTGATCAAAACCGAATATTTACCTGAACACGACCTTTACGTGTTGGTACTTGCAAAGTCGTTATCCCCATGGCGTCACCCATATTTGTCAACGACAGATTCACCTTAATCAACTCCTGAACCACCGCATGGTTCTGGCCTCCTATCGACAATAGACAGTTCATCACCTCAATGTTGTGTCGCATTGCAGCTGGGTGCACAGGTGTGGTGTTTGGTAAATCCATCGTGATTGATAACTCCGGATGTGCTTCCTTAAACATTTTGAATATCTAAAAAAAATATTAAAAAAAATGCTACGAATGGGTTAACCTGTGTTATGTAAGGTAAATGGGAAAAAGAGGTGGACTATCGTTGTAGTTAAATATAATTTTTGCAGTTGTAAAGTTCTAAATTTATATGCTATGGAAAGAAAGAGATTGTAAAATGATGAATACCTCGATGGCTGGCATGGTTAGCTTCCCCGCTAGGTCTTTAATTGTTCCAAAAAAACTTATAATCTGATGGAGGCCTGCAAGAATGTATTCAAGTGTAAGATGTAAGTCAACAACAATTACTCGGTAAAAATGATATATGAGAAACTAAATACATGTGAATGTTGCTAACCTCGCATAATTGGTTGTTTAAGATTGCTAACTGTCGGGCCGCGCATGCATCTGCGTAAAACCTGAAACATAATAGGTAACTAATCTATAACCATTAACTGATGTAATAAATTAACACTCTTTTAATATGTGGCTGGTTGATGATCAAATTACCTGTGTCTCTAAGGCGCGTACGTCTACTACAGGTGGGAGAAAAATCGGGCAAGCTCCGTGGTTCTTGAAATACTAAAAAAAAAAAGGGAGTAAAAACTAATGTGTGAGTGTCTTTTTTCTCTAAAGTTTACATACCGATTACATAATGTGTACAATGATGGTATTTACATCAAGACTTAAATTGCTAAAAGAAATACCATCTTTCACTCGGCAATTTGTCGTTTGTATCTCAGTTACTGCTATTGGTTGCTTGGCTAGACCTAATGCAAAATTCAAAAAAAATAGACACAATCAACTCATGGTTGTCAAAAACAGTGGTAAGTATATATGTTCAGAGCTGCCGACGATATTATGAATAGATCACTTGCATCCAAGAATAGCATTGTATCGTTGTGCTATTCGGACACTTGTAACCTGAAAATTCCCCAAGAAAGAATCTCAAATTCAGAAACCTGTGATATGATTAACAAATAAAAACATTCAGAGACTGTTCATAATATCGATAAACATTTGCTAAAATTGCCGACGATATATGCTCTAGGACATAACTTCAATAGCTCTACTTCGACAACAAAAACTGTAAACCACCAACTATTTAACACATCTTTTTTTTTTTTTCCTTTTCTTTTCTTTTCTTTTTTTTTCTGCACCAAAAACCGTATGATCGTGTGATCACCTTTAGCCTTTAGTGGAAATTCATATGTATGAACAACACATCCAAACACCCTAGTTATTTTATGAATGAAGATTACTATTGCATTTTCTTACAAAATAATCTAATTCTTTAACTATTTTTTCAACTGGTTACTCCAAGTGCTTATTCTAAACATAAAAAAGCTATTACTATCCTCCTTCTGAACATCATAAACGCACATCACATCAAACACATCCACCAATACCTTGCTTAAAGAAAAAAAGAAACACAATCTTTAAAACAGAGCACATGACCAAGGAAACCACCTCAATTCTGACGCATCATTTGGTATTAAAAGAAAGCAACTAATAAATTTTCATAGACATTTACCTGGACAACGTTCCTAATTCCCTTTGGTATATTCTTTAGCTTAAACTCCATATTCATTATGACCGCAAATTTGAACACGTATCTTACATATCTTATGAAAAGGCCATAAGGAGAATTAAGCAACCTGATAAGCCAATGAAAGTAAGGTCATGAGCTTTTGGAAAATCTTACAAATAACAACTTTTTTCACATACCCTAACCAAAAAAAACCCAATTCATAAAAGCATAAACACATTCAAACCCTAATCTTGATTTACAATAAAGATCAAAAGTTTAACCCAATTACCGATCAAATAAAAGCCTGGTGAAAGACATGGAGGGAATCCAGGACCTCACCACATCACCGGCACCGGGTTCGGACCGCCGTAAAAAGACGATCTACTCATATATGAATACTATACCAAAAAGGAAAGTAAGAAAGCTACCCGAAGAGTGAAACAACCGTGTATAGCTTTGATCCTTTAGCAGCAAAAGTTGGAGAAACAATGGAAATAGCAGATAACAACGACCATGGAAGCGGTGGCCTCGAAAACAAAAAAGAACGTTATAAAAAAGGAAGAAAACAAAGGAAAAAAAGACACAAAAAAGCCATGGTAAACAGACTGGACAACGGCAATGGACGGGCCCAAGAAACTGGTAAGCCCAAAACGACATGGCTGGCGTCGTTTTTGCCGGTACATTATATATATAGCGAGGTGGGCGACGGACCGCCGCGTTGCGGCGGGGCGTCGGCTCACCTCGTCGATTATTATGGCTATTTAATTAGAATACAATATCTACAGATTCACACAAAGACTAACAAATGAAAAGTGGGGGATTTATAATTTAACATATTATACATCTAAATTTTGACCTGCTGCATATTTAGAGACCCATATCCATCAAAATCGCTTTTAACCTGTCACCCAAGCTGCCAATTTGCCACTTCTAACAATGACTTCACATGGAAATCAAACTCATATCCATAAAAACTGTCTTATAATCTAAAATGGTGTACATTTGTGCTTCAAAAAGAGCAGTTAGGAAAATTTGAAATAAGTTGAGTCATATTTTTAGTAGCATCATCTACAGCTAGAAAAGCTACTAAGCCCTGCATCAACTGCAATTGGCCTCCCAAGACGTTCCAACTCAGCCTCCATCTCATCAATACCTTTGCTTATGAAAGAAATGATGCCGGATATTTTCGATTTGATTGTAGACTCCAAATGTTGCAAGATAGAAGCTTCATATTGAAGATAAATTTTGTGTGATAAAACTACTCATAAGACTTCACAACAATAACTACAAACTATGTGAGATAGGTTCAAAAAGTAACATATATCTTAAGTGGATAGAACATACCTGAGATAGGAGTTTCGCCAAATACTCTGAACCCATTTTATTAGCCAATGACTATAGTCAGGACTTGTAGCAAAATACTCCCGCTCTTTATAAAGAATTTGCATTTTACCCTGACGCCAATTAGCACTTGTTGATGGCAGGTTTTCTGACCTTGAACTTCAGCACTAAACATTCTCATATAATCGGTACTTGCAATGTTGGTCGACCGAAGAATATAACACACGTTCTTTTGATGACCATGGGAAATATGTGGTAAGACCGTAAGAAAAATAAAATCATTCAACCTGTATACATATATAAAATAAAAAATGAAGAATTACAAAACGCAAAGTAATTATAATCCTAAATCTAAGCATTTAGGAAAACTTACCAGAAACATAATTTTCTCAAGAAATTCATCAAACACATGGTAGGCACCAAATCCACCAACAGCTTTTCACACCATCGACCATACCCAACTTCCAAATTTGCCTTCAGTTTCTTCATCAACTTGTACCCGTTCATTGTGAACCCAAAAACGGAACTCATCATCTGTTCCAAAATAAAGTGAACGCTGAAAAGAATTCCTACGCAATTCCCACATAGAATGCGGCATATGTTCATATTGAAAAAGTCAAAATACCTCTAGACTACATAATCTCAGAAATCCCAGTTTCAACTATCCAAACTACTAAGCTTAAAACCAAAGCTAGATGAATCATCCAGAATCACATAATGGTCTACCTGAACTGTCCGTGTCCAGGAGATACAATCAATTATAGGCTGTGGCTTAATGAAAATAGTGGAAAAGATATATGTAGCACAACAATGTCAATATCATTAAACCACGTAACCAATCTTAGGCCAAAAACACATAAGAACCACTGTTAAAGGACATACAATTTAATATGCTAGAAGGAAGTGTACCCTCAACCTTGTAACAGCTTCTACATGAGTCCTAATGACAGCCACCCCCTCATAAATTATCCTGAAAGCCTTATCCAAATTCCTACAGCAACAAACAAAAGGAAATCAATCCCAATAACTTCCAATATTCGAGCTTGAACACAAATGCCAAATAATGAAACAGTAGCCTCGTTTTCACCTTTTGTGCATGTCGGCCATAAGCGAAGCCGAACAACGACGAAAGTCAGCTGCTAGGTTTGTCGCATGTCCTCATCCACATGATCTTTCTCCCATATGGACATCACTTGCTTCATCAAACACACTTTGTAGCCTTGATTCATGTCCCTGTGTTATCAAATAACAAAGGTGTTGCCCATAATTACTACAAAGAATATGAGAATGCAAGTACATTTATAAAGGTGATTTACCACATGTAGTTTTGTAGCCAACTTCGTCAGCTCACATATAGAAAGTTGAACAAAATCGATAAATCCTATAAAGTTGAACGCGGGTATTGCAACATGTAGAGATAAAGATAGTAATTTAGCTTAATACAGAAATATAATCTGTTAGGCACGGCAAGTACAATTATAAAGGTGATTTACCACATGTAGTTTTGTAGCCAACTTCGTCAGCTCACATATAAAAAGTTGAAAAAAATTGATAAATCCTATAAAGTTGAACGCGAGCACTGCAACATGCAGAGATAAAGATAGTAATTTAGCTTAATACAGAAATATAATATGTTAGGCACAGTAATTAGATCTAATTTACTTACCCCCTTTTTTTCTTGTTATTTAGACATGATCAAATTTTCCCTTTTCCTAGCGGCTTGCCAATGTCAAAGAGAGCATGTACCCACTTGTTTTATTCTCCTGCAGCTTTTGAAAAAACATATGGAAAGCGCTAAAAAGAAAATGAATCATTACATAAATTGTGCATATTGTAACTGTTAAAACAACTTCACAATTAGCAATATCAACAAATCTTATAGTGTGTTTGTTCAAATATGTTGTGTAAGAATCTGGAACCATCAATGACGTTACAACTCTTATATATATATTTGAAATTACTAAACCTCTACACACCACTTTGTTCGCAAGGATCTGGATTCCTAGAGGTCGTGATCACATACCTCCTTAATCACATCGTAAACAAAAATCAAATAATGTATACAATTATCAGTTACAACAAAATACTACTACTAAGAAAAATGGGTACATCACATACCTCTTTATCTGAATTTTGTGGCTCAATACAAACAGCCTAGCTACTATATGGCGGGATGAATACTCCATCTTTCAAACAGCTTCCATCAGGAAGGCGTGCTAATGTACAAACCATCAACTGAAAATTATTGACAAAAGGAAAAAAATTATAATGAGGTAAACCCTGGTTTGTTATTCTTGTCCGTATCTGTCTTATGACGCAACCTTAAAAATGCGACATATCGAAAGCGGTAACAATATTCCAACAACAACATAATTAAGCCTAGTAGTAAAAAGTTTCTATAACATCTCAGTTTAGCATAATAAAAATTGTTACCGCCAGTACACAAACTTTACCTTAGCGGTAGCAAGGCACGGTAATAGTCCAAACACCAACGCGACACTAAAAGACTCCAATAGCAAGCTATTGTGAATTTGTGATGGACCTTCCCCATCATCATGAACCTGAAAAATCGATGAGAAAGAAAATTCAGCTGATCATTACATCCAGTTTCGATCATTAGAAAGCATAGACCTTTAACTTCATTAACATGTTTCCAAAACAAAATACGAACTTTCATTAGTTTACCTGAGTTGAAAGAATCTCCAAACCTTTCACCTTCCCCCGTAACTGTCGGTAGTCGGCTCTGACTGTCTGCAACTCAACCGAGTTGGATTTTAGTAAAACCAAATCGCAAATGAGAGTGTTTATTAAATGAAATCACAATTCACAAATCCCAAAGAAACCCACATGTTGGATTTTAATAAAATCAAACACAAATTAAGCAAGAATTACAAAGGGGTTCTAATACCTGATAAAGATTGAAGAACTTTGATTATGTAAAAATATGCAATTGCAAATTCTTCTTTATCTTGAAACTACAATGAATTCCTGTAAAAACCCAAAAATAGATTTAGGGATTCATTTTTCAAAAAAAAAACATAACAATTAAATTAATAAAATTTAGCAAAATCTTATTTATTTCGCAAAGACAACAACTGCTTCACTAATCTCTTCAATTAAACAAAACAGTAAATATAATTTAAGTATTGTACCAAATAAAACCCCACAACCAAAACCACATCACGCACCTCCCAAATGTGTTGTGTCGGCATAAAATTCCAGAACCCCTTGACAACGCAAGCCAGCAAAAGGTCCTAAAAAAGGTGCAAGATGAAGATGACTATGAGTATCGAGAAGGAAGCAGAAGCTCCAAAAAGGTTCAGGGTGAAGATAAGTCTGTAAGTTTCGAGCGGTTGCTATCAAAGGAGATTAAAATTAAAAAAAAAAAAAAAAAAAAAAAAAAAAAAAAAAAGAATGGGTCAAGAAAACGGGCCTCAACAATACGAATGGGCTGGAGAAAAACCACAAAAGATCAAAACGACAATGTACGCGTCGTTTTCGACGGTACATTACTATATATAGTAATGTGGCATCAAATGACGCAGGGTTACGTCATATGGGCTGCCGGACTATGCGGTGTTTTTGGCCTGCCCCATGCCTATGGTCCGTGTACTCTATTAATTATTGATCTATAGTTACGACAAGTGGGCTATCCAAGCCCATCTAGGAACACAAGGTCAGGTTAACATACTCATGGATTAACTAATGGGCTTCACATTTGGGTTGGAACTTCCAATATCGTTCGTGTATTTGTACTCTGTCTATCTATCCTTTTCTTAGCAACATGTATGGTCATTGTCATAGCAAGATAAAACAATTCATCCGTCACATACACTACAAACAACTGCATACCAACACAATCATGGATGCAGCTAAATATATGAACATCTGTAATAGCAACAAACAAACAATCACTGCCCCGCCGCAACGCGGCGGTTCGCAGCCATCCTTGTTATATATATAGTAATGTCAAAGTTTTTTCTTCTCATAATTGAAAACTCTATCCTTACTACTACCTACTTTTGAATAGTGGACACTTCATGCATGTTTCGTGGACTCGTTTTAACCAATTCTTTATTCAACTGGACCGTTTCTGTTTTAGTTGTTTATTGCGTGTTGGTAGAAAGTAGTGCCTACTAAGTGGTGTGTTTGTTTCTTTATTGCTTACATGAAACTTTAGCATTCATAAAAGAAAAAAGTATTATTTGATTTCAGATAAAAGTCTAAAATATATTCATGTGGTATGTCAAATTATCGATTTACATCTTTTTTCTTTTTTGACTCAAAGTTCATCCATGTGGTTGTAACTTTGGAACAAATACATCCCCAGTTAGTATTATCAGTTACTATGGACTAACGATTGAAATGATTTTCTGTTATCTCCTAACAAGAGTCAAAATAGTTGCATCGTTAGTCCTTATTGAGTTAAAATATTTGCATCGTTAGTCTTCTTTAACTATAAAGTTAAAATATTTGTATCGTTAGTCCTCATTAAGTTAAAATATTTGCATCGTTAGTCCACATTGACTATAGAGTTAAAATATTTCCATCGTTAGTCCTCATTAAGTTAAAATATTTGCATCGTTAGTCCTCATTGAGTTAAAATATTTGCATCGTCAGTCCTCATTGACTATTCTTACGTTTTTATCCTTTTTCATCCGTTTTTCTTACGTTTCGTCCGTTTTTATCTGTTTTTCTCATGTTTTATCAGTTTTCATCCATTTTTCTCATGTTTTTATCCGTTTCTTTCGTTTTTATCCATGCTCATACACTTTTATTCGTTTTCGTCTATTTTTCTACGTTTTCATCCGTTTTTCTTATATTTCATCTGGTTTCATCCATTTTTTTATATATAATATGGATGAATTCAGATAAAATATAAGAAAAACGGTTGAAAACGTAGAAAAAATAGACGAAAACGAATAAAAGTGTATGAGCACGGATAAAAACGTGAGAAAAACGGAAGAAACGGATAAAAACATGAGAAAAATGGATAAAAACGGACGAAACGTAAGAAAAACGGACGAAAAAGGATAAAAACGTAAAAATAATCAATGAGGACTAACAATGCAAATATTTTAACTCAATGAGGACTAACGATGCAAATATTTTAACTTAATGAGGACTAAAGATGCAAATATTTTAACTCTATAGTCAATGAGGACTAACGATGCAAATATTTTAACTTAATAAGGACTAACGATGCAAATATTTTAACTTTATAGTCAAAGAGGACTAACGATGCAAATATTTTAACTCAATGAGGACTAACGATGCAACTATTTTGACTCTTGTTGGGAGATAACGGAAAATCATTTGCATCGTTAGTCCATAATAACTTATATTACTAACTGGGGGATGTATTTGTTCCAAAGTTACAACCACAGGGATGAACTTTGAGTCAAAAAAAGAAAAATGATGTAAATTGATCATTTGACATACAACAGGAATGTATTTTAAATTTTTCTCGTGATTTTATCTTTAAGCTTTCGATAAAAGTATATTTCCATCATTACGAAATAGGAAAGGGATTAGTAACTTGTAAGATCATTTTGCCTATTTTGTTGTCATATTATTATTATTATTATTATTATTATTATTATTATTATTATTATTATTATTATTATTATTATTTTACTTATTTATTTTTTAATTATTATTATTATTATTATTATTATTATTATTATTATTATTTTGTTATTTATTATTATTATTATTATTATTCTTATTATTATTATTATTTACTTATTTATTTTTGTTACGATCTTTCTAACAAAATCTTAATTGTAAAAGGGAGATGATATGTACACATACAATTTTACTTTGCACACATAAATTTATATGTGAGGACAAGTAAATTGATGTGTGGGGACAAACAAAATTATGTGTGCAAAGTAAAATTGTATTTGTACATATCACTTCCCATTGTAAAAGTCTATATTCATTGTAACTATTTAAGCCGAAAAAAAAATATTATAGTGACAATTAAAATAGGATGACAAAAGTGCTTATCACTATAGAATATAGTATGGCCGGAAAATGAATTTGGACGCCCTGGGCGAAAATTAAAAATAGGCCCCATCAAAACTAAAAAAAAACTTAAAGGTGTATATAAATAGTGTTTATTTATAACAATTTCTTATAATGAGGTTCTTTAATGATGTTTTATTTATTGTTACAAGATGGTTGTCTTTAACTAACGAGTGGATCGTATTTAATGATATTTTATTTATTGTTGCAAGATGGGTCGTATTTAAATAACGAGATTTACAAAAAATAGATAGTCGGATATACCATAAGTATACAAAGTGAGGCCCTTTAGATTGAGGGGCCATGTGCGTCCGTACCACTGGCACACCCTCTTCGCCACCACTGATAATGCAGTTCTTTGATAATGGTATTATCCCTCGGTCTTTGAATAAAACGTTAGTAGTTTTGCTCCCAAAGGTCCCTTTTCCAGAGACTATTGGTCGATTTCGCCCAATTAGCCTTTGTAACTTCGTTTATCGAGTTATATCAAAAGTTATAGCAAACCGTTTGAAACCATTTATGCACCGTATCATTTCTCCACAACAATCTGCTTTCATCCCGGGTAGGCTCATTCAAGATTGCATTATTGTTGCTAACGAAGCTTTTCATTATATACGCAACAAGAAAAAAGGGGATCAAAGGGTTATGGCTTTGAAGCTGGATCTTAATAAAGCTTTTGATAGAGTCGAATGGGACTTCTTAATGGCAACATGTGGAAATTGGGTTTTGGAGAGAAATGGTGTAGATGGATTTTAGCGTGTATATCTTCTTATGAAATAGATCTTTTAATTAATGGGGAGTCTATTGGTTCTGTTAAGCCTTCCAAGGGAATTCGTCAAGGCGATCCTTTGTCTCCTACTTGTTTATCATTGTTTATGATGTATTATCCAGTTTCGTTCCAGTGTGGGCACATCAACCATTTCACATTTTTTTATTAAACTAAGTTGAAGTCCATATTAATATTGTGGGGTATGTTATTGGTAACCCTGGCTCACAAGAAAAGTATAAAAAATTATAAAAGATTTTTTTTTTCTTATGTTTACAGTACAATACAGTTTTAATTTTACCAGTTTATGTTTCATACTTTTTGTCAGTTTAATACTTTTGACTGGTTAAACTTTATATTTTTTATTTCACATTTTCGTTTCACAGTTTTATAATATAAACAAAATTATAAAATAAGAAAAAATAGGGGGTGTCATTTATTAAATAATTAAATTTTAAAAAATGATAAAAAAAAATAAATAAATAAATAAATAATAAAAAAAAAATCTTATAACCTTACCCCTAATAATATATCTTTGTCGGTCCTCATCATGGGAGAGTTAACACATTATGTTAGTCATCATCATGGGAAAGTTAAAACCAAACACCAGTCTTAAAACTGGTTATAGAATTCAAAACCCAATAAATTAATTACTAAAATAACGGGCATGGATACAGCTACGAGTAGTTTACCCAAATGAGGTGGCACTGAGTTATTGGGAGAGAATGAATAATATTATCCTATTTCCTCTAACAAATCATTAATTGTGTTTTAATTGTGTTTTTATTCTTAGTGGGTAGACTACCCAGTGGGTAGCTTAAGTTTTCTCCTTTATAGGAGGTGTATTGTGTCGAATGTATAACAAGTTATTTTAGGAGAAAACTTAAGCTACCCACTGGGTAGTCTAGCTTTACCCGTATATTATTTTTTTCATGTATATTATTTCTGTTCTCAAATTGCACACTGCACAGATCTCAGTAATATACACACAAGTTAGCTTGCCACATCATCCTCGTTCTAGCTTTACCCGTATATAACCAAAAATCTTAATAAATATACATGAAAGTTAAACACTTGATGAAACCAGAAATAGTCGAAAAATATAAACAAGAACCCAACAATGTCCCGTTCTTGCAATGTGACATCAGGACTATAAACAAAACAGAATCACATATTTGAGGAACTAAATTGGATTGGGCTTGATAAATATACATATTACTATATATATAATAGCGCATCACGAACGACGTCGTCTACATTGCTGGGTTCTTATTTTTTTCATTAGCCTGCTACATGTGTAACGGCCCAATGCCATTTAACCCGCCTGCGGCCCAGTGTAAAAAAAAGATTAGTACGTACACAGACCACTAAACGTGGTATTTTTTAGGGGTTAAGTAAAAAGATGTATGTATACGTGTCGAACACCTATGGTTTAACTCAGTTTTTTATGGCCTTAATTTTCTATAGTACACCAAACCTCTGTACGGTATTTGCTACTTCTCAATGTAGAACCTTCTTGACACTATATTCATATACATTTTCATGGTAGAAACTAGAAAGTAACAAAAAGCAGATCAAAAAAAGAAAAAAGAAAAAAAAAAAAAAAAAAAAAAAAAAAAAAAAACCCACAAAGAAACTCCAAAGTTGATCATCGCTATATTATTATTATTATTATTATTATTATTATTATTATTATTATTTACTTCTACATAAGTCGTATTGATATAAAGTCTATTAAAAATGATAACTATAATGCCCCATCGCAACGCGACGGTCCGAAGCCCGACTAGTTTGATAAAAACACTAGTTTGAGCCTTTGAGGCTCTTAGTGGATATTGGGCCATATGAGGCTCTTGGTAGATGTTTTCATTACCTACATCAAGTTTGATTTATAAGCACCTTGAGCTTAAATATCAAAAAGTAAGTTTAATTGCCTATTAACTTCTATTTCAAAAATATAAATATGAGAAATGCTAACAATAATCTTTTGATTTAATTTGAGAGGATCTTAATCCTAATAATAAATTACAAATTTTTTGTTTCGAAATTATTATAGAGCAAATACTCTTTTTGCCCCACCACCTAAATAAAGTTGGTGCCCCTGTATGCCCCAAAACAAAGTGTTATCCCACAATATATTAAGGCGACCTAGGCTACCTGGATTGCGATTGACTCCATTAATATATGAACAAGTGTCTCCTGCAAGTACATTTAGGTTGAAAGGTGTGTAAGCTAATATATCAATTAATTTCTTAGGCAACCGACATCCTTTGTATCTTGGACGACTTGTTTTTTGTCATTTAATTTCTAGGTAATTACACTGTTAGTCCCCAATGCATAAACAATTGCACAGTTGGTCTCCAATACATAACCTCAGTTAGTTCTAAATACAATTTTTATGTATTGGGGAGTAACAATGTAATTACCAAGAAATTAAATGACAAAAAACAAGTCGCCCAACGTAAAAAGGTCGTCAGTTGCCCAAGAAATTAAATGATATAGTAGCTTAAACGCCTCTAATACAACTCGTACCCTAGATGTACGTACTTGCACGGGGCACTTGTCCAAAAATTAATGGAGTCGCCCAATCGTCATTCAGGTCGCCCAAGTTACGTAGGTCGCCCTGGTCTATTGTGGGGAACATTTTTTTTTTTTTTTTGGCATATATGGTTACCAACTTTTGGTAGTGGGATAAAAAGAAATTTTGCTCTAATGCTATTAAGACATAACAAAAACATTTTCATCTTTTTCGCTTGTAAAACTAATGAATGAAATGAATACAAATGTGTTTGAGAAGAAAAAAAATATAATAACTAATTCACGGTAATTTTGTAATACTAAATACTTAAAACTCAGTAAACATACACATTATAAATATCAAACAGAAGCATGTGTGGTTAAGTGTATATACGGGATTAACTATAACATATATAAACACTTATATTAAAATTAAACTACTTAAACAATAACATTAAAAACATGAATTGACCATAATTTCAAACCCGAACAAATATAGTTGCAATAATTTAGTTGTAGTTATTGGCCAAGCGTGTGCATGGGCAATTATTAAAAATAGTTACATTTTGTGTCAACAACATAGTAACCTGCATTATGTCAAAGAGTTTGAAAAGAAATCATATTCAAATTATAAACAGTATATCGTCGCACTAAGAAGGGAGTCAATCATGAACGAGTGAGCAGGGCGATGCAGCTGTCTTCTTTGGAGTGTCTCGATCGAGTGAACTAGGAGATGAAACTATCCTCTTTGGAGTGTCTCGAAACGAGTGAACATGAAGATGCAACTATCCTATTTGAAGTGTCTCGAAATGGCATATGTACTCATCGCATAGCCAAAGTTTTCCCTAGCTCTTAGCATACAATAACTTTAGGGGAAATGATCCCTACTGTAAACAGTAGAGAACATCGCTGCAGTAGGGGGCATTTTTTTGCTCATCAGAGACCATTTATTCACATGTAGCATGTTATCAGGGATCATTTGTGTTTGATCAGAGACATTTTTTGCACTTACAGCAGCTATACTCCCTACTATTTACAATGGGGATCATTTCCCCGTAACTTTAATGCCCCAAGTTGAGTCAAAAAGCAAACATTGTTGAAAAAGGCTGCTTATTCAACCTAAATAACATTTTAAAATTTTGTTTTAATGTTCTAACGATGTGGGACAAATTCAAAGTTTTTGATATTTCACTAGAACTCCTTTTAGAGTTAATATACACGAAGGTTATGAACTTTGCGTTTTTCATCTAAACCATAACATTTGTGCCGATGAAACTAGTTATAATACCTGTGCACGCAAAGGGTTTTTAAAATTTCTTTTTGATTATGTATTATTATCGATTAAGAAATGAATCACTTAACATGTTTCAAATGGTTTTACTTGATGGACTAAAAAAAAAATTACATATATATATGTTATAATCTACCTATTATTTTAGGAGAATGCTTTTGGATTAAAAATAATATTTTATTATTCAAGCAAAATTACATGATGATTCTTGACTTGCATAAGATGTTAGTCATATATGCTTTTATTTTGCAAACCCGTGCTATCAATTTACAATGTGTTTTGTAAGTGCGGTATTTCTTTTACTTATATTTTCGTTAAAATATGTACCATATTTAGATAGCTTTGAAGATTGATTCATTTCCTTTATTATGAATAACCATCATACCATGTTTACCAATGTACATTTTTGTTCAAAATATTTACGTGCATAAGTAAATCATAAATGTATGAAAAAAATGACAAAGAGTACATTCGCAAGTCTTTTAGAATTGTTTGAATCATTACCGACCTTTCACTTTAGTGCAACTTTCTTCACAATTGGCCTAAATCATCAAGGTAAAAGACACCCATATTCTAGACCGTTGGTTGACATCCATAGTGTTATCAAAGACAGCAAATACCTGCTAAGTTTCATTAACTCATTCAAAGATACCTGCTAAGAATTCCAACCATAAAATTCCCCATATAGGCACTAAAGGACATCTTTGGTACATTAAAATACATACATGTATTATCTAAATCAACAACTCAACTTAATTATACATTCATACCTTGAGCAGGCGTAGAAAATCCTTCTACGACAATCATATGTTAATACTTAATCCTCCTTTAAAAATGCACACAACAAAATGCATTACATTTTAGTGTGTGCAATAAGATCATAAAACTGCAAACACCACTAACATATTGCATTATAGTGAGGATAACAACAAAGTTAGTCCTAACATCAAATAAGAAAACTTCAGATTAGAACTAAAGGGGTGTTTGGTGATGCTTATTAAAGGTGCTTATTGACTTATTCAATTACCATAACACAATAAGTTTATGATAAAGCTATAAGCTTTTTTTGAGAAGCATTAAAAAAAAAAAAAAAAAAAAAAAAAAAAAAAAAAAAAAAAAAAAAAGCCCCTGAACTCATAACTAATTCTATCATAGCTTAGTGTGTTTATAGTAAAAACACAAATATTAAGTGTAGAAGAATGGTTGTATCTCACATCCGTGATTACCAACTCAATAACATTATCGCAGTATAGTAACGTAATAATCTGATTAAAAACTATATATACTTGCTTAATAATTCTCATGTACATACTTTTAATTCCTTTACAACAACCAACTATTACGTTTTGTTTTGTTTTATTAAACATCACGTCAATGAATAAAGTTAGGTTATCACCTACATAGTTTTTCTTTTTTTGATTTAGGAGGTGATTGTTATCACATAAAGAATGTGAGGCGTGCATTTTTTTTTTTTAATAATTTAAAGAGAACACCTTCTAAATTAGACAATGACTATCTAAACCATTTTTTTTTTTTTTTTTTTTTTTAATAATTAGCTTTGTATAACGTTTTTAACTGACACACATGTTGAGGCTGATGTTGTTGTTTAACTTTGACTATTGATATCATGTTGTACAAATGTGCGAGTTTAGTAGCACATAATGAGCGTTGATAAAGTTAAAATATGCTTAATAAAGTTTTTAAAATGTTTTTATAGATATCTATATATAAATTTCAAATAATAATTTCATAAGTCGTTGTTATAAGTAGAATCGCGTATATTTATTTTCATACCACACTAACTCGTGCTTACCATTTGATATTTACATTTCCATTACTAATAATTTAGCCGTGCTTACCATTTGATATTTATATTCCCGTAACTAATAATTTAGCCGTATTTAATACTCAAACCCGTATACGCATAAATTAAACTTTTAAATAGAACAACATGAGTCCTTATTTTAAAAAATATTCTGGAAAATTGATGGCTGTATGGTTTGTTGCACCAGGTGATAATTTTACTCGTAGTTGCTTAAATCAGAAAATTGATGGGTTGGACATGACGTGATAAAACGTGTATTTGTAAGCATTGATTAGTTTGAGTTTGTTGAACACCTTTTTATATATGTTTTGTTCTGTAACGTGTCAAGTAAGTTTAGATGTTAATGTGTAGAATTGTCACAAATACTTGGTCGATTGGGTTAAGGCTGCAATATTGCTCCTTTTAGTAAATTTATTAATGTATTTTCTTCAGGAATATATATAGAAACGAAAATTTTGGTTTGGCTTGAATCGTGTTTGATTGACTGAACTGAAAACGGAAAAAGCCAGCTTTGGATCGAAAATATGAACCAAAAACTGCCTAACTGGATTCCAAGTCTGTCTAGTAATAAGCATACATGATGGGGCAGGTTCAAAAATTGTTTGTTGTATAAGGTGTCTGATACTCTAGTTAGATATTCGTGACAGGGTAGGTTCACGCCTTGTGGCACCACAAGAATCGGGGAATTTAGCCACGACTTAAAGGCGTGGCTAGAAGGCAAAAGGTTGTGGCCAAAAGGTCGTGGCAAAAGTCTCATAGCTAAAAACCTTTAGCCACGACCATGTCAGACCACGACGAATTTTAGCCACGAAAGCCAACTACTTTTAGCCACGATGGTCGTACCTAAAACGTTTGACAAAATATACTAAAAAACGTCTATTAAAATAATATTATACTTTTAGCCACGACAATTCGTGTTTAAAAGTACAATATTGAAAAAAATAAACTTTTAATCACGACTTGTCTCAGCTAGCTAAAAGTGTAGAATTAAATTAATGGTCTTCAAGATTTTAACTCATAGAATTATGTCGTACAAGATTTCTGCAATTATTGTTATGTTGATGAATCACGAAGATAAGTTTGGGTAAATTAGAAAGTTCTAGTTTTATACAAGGTGATCCTTTTAAGTGATTTAACCAAAGTAACGTAGTTTTAATTACAATTTGATTGAAACTACGTAGTTTTGAAAAGATCATGGGACATGACATACATCAGAAGTCAGAATGTTCTCTTTTTATTTCACTTTCTAGTCTTTACAAACGGCAATGTTTTGTGAGTATGTAGGGCTAAGACTAGAAACATATAACCTTTCTGGTCAAAACATATAACCTTTCTAGTGACGAATTGTGAGTTTGTAGTTTCATGTTTTGATCATGGTTCAAACGATGACCAATGGCAGTATAAGCAAACAACGTACTTCGAATTGTTATCCAAATTATAAAAGGTTATAACTTCGAAATTACAAAAAGTTATTGTCGGGACCATGATTGAGTGAACGGGCGATGCAACTAGCCCTTCAGAGTTTCTCGAAACAGCTTATGTACTCATCACATAGCCTATCACCTAGCCAATACATGGCATACGAATTCCCCTTAACTGGGTCAGACCTTCCTAGTCTCCACAGGGCCACCAGGTGTGCGCACCATTTGTTCCAACAACAGAACGACTACTCTCAACTTGGGCGAGCCATCCCCACAGACACACACGAGCCATGTTTGCCCCTAGCTCTTAGCCCTTCAACAACTTTAATGCCCCCACTCGGGTCACAAGCCCACGTTACTGGACTCGGCAGCAGAGCTGGCCCAAATGGTCTTTTAAAATATCACTTTGATTTTATGTTCTGGCGATATGGGATGGTTTAAAATTTTCAGTATTTCACTTACGCATGGCTGAATGAAAGTGCCTTTTTATGAGCCAATTTTTTTTTACATTGTAAATTGATTTTTTAACCAAAGGAAGTTTACCGTTCTATAGTTTGTTGGACCAGGTGATAAGTTAACTAATAGTTGCTTAAAGCGGAAAACGAATGGGTTGGATAAGATGTGATAAAACGTGTAATTTTAAGCATTGATTAAGTTGAGTTCGTTTACCTACGAACATCTTTTTATGTCTTTTTTGTTTTGTAAGGTGTCAAGTTGTTTGGATGTGAATGTGTATAGTTGTCACAAATACATTGTCGATTGGGTTAAGGTTACAATATTAATAGCTCCCGTAAATTATATTTAACGAACTTTCTTAAGGAATATATATAGACATGGATATTTTGGTTTGGCTTGAATCGTGTTTGACCGAATGAACTGAAAACAAAACAAGTCGATTTGGGATTGAAAATGTCAACCAGAAACTGGATTCAACCCTGTGTACTTCGGTCCAATCCATCAGGAATATGCATATAGTTCAGGGTTTTTTTGTTTGTTTTGTGTCTAAGTTGACATTCACGAGGGCATTGAGGGGGCAGGTTCACGCATTGTATTTTGATGATGAATCGTGCTCTAAAAACCCCCAGAGTACATACGGTTGTGTAATGTGTGGTAAGTATTTGTATACATATCTAAACATCCTCTTACTAAAAGTTAATGTTTATTGTATTTGTACATTTTGACAAGTCTCAACCCCTAATATGAATCTCCGTGTGGCATCACGAGTGAGTAGACGGCAAAGGCTGTAAATTTCATTTTTCAGGTCCTTCCATTGTTCAAAGTTCACAGTCCCTTCATCCTGGTTCCCCTTAATAAGGAACGATAAGTCGATAACGACCTTTCCTGAAGCTTCAAGTCCTTGTGGATATTAACAAATGACGTCTTAATATAACATCAAAAAGATCATCATACATGTGACTATGTGAGTCAGTGAGTTTATATTATTGTGCGGGTATTTGTATAATTGTATAACCATTTTCATCTAGGATCCTTCCCCATCGTGTAGTGAAATAGTTCATTTATAAAAAGTTATTGTTGGCGCTAAGAAGGGGTCAATCATGGTCGAGTGAATGGCGCTTATATACACTCATTGACTCACACAGACCCACGAGCCATGGTCGCCCCTAGCTCTTAGCCCTCCGAAAACCTTAATGCCCCCACTTGGGTTACAAGCCTACGTAACCAAGCTCAGCAGCTGAAATTGTACAAATGGAAGTTAAAAAAAAGCACTTTGGTTATTTATTTTGGTGATGTGGGATAACTAAGTTATTTTGTGAATATTCTTACAACTCTTCTTAATTATATAGTCTGAATGAATGAGCTTTTAACATCCGTGAAATGATTTTTTTACCAGGAGATGCTTACGATTGTATAGTTTGTCAGACCACGCGATTGATCAACTGTTGGTAATTTAGAGCAGAAAATCAATGCATTGGTTATGACGTGACAAAATGTGTCACGTGATTAGTTTGAGATGTTTAATCGAGGAACACAGTTTGTATCTTTTTTGTTCCTATAACGTGTCAAACCGTTTATAGATGACTGTGAAATTGACACAAGTCACAATACTATTGCCAATTGAGTTATGGCAAAAGGAATATATGTCGACATTGGTTCGGTTTGTAAGTGACCCTAGCCTGATGCTTCATACTAGTAAGTTTATGCAAAATGTATAGATTATGTGTGTGCAAAATATATACATCATCTGATCATCACATTATTATCGAGTAAAAAGCTTCGCGAGTGACCCTAGCCTGATGCTTCATACTAGTAAGTTTATGCAAAATGTATAGATTATGTGTGTGCAAAATATATACATCATCTGATCATCACATTATTATCGAGTAAAAAGCTTCGTGTTCAAATTATAAAAAGTTATTGTTGAGCTAAGAAGGGGTCAAACCATGGTCGAGTGAACGGGCGATACAACTTGCTCTTCGGAGTATTCGGAGTAGTGTCTCCGGAACGGCTTATGTACTCATCACATAGCCTATCACCAAGCCAATACATGGCATACGAAATCCCCTAACTAGAAGGTTGGGTCAGTCCTTCCTAGTCTCACAGGGCCTACATTATTATCGAGTAAAAAGCTTCGTGTTCAAATTATAAAAAGTTATTGTTGAGCTAAGAAGGGGTCAAACCATGGTCGAGTGAACGGGCGATACAACTTGCTCTTCGGAGTAGTGTCTCCGGAACGGCTTATGTACTCATCACATAGCCTATCACCAAGCCAATACATGGCATACGAAATCCCCTAACTAGAAGGTTGGGTCAGTCCTTCCTAGTCTCACAGGGCCACAATGGTGCGCACCATTTGTTTGTGCCAACACCAACTTACTATTCTCATTTCAGCGAGCCCATCCCCACAAACACTCGAGCCATGGTTACCCCTAGCTAAGAAGGGGTCAAACCATGGTCGAGTGAACGGGCGATACAACTTGCTCTTCGGAGTAGTGTCTCCGGAACGGCTAATGTACTCATCACATAGCCTATCACCAAGCCAATACATGGCATACGAAATCCCCTAACTAGAAGGTTGGGTCAGTCCTTCCTAGTCTCACAGGGCCACAATGGTGCGCACCATTTGTTTGTGCCAACACCAACTTACTATTCTCATTTCAGCGAGCCCATCCCCACAAACACTCGAGCCATGGTTACCCCCTAGCTCTTAGCTCTTCAATAACCTTAATGCCCCCACTTGGGTCACAAGCCCACGCTACTGGACTCGGCAACTCAACTGGCGATACAAGTTGCTCTTCGGAGTAGTGTCTCCGGAACGGCTTATGTACTCATCACATAGCCTATCACCAAGCCAATACATGGCATACGAAATCCCCTAACTAGAAGGTTGGGTCAGTCCTTCCTAGTCTCACAGGGCCACAATGGTGCGCACCATTTGTTTGTGCCAACACCAACTTACTATTCTCATTTCAGCGAGCCCATCCCCACAAACACTCGAGCCATGGTTACCCCTAGCTCTTAGCTCTTCAATAACCTTAATGCCCCCACTTGGGTCACAAGCCCACGCTACTGGACTCGGCAACTCAACTGGCCCAAATGAACTTTTTAAATATCACTTTGGTTTTATATTCTGGCGATGTGGGATAATTTAAAGTTTTCTATATTTTTAAATATCACTTGATTTTTTAACCAAAGGAAGTTTACCGTTGTATAGTTTGTTGGACCAGGTGACAGGTTAACAAACGGTTTCCTAAAGCGCATTGATTAGTTTGAGTTCGTTTATCTACGAACACCTTTTTATATCTGTTTTGTTTTGTAAGGTGTCAAGTTGTTTGTATGTGAATGTGTATAATTGTCACAAATACATTGTCGATTGGGTTAAGGTTACAATATTGATAGTTCCCGTAAATTACATTTAATGTACTTTCTGAAGGAATATATATAGACATTGGATATTTTGGTTAGTACTTCGGTCCAATCCACAAGGAATAAGCATACAAGTCAGGGATATTTTGTTTGATTTGTGTCTAATTTGACATTCACGAGGGCATTGAGGGGGCAGGTTCACGCGTTGTGGTTTGATAATGAATCGTGCTCTAAAAACCACCAGAGTACATGTGATCGTGTAATGTGTGGTAAGTTTCAGTGGTCTTGAGTACGTGTGAAGTGTCTCTCAATTCTAAATCGTTTGTTTCCTAAACTCAGTTGTGATGGATGTGTGCAAACTTATCTAAACATCCTCTTACTAAAAGTTAATGTTTGTTGTTATTTTCTACAAGACACAAGGCCTCATGATGTATTTGTACATTTTGACAAGTCTCAACGCCTAATACGAATCTTGGTGTAGCATCACGAGTGAGTACACAGCAAAGGCTGTAAATTTCATTTTTCAGGTCCTTCCATTGTTCAAACTTCACAGTCCCTTCATCCTGGTTACCCTTAATAAGGAATGATAACGACCGTACCTTTCCTGAAGCTTCAAGTCCTTGTGGATATTAACAAATGACGTCTTCATATAACATCAAAAAGATCAACACACATGTGAATTTATATTATTGTGCGGGTATTTCTGTCATTGTATAACAATTTTCGTTTGGGAACCCTCCTCATCGTGTAGTGAAAGTGGTTAAATATATAAAAAGTTATTGTTGGACTAAGAAGGGGTCAATCATGGTGGAGTGAATGGCGCTTATGTACACTCAGCCTTCACACGAGCCATGGTCGCCCCTAGCTCTTAGCCCTCCGAATACCTTAATGCCCCCACTTGGGTCACAAGCCTACATAACCAAGCTCAGCAGCTGAAATGGTACAAATGGAAGTTAAAAAAGGCACTTTGGTTTTTTCTTCTGGTGATGTGGGATAACTAAGTTATTTCTGGTATATTCTTACAACTCGATCTTCTTAATTATATAGTCTGATTGAAAGAGTCTTTTAACGAGCCAGGTTTTTAGCATTCGTGAAATGACTTTTTTACTAGGAGATGCTTAAGATTGTATGGTTTGTCGGACAGACGGTTGATTAACCGTTGGTTAATCTACAAACACAGTTTGTATCTTTTTTGTTCGTATAACGTGTCAAATCGGTTACAGATTACTGTGTGAAATTGACACAGGTCACAATAGTGCTGGTGGATATCAAGAAAAGACTTCTGTTTTCATCATTAAAAGTTCAAATTGCATCGGATCTTTCTATTCTTGTGCGTGTTTTTGTATCATCTTTATAATCATATTCAATTGGAACCTTCCCCGGCGTGACTCTTATGTGTACACTTGTGCGAGTGATTGTGTAATGGGATAATTACCAAAATAGATCGTTGACTTTTTGACTAGTCACTTTGTAGACTTTCAAATTTCACTTTCCAAAATTAGATCATGGCAACTTAAAAAATGAGCAACCTTCATATATGTGCGACACGTGTCCTTAAAAGATTCTAGATTCTGTACTATACATTCCAAAAGATTCTAGATTCTGTACTATATTAATAAAATATTCGACACGTGTCGCACATATATGAAGGTTGCTCAGTCGCCAAGTTGCCCTGATCCGCCAGAGGAAAGTGATTTAAAAACATCTATTCAAAGAATGTGCTTTGGGCGACTGATCTATTTTGGTAATTTTCCCTTGTGTAATTTCTCCCTTCATGTCAAGGCGATTCATTAGGTGTCACGATACGAAAAGGTATCTTATTTTGGTCTAATGGTTGCTGATCAAGGATGGCTTATATGCATAACATGAGGTGTATCTTGTAGAAAGGGGCATGCGTTTTCTATGTAACAGATTGTATTTGTGGTTTGAGTTTTAATATATATATTTGCCCTTCAAAAAAAAATAACATGAGGTGTATTATAGTCAAATTCAAGCCAGTTATATACCAAAGTGATGGAGCAAAAAAGATTATAAGAAAATGATTTGATACTTTAATGTTTGGTCTAAAATTTGGACAGATTACTAGTGTTAATTTATGCAGACAACATAAATAAATAAATAAATAAATTATAAAAGATTATTGTCGAGTTAAGAAGGGGTCAAACCTTGATCGGGTGAACGAGACACACCGCTAGAAGGTTGTGTTAGGCCTTCCTAGTCTCCAGGAGAAGACATGGTGTACCTCATCTTGTGGCAACACAAAACAAGTTCTCCTTTCCCTGCCCACAGACGCTCGAGCCTAAGTTGCCCCTAGCTCTTAACCCTTCCATATAACCTTAATGCCCCCACTCGGGTCACAAGCCGACCAGAGTGAAAACTAAAAAAAAAGTCGATTTGGGATCGATAACATGAATCAAAAACTGGATTCAAATTTTGTCTGGTTTGGTATTATACTCCTATCCACATGAGAATTTAATAATATGGATTTGAACTTCATTCTAACTTCGTCTTTGTAAAAGTTTATATTTCTTGCAAAGTTGCAATTTCACGAGCCGAGTTCGAGCTCAAAATGTAAGGCTCGAAACGAGCTTGAGCTTGAGCTTTTTATATATAAACGAGCCGAGCTCGAGCTCTGGCAGGCTCGCGCTCGACTCGTCTCGTTTTCACCCTACTTACAGCTAAGTCACATCCTCTTTAAATGACAACTTTTTGCTGGAACTTGCCATATACATTTTTTATTATATTAGAACTTAGAAGATATACTAAAGCAAATTAAAAAAGTTTGCTAAACACAAATATGTAATTTTGTTTAAGTATTTCATAATTTCATAATTAACATTTAATAAACATCAAACATTTAATACTTAATTAATATCACTTACGATTTTTAAACATACTTAATTAATATCACTTACGATTTTTAAAATGATTAAAAGTATATAATCATGAAATATATAAGTTCATTAATTGTCATTTTTGTAAATTTTGAATGCTTAAACAAACCCATAAAGTTATGTTTAGCAAATACCTTAATTTTAGTTGAAGTATATACACATGTGAAGATTTTGGTGTTGGTTGTTTTCTTATTATTTAAAATGAAAAGCTTCTTGGCTTAAGCTTATTTTCGTTGTTACCTTTGGTTTTCCATTGTATTAGAAATTGGTACAAACACTGGTATTAAGTAGTAACCAAACTTATAACTTGAAAGTTGAAACCTTCTGTAATATATATTGTCAAATTACAAAACCTTTAAATATTTATTCTTCAACTATTAGAAACCTTTAAATATTTATTCTTCAACTATATTAGAAACCAAATTCTAATATCTTTAATAGATTAAAGATTAAATCATAGTTATTATTATTAACTTTGATATAATCAACAACCTTTATAAAATATTAAAACTGATAATTGAATAGATTAAATCATAGTTATTATTATTAACTTTGATATAATCAACAACCTTTATAAAATATTAAAACTGATAATTGAATAGACAAGCGATCCACGCAGCCACTTTGTTGCCAATTAGCCGAAACACATATGCATTGTCAAATGTTTGGCATCTTAATTTCTACTATTGTCTCACTTGACCATTTGGTGTAACCAAACGATGTGGGATAGTCAATGCAAACACCACCATAGAATCCTTTTTCTCTTTGAACCAAAAATGCAAATTAACTTTGTGTGTTAACAGTGACCGTGATCACTAACTAATGTAACTCATCGCCACATTAATTTCTTTATTCTCGACCAAGATTACCACCAACATGTTATAATAACACAACAAAATAACCAACCAGATATATCTTACTTTTACACAAATATACTTCGCAAAACACTCACAAACACAAATTGAAAGACAAAAAAGCCGGTCGTCGAGACAACTGACTTATGCAAAAACCAGACAAAGATGAATTATGAGTGTAATAATGAAGCACGAGTCGTGATGGTCTTGGAGATGTCTTTGTGATATTATATCTCTAGTCTCTTATCCATAGCAAAATTTAAAGTTTAGACTATATTATAATATATATTAAATGGCAAGGTTCACGACATCGTTTTGCATGCCGACTTTCCCGCCAAAAAAGCCCACCTTATGGAGCCCATTCTTTGGCCTGCCAAGTGATCCATGTGGCCCGTTTTTTTCAGCCATGTGACAATATGTGTAAATATATAGTAAATATATATTCTTAAATCATGCAAACGTGTTGATAAATCCAGTGCATAGGTTATACTTTTACAACAACTTTTTTCATCAAATGGTCCATATCTCATTGATGGTACGAGGTACAACTAATCAAATGGCCAAGATTTGATTCATGGAAGGAGATGCACGTGCAAGTGATGGTATAGAAGCTTCTGTGTGCTACTCTTCTTTTACACATTATGTACTTTCATGCCAAATACAAGCATCAACAGAGAAGATAAGCAGATCTGCTGAAGAAATAAACCAGCCAAAAAAAAAAAAAAAAAAAAATCTAAAAAAAAGACAAGAAAAAACAGGTGTACTATATTTTGTTTCTGCATATCACAATAGATGCTTCATTTATGTGTATTTTTATACCTTGGATTTTAAATGTGCAGGTAAAACACAACTGAAGGTTTCATGCAAAGGTACATTAAGATCCTCGGTGCCATGTTTTATTGTTTTCTAAATGTTACTATGCACTTACTCTTGCTATGGATGGCTCGGATTGGTTCACTTGCAGACATATTTTGCTTGATAGTCTTCATGCAAATAGTGCAGGGTTATATGACATGTTCATGTTTGCTTTTCCCATTTTGCATGCAATCTCTTTGTCTATGCTACTGTTTTTGCAGCTTCCTTTGTTTACGCCTGCTATCAAACGCCATCTTTAGTTTACTTGCCTGCACGATACATATTTCCTTTTACATTATTTATTGTGTGCTTGCCTCTTATTAATATGCGTACTAAAGAAAAAGCTAGGTGTAGGGTTACCTCTGTTAATTCTTTAGAATGTATGGACACATCGACCCGTTCTGCACCGCTTGAGCCTAAAAATGTAGCTACGGTAAGAAAGAGGCCAATAAGCCAGGTGCCTGAACCCACCGGATGGTCATCTTCCATTGCTAAAAGGCCGTGTAATTCTGAACACGCCACAAGCACAAACAGCAAAACCGAGGTTCAGGTTAATCTGCCAAGTCAAGGTTTAAGTCAGTCGGTTCACGCTGTAGACCTTACCAACATACGCAAGCGGAAGGCAGTACACGATTATCGATTGACAGAGGTTGCGCAAGGTATAAGTGTGGCCTCAGCGGCTGAAGCTGTCTCTTTTTCCCATGAAACAACCGCCGTTGGTTTTGGTCAGTATGCTCTCAACGGGTTGCTCGCTGCGTCGCCCAAAAAAAAATTGTGTATGTCAGCTGATTCTTAGTTTTTTTTACTCCTTTAATGTCTGCTATTATTTGCTGGATATTGAACACCGGTCATTATTTAAGAATGTTGTGCTTGCAAGCAAGCCTATGACAAAAGGAGATGTTATTGCAGGTAGGCCAGTAACAGAAACAGAGGTCCAATATAAATCTTCCGTATCATCTGCACCTATCACTCCAACAACAATCGAGAAAGGAAAGCAAAAGGTCTCTGAAGTTTATAGGGAACCGACCTGCATTCCACAGGAGAAATCACTGTCTCCAGGAACAAGTTGCATTCCAGATGATGCGCGGGAAGATTTCTTATGTATGTTATGTTTCTTGCTTTTTAGTTCCCGGTGTATTTCCCTGTTAAGATACAAGTGATTACCGCATTGTATTCAGGTTTTGTTTTGCAGGTCATGAGCTGCTCTGCGAAATAGAAAACACTCGGATATTTGAGCTGGCCCATCTGCATGTATCTCCGAACGGTACTTTTCTATTCTTATGCATACATAGACTATCCTTATTGTTTAAACGTTTGGATTGTTAGCTATGTCTTTATTGTTTAAAAGTTTGGATTGTTACCTATGTCTTTCGTTACCATATTTTCTGCATTTTTTTTTCAGATGTTCGAATGTCTCCGCCGTTACCTGCACAAGGTTTGCTTATTTTTACTTAATTTTATCTTATACTATTGTTGGTCGGCCTTTCGCTTTATTGATATCACTTTCGGTCTTCTTCAACAGTCCATGTATCTCCTTCGACACCAAACTTACGGCCTCCACATATTAGAAGTAATAGACCTAGGCAACCACGACGAGGTTTGTTTCTTTGTTCTTTGATTTCTAATTCTCTAAAACCATTGCTCAAGGTATTTGTGTCTAATATACTCATAACCTGGATTCTAATTCAAATTTTTTTACGGTTCCTCAGCAGCAAATATACGGCGCCATCCACATTTAGCATCAAACTCAGCAAGACCTGCCAATCAAGGTTTGCACACTCTCTATTCTTTACGCCTTAAATACTTGATTTGTTTACTTCGCTCTTTTAATTTTCCAAGTTCTGTATCTAGGTCCTCCATCCACATACATATCTATGGGCAACTGCAATAGAGTATGCCATTATTGCAAAGCTCTTTTCTGGTGCGATGAAAGGATTACAGATAGCTCGCGCCTGCACCCAAGTCATCACAGATGTTGCAACAAAGGCCAGGTGCATCTGCCTACGCGCGATGACTATCCCGAATTCATAAAGCAGCTTTTCAATGATACACACTTCATGGAAAATATTAGAGCCTATAATCAAATGTTTTCAATGACATCTTTAGGTGCTGAGATCGACCAATCTGTTAATAGAGGCCGCGGTCCTTATGTGTTCAAAATATCAGGCCAAATTTACCATTGGATAGGAGCTATGTGGCCAAAACAAGGAAAGCGGCCTAAATTCTTACAACTTTATATCTATGATACAGATAATGAAGTCGATAATCGGCTAGAAAACATGCAAAGAAACGGTCAAGGCCTCAGGCGAGAAATTGTTCAAGGTTTGATTCACTTCCTAGATGAGCACAACCAGCTGGTCCAGTTATTTAGAACAGCCAGAGACAAAATGGCAGAAACAGATATTCCCACCTTTAAAGTCAGGCTTTTTGGCGTCATTGGTGCAAGGCAGTACGACTTACCTACAGGCGATTCGATTGGAGCCATTGTATTTGAAGGTGGGGCAGATGTGCAGACTGACTTTGACATCATCATTGAACGACATAGCGGTACTGCACAACAGGTCAACAAGCTCAATCGTTCATATATGCCATTACATTTTCCATTGATTTTTATCTACGGCGAAGACGGCTATCATTTGGGCCTTACATTGGCTGATGCAGCAAATGGAACATCCGGTGATCCTAAGAAGATGTCAATGAAAATGTACTACGCGTATCAGCTATATGACCATTTTGGCAAATACAGTTTACTCACAAGAGGTGGTCGTTTATTTCAACAGTACGTTGTTACAGCGTACTGTAGCATCGAACAATCCCGCCTAGACTACATCAGGCAAAAACAGAATGACATATGAAATGACTACATGGCAGGTTTGTATGATGCCATTTCACGAGGTGACCGGCAAGGTTCAGATGCGGGTTCTAGGATAATACTTCCTTCGTCCTTTACCGGAGGCCCACGATATATGTATAGCCATTACCTCGATGCTTTGGCTTTATGTCGTGAATACGGTAACCCATCTTTCTTTATTACATTCACATGCAATGTGAAGTGGCCAGAAATCGAAGAATACATGCAAGAGTTCCCGCACATAACTACTGCGGACAGACCCGATATTGTTGACCGTGTATTTGAAAGAAAAATACGTGATCTGATAAAATTTTTACGGGATACCCGCCCTTTCGGTTGTGTGGAAGCAGGTAATTTTTTCGTTGCAGACCTGTATACCTTTTTTGATTAGCTATCCGAGTCTCATAGCTGACCAATTTTTTTCTTTTTTTTTTTTTTTTTTTTTTTTTTTTTTTTTCAGTTTTGTACACGGTAGAATTTCAAAAAAGAGGTATGCCGCATTGTCATTTGCTATTATGGGTCAAACAGAATTCGCGCGTCCAGAGGAATGCAGAAATAGACACGTATGTCTCAGCGGAATTACCAGACCCCGCGAATGATCCAGAAGGCTATCGGGTTATTTCTGAGTTTATGATGCATGGTCCATGTGGTGCAGTCAATAAATCGGCACCGTGCATGAAGCGTGGAGATGAATGTACAAAAATGTTTTCTAAACCATTCTGTTCTGAAACATTTGTTGACAAGAAGGGGTTTGTGCATTATCGGAGAAGAGACACGGGCATAACAACCATTAAGCAGAACATTGAGCTCGACAATGGCTATGTTGTTCCTCACAACCGTACGCTATGCATGCGCTTCTATGCCCACATTAACGTGGAATATTGCGAGTGGACAATGCTTATTAAATACCTCTTTAAATACATTTCAAAGGGTACTGACCGAATTGTCACTCAAATTACACGTAGAATTGGAGACACAGGACCAAGTGCAAGTAGCAGTTTAATCAATATTGACGAGATAAAAAACTTTCAGGACGCCAGATTTATCGGTCCGCATGAAGCGTGTTGGAGGATCTTAGGGTTCAACTTACACAGCAGAGACCCGCCTGTTCAGATACTTGCGGTCCACCTCGAAAACATGCAGCGCGTTATCTTCAGAGCAAATCAGTCACTGCAATCAGTGATCGCCAACGAACACAACAGAAGGACAACACTAACTAAATGGTTCACCTACAACACCTACAATACGGACGGCCGCCATCTGACATACCTTAATTTTCCTAAAGAATTTGTATGGTACCAGGACGGAAAGTATTGGCAACGGAGGCGAAAACCAGGTGCACATTCCATTGGCAGGCTAGCATACATCCATCCAAGTTCGGGTGATGTATTTTACCTAAGAATACTACTCTGCCATCAAAAAGGTTCTACATCCTTCACTAATATCCGAACAGTTGACGACCATGTTCATGCTACATATAGAGGTGCATGCGAAGCACTAGGCCTTTTAGGAAATGATCAAGAATGGAACATAGCTTTGCAGGAAGCTTCTTTGTCGGCAAGTGCGTCAGAGATGCGTACTCTTTTTTGCCAGATGCTCATATTTTGTGAGGTGTCATGGCCTGCAGCATTGCTTCAATCACATGCAGATAGTATGTCCGAAGATATTCCTTTGATACTTTCAGGCATGCTACATATGCGAGACATTCACGTAAATCCAGATGATTTACACGGCGGCCTCATGTGTGAATTGGAAGCCATTCTCAATTCGTATGGCAGATCTGTCACAGAATTTGGCATGGAACTACCTTCAGCAGAATTCCTAAAAATATTAACAAACAGGGCAATAATGGAAGAGCGGAGCTACGACAGAGAATTGCTCGCAGCTGAAAGCGCATCATTGGTCGGAGGACTAAACCGTGAGCAACAACTAATCTTCGATGAAGTCGTTCATGCAGTAAATACCCATCAGCAGAAACTGATCTTTCTTTATGGGCACGGAGGAACGGGCAAAACTTATGTTTGGAAGGCTATAATTTCTACGCTAAGGTCAACTGGAAAAATAGTGCTAGCAGTTGCCTCTTCTGGCATTGCTTCTCTATTACTACCATCAGGCCGAACAGCTCATACAAAGTTTAAAATACCATTGGACCTGACAGATGAATCGGTTTGTAGCATAAAAAAAAACGCAACTGGCAGATTTAATCAAAGAAACAGACCTTATCGTCTGGGACGAGGCTCCAATGAATGATCGGAAGTGCTTTGAAGCTATTGATCGAACATTCAGAGACATATTAGATGCTCCAGATGATATTTTTGGAAAGAAAACAGTCATCTTAGGCGGGGATTTCAGGCAAACACTCCCTGTTAAAAAAAATGCTACGAAGCAAAAGATAATAGCATCTTCTATAACACTGTCGTATCTCTGGCCGCATTTCAAGGTTATTCGTCTTAAAGAAAATATGAGGCTCAAGCGTCCAGGAATGTCAAGTGAAGAACGTGATGCTGTTCGTACATTTTCCGAGTGGCTACTGCAGGTTGGTGACGACACCATTGGAGATCCAGATGAGACTGATCCGGAAAACGCATCATGGATCCACATACCAGATAGCTATTGCATTCCTGACAATGAGACGGGTGTTCAAGATCTCATCCAGTTTATATATGATGAAGAAACACTCCAAAGGCCAACCGCAGCCGCATTACAAGAAAAAGCTATAGTATGTCCCAAGAATGAAACAGCCGATGTCATTAACGCAACTATTCTAGATATGTTGCATGGTCAGACCTTTTCTTTCTTGAGTTACGACGAAGCAGTGCCGAAAACAAATGATGGGGGAGCAACAGAACTATTATACCCTACAAAGTATCTTAACACTCTTTCATTTTCAGGGATGCCTCCGCATGATCTAAAGCTCAAAATAGGAGCCCCGATAATGATGCTAAGAAACATAAACCTAGGTGGTGGATTGTGTAACGGCACAAGAATGATTGTTACAAAAATATACACCAAGCTTATTGAGGCAAAGATTATAACAGGCAGAAGGATGGCTGAAAAAGTGTTCATCCCAAGAATTGTGCTAATTAATAAGGACAAAAAGTTGCCGTTTGTGTTCAAAAGAAAGCAGTTCCCTGTTAAGGTGTGCTATGCAATGACAATAAACAAAAGCCAGGGCCAATCACTCAACAAAATCGGCATATATCTGCCAGAACCTGTATTTGGCCACGGGCAACTATATGTGGCATTGTCTAGGGCCACATCTCTTGAAGGCCTTAAAATTCTCATGAAGGAACAAGCAAAAAAAATGGCAATGCAACTAAAAATATTGTCTACAGAGATTTTTTAGACATAACTATATCTGCACAGGTCATTCATACTTTGGTTAACTGTTTAGCTATGCATGCACGCTGCTTTCTAAGGCTATACTCATACCTATGGATTCTTTGCCTTTATCACCTATTAAATGTGTAGGATATTTTTTACAATATGTTTAGAATTATTAACAACATGTTTGGTTATTTTACATATGCTATTAGTATCACTCCATAGATACATTCATGTCATCTTTTGTTTCGTATAGATGTATAATGTAATACAACTGGATATTAGCCTAATGCATTCAATTTTATACAGGAAAATGGACGAGAATTCTACCATTGTTGAATCATCAAAAGCTACAGGCAAGGAGATTATGGCTCAACCAGAAAATGTAAGCCTCGCGAACCTAACAGCATGTGACATAGACAAGACACTCTATGTAAAGGCATACAGGAAATGGACAGTCACCAACAAGCACGGAAGACCGGTTATGTTTTGTTGCATGTTGCTGGATAAACAGGTAGAATCATCTATCCTATCAGAAATTTTCCAGTTAAGACAACTTCTAAATACCTATTTCAATTGCAGGGAGAAGCAATAGAAGCAAACATCAATATCCGCGAAAAACATAGATTTGATGCAGCTTTGGAGACAAACAAGGCTTACAAGATAACAGGGTTTGGCTTTCAGCCTGCAAAAACATGGATGCAGACCGTTCCTCACACACTGTCGTTGGTTTTCGGAAATCAAACAGATATCCAGCCAATACCAGACACAGGCTTTCCAAGCCATTATTTCAGATTTGCGCACTATAAAGACCTCTACTCAAGAGTGGATGAAAAAGGCCTTCTGACAGGTATATCACGCACTATTCATACCGTATATATCACAGAAAACCTTTATAAACTACACTCCATGTCTACAGATTATGTTGGTATTGTTCAATATGTGACTGGAATACAGCAAGTAGTCAGACCTACAAATGAAGTGCTACAATGGAGAGATATCGGGATCCAAAATCTAGAGTAAGTCCTACATATTTTTCTTAACATTTTGGGTTTTATACTAATACAAAGCTACGATTAATTGTCTCAAACAGTGGCCTAAGTGTACGCTTCACTTTGTGGAATAACAAAGCACACAGTTTCAACATGGAAGAATATGAAACTGCTGAAAAACTAGTCATTATAGCAGTGGCTTCGTGTTCAGTCAAGCTCTACGGCGGTATATTCTATTGCTTATTGATATTACAGAATCTAACAAATTAAAAGACTAACCTTAGCCGCAACTTAAACATGATTACAGCTTTCTAACACAGCTGCAACAGAGTACTACTTCAATCCAGATATACCAGAGACTTATGAAATCCGCAACGTGTAAGCAATCTACAAACTACAATATCAAGACACAAAAAAAAAAAAAAAAAAAAAAAAAAAAAAAAAAAAAAAAAAAAAAAAAAACAATTGTAAACCCAGCTGAGATATATGCAGGTATGCCGATTTTTTAGAACCGCCGGTCATACAAAACATCCAAAGGGAGCGCTGTGCAGACCCAGAAGAAGAAAAAAGAAGAAACAGGGTAGCTCTTAGTGATCTTTTGAAAGAAAATCCAGAAAATCAACAGGTATAGACAAAATATGCTATAGTGTTAATCAAAGAAAACTTTCTAGATACCCTCTAACTTTATTACTCCCTCCGTCCCATTTAAAGTGTCCACAATGGAATCTTTGCATGTCCCATTTAAAGTGTCCACTTGTACCTTCTAACTAATAAGATGAGAGTTTAGTGGGTAAAAGTAATATTTGATTGGTGGAGAGTTTAGTTAGTGGAATCTCCTAAAACTTTGTGCATTATGTAAGTGGACACTTTAAATGGGACGGAGGTAGTAATACAGAATGTACGCTTTACTGTCGAGGCTACTATCGAAAAACTTGACACCAACAGACCCTGGTACTTCAAGAGATGTCTTACCTGTAAAGGGAAAATTTCTGAACGATTTCCTCATGGGCAATGCAAACTCTCAGTTTCTCAAACAAATCCTAATTGCAGGTTACCAACGCATTTAAACACTTTGTACATATGCATAAACCTTATGAATACTAGAAACACGATTTCTACATTTTATTTACAGCTACTAATAGGTGCATTTTTTTCGCAGCTATTGCTTCAGACTTCTATTATCCGATGGCACAGGCCATATATACTTAACTTGCTTTAGCAATGAGGCGAACTCATTTGTGAAGGATTGCAATGAAATCATTCTAAGTCTACAAGACAAAGACCGCTATAAATATCCAGACGAATTAGTTGCACTAGAAGGACAAAGAAAAATCTTCCAGCTACACTTTGCTCCCGAGAGCACGAAAGAAAAGCCTGTTTTCTTTTTAGACAGAGCATGGAACAATATACAGTTGATAACAGCAGGGACTACCAGTGTTGTTCAAACTCTAGAAGAAGCTATTACACGAATTCCTTCTGCAGATGGTGTGGCGGCATCACCAGCACCCGCGACACCAGAAGAGATAAAACTAGACACTAGCACACATACAAAGAGTGAAGAAATTGACTGCTCTTCTGCAACTCTCACCCCACCACCATCAATTACACACAACCTAACCACACCAGAAGATAACACAGACTTACCAGGCGAATCACAGAAGAAATATGGTCCAAGAAAGACTTCAGTCCGTAGAACCCTGTACTCAGATGAAAAACCCGCGGTTGCAGAAAAACCCCACAAAAAAAACCAAAAAAACTGACTCCTAAGAAAATCTTGCACGTAACCTGGTATGAAAAACATCAGCAAACTATCCTGTACATTACGTAGATGCATGCTTGCTACCTTTTGTGTAAAATATCAAAAACAATCGCGTCCTGCCTTGAAAGGCATGTAACTATGTAGCGCTACTAGACAGTCTCTTTTGTCACAACTATGAACCCAAACATCTCTGCCATTATCTATGTATGATCTATAACTATGTGAGGCAAACATATGCAGCCTCTTTTATGTATGTAGTTAACATTTCCTTTGCTGTTTTACATTTCCGTTTTACCTTCATATATGATAAAACTATTATCAACGGCAACATTCGGTAAAACAAATGATGACTATATATAAACTATTACCAAGCGCAAATTTTTTTTTATTCATAGGTAACAACATTTACATGAGCACCATACCTTAGAAGTATCGCCGCTTATACAAACCTACATAAACTTCTACTCACCAGCTACATCAGCTTATTCATAGATAACAGCATTCACATGAGTACTATGCCTTACAACTGCTGCCACTTAAACAAACCTACATAAACTTCTACTGACCAACAAATCGACGTCAAACGGAACTTAAAACCTACATCAGCTTCTACTATACCACCCGCTCTTTAAAATCCTCTCAAAAGTATCCTACCCACAAAAAAAAATTATATCTGTACATAAATATTCGACAACGTAATGCAGTTACAAAGAGTGTCCAAAGCATTCAGCACAGTCACAACTATATACACTATCAGATGCGATAATAGAAATCCAACGAAAAAAACGCAAATCAGACAACTGATAAACTTTAATTTTATTAATATTAACAACAACGTACAACACTTACTGGCTACACTTGCACATCCATCCACCCAGCATACATCACTACACTACCTACATATTTCTTACATAGCTAAGAAGTCCTTGACCATATGATCTAACAAAAATACATAGCACACAAGGACATTCCAAAACATTCGAATACATTAACCTTACATCAATTTCTTCACTTTCTTCATGAACACGGACTTTCGAGTAGCACGTAGAGTCGCAGCATAACTCATCTGAACTAAACGACCCATTTCAGCTAAATCATCCTTCTCTTCATTGATGAAATCTGCTAACACCTCATCAACAATCAAATCCCTTTCAAACCTCTGTAGCTCCAAAATTAGACCAAGCCGATACTCGATCCTCGCCCGGAGCTCCCCAACCCTTTCATTATAAGTGCTTTCATCACCATTATACGCCTTCCTCTCTCGGTCTAGCATAGCATAAAGAACCTTATGAATTCTTCGATCGCCTGTTTCACGTGCCGTCTTCAACAACTTAGGAAACTTTGGAGCCATGACTTTTTTAAGTATAAACCCTAATTTCCTTTTTGCAGGATCAATCGCCCTTTTTCCCCAATCTAATATCACTACCTATGTATAATAACACCTTTTAACAAAAATAAAACCCACATAAAGACCCATGACAAAGTCCAAGTAGCAAGGAAAATAAGCCCAATAGCCCACATAATAACATGATTATTCTTTATAACCAAAATATATAACCGATAAAACTTAGACAATATTAGAAAAAAAATACGAGTACCTTTGCCTTATAAAAAAAACACATAAAATGTAGTACTTTTTTATAAACATATAATGACAACAAACAATAACTTAAAAAAAAAAATCCATCTTTAAAATATAAACATATCACAACCATTCAAAAAATACCGCAAAACAGCCATCAACTATTATGGTTAAAAAAAACCCGCTAGGCCGCAACGCGGCCGACCGCCGCTATTCTAGTTTTAAAGTATTTATTAACTTACTCTCCTCATATCATGACCATTTCACTTGAAAGAAAAATAAAATATCCAGAAATTGCATCATGCTCTTATAATGGTTTTCGTTTTATCTAATATAACCATTAAAAACGTTCAAAATTACATCAAATCGAAAAACTTGAAACCGTCAAGAGCTTTATCATCACATGTATTTACTTACGGTATCCGACTTTTGTGTAATGCACTTCGGAAAAAAAAAATAAATAAATAAAAAAAAATAAAAAACTGTGTTACACGTTCTTTATGATTATCATGAATTACAACTTTTAACTGATAGACTATGTGTAATGGATGGTTAATTAGTCGGTCGTTCGCCATTACGGACGCGTCAGACACCATTACACCACTTGACTTGAGAGGCGTAGCAGGAGGGAAGAAGAGATGAAGCAGTCGCATATGTGACCGGGTTGAATGAAAAATGGATGAATGTTTATGTGAATTGATTTTTTTGACATGTTTTTTGGTCGTTTTATTACACTAAATTGATCAATAATAAGTTATTTTATAAAGAAAAAAATTAATACAAGAGTGATGTTGATTATTTTTTAGTGATCACCATTACACTTAGCCTTAGTAAATAGTTACAAAACTATTGGACTATTAGTCTAAAACGATGGGCTAATTGTATTTGTATTTTTAGTGATAAAACACAAAAACACGTGTGTAGATATTATTTAAAGGTCAAAGTTTTTTCTTCTCATAATTGAAAATTCTATCCTTACTACCTACTTTTGAATAGTGGACACTTCATGCAGGTTTCGTGGACTCGTTTTAACCAATTCTTTATTCAACTGGACCGTTTCTGTTTTAGTTGTTTATTGCGTGTTGGTAGAAAGTAGTGACTACTAAGTGGTGTGTTTCTTTCTTTATTGCTTACATGAAACTTTAGCATTAATAAAAGAAAAAAAGTATTATTTGATTTTATCTTTAAACTTTCGATAAAAGTATATTTCCATCATTACGAAATAGGAAAGGGACTTGTAAGATCATGTTGCCTATTTTGTTGTCATATTTACATTGTTCTAAAAGTCGCGCCAAGGCACCGCAAAGGTGTCGTCAATGCGCGGCCTCTCCGTCACGAAATGGATCTTGACGGCTGATCTAGGCGTAACGCAAAAAGGCGTGAAATAAAGCGAGCAAAGGCGCGCATTTTGGTAAGGCGTGGCGCCACTTTTTGAACCATTTTATTTTTTTATTTTTTTATTTTTTATTTTTTGAACAATTTTGAACTAGTATTTGAAATTTGGGCAATTTGATACATGGGCCTTGTAATTATATAGTAAGTAGTAGTGTAAATGGCTAATACAGTACGAGTAATATGATCTAAAATTATAAATACCTAAATCTATAAATATTTTTTTGCCGCTTTAGTGACCCCTTAAAAAACGCAAAGGCTCCGCCATGACGCGTAAGACTTGAGGCGCGGCCATGCCGCCACGCCACGCCACACCTCACGCCTTTTTCATATTTATAAGTTATTTTTATTTTTATTTTATTTCTTTAAACAAAATCTTAGTTGTAAAAGTCTATATTCATCGTAAGTATTTAAGCGGAAAAGAACATCTTAGTGGCAATTAAAATAGGATGAAAAAAGTGTTTCACTATAGATGGAAAATGACCGGAATCTTCTAAAAGTTTAATTTGAACATGATAAGTCATGTTGATGAATTGTGAGAAAAGAAATTTTGTAGACCCTTTAATTTGTTATTTTTATTTTAGTTAAATTAAAAATCTCACTCAAAATAACAATAACATAATTTATTATGTTCAATTTGAATTTCAAAGGATATCAATCCGATAAATAAATTTAAATAAATTTATAATTCGAAGCAACTATTTTATGTGGCCTAGAGTATTTTTATAAACACCTTTTTGTCAAAATCTATAACAACAATTTTGTCATTATTTATTACTCTAATAAAGTTGTGTTTAGCTAGTCAAAAAAGAGTTACGGCTACATTTTAGTCGATCAACCATCCTTGTGGATCTACGCATCACAAATTTAATGAATTAACGACTTTTTTCTTGTTGCATATTGATACATTGTTTTAGCCTTTGGATAGTATAGCTTTTTCATGACAGTCTATATATGTCATAATTTATATCAACCTACCAGAATCAGACAACACACATGTTTATTGGTGAGTTGTTTATTACTCGTGTAACATTGCAACATATGAGAGGAGACACGTCACATCTATCGTATTCTAATTTTATAAGGGTTGTTACTTTTGTCGGATAAAAACCATAATTATGATGTAATATGATTCAATCATTATCGGTGTTTTAAAACCCGAGTTGATTAGGCCGGTTGAATCGTGACCAGGTCAAGTGATCGAAAATCGATTTTGAGCTAAAAACCCAATTGAATCGTCAGTTAAATTGTGACCCGATGACTTGATCATGTCAATTAAAAAATCGACTTTTAAAACATTAATCATTTCATTTATCAAATCATATGAATATAATTTTATAATTTTTTTGTGAATGTGACATTAATCCATTAATTTTATTTCATAAATTTATTTTTTAAGAGACAAGCTATTTAAGATATAGGTTTCCTTTCCGATAAACTAAAAATAACTTTACACAACTAACTAAAATCAAATGATATTCTATGTGTTTTATAAAGATAAATTTAATCTTTATAACCTTTAGTTTATGTGCTTGTTTCATCTTTCATTTTCATTTTCAGTTGAATTGTTCTAAACTTTTAATGGTATCATTTCTTTATCACAAAACTGTGAACATACAGTTTATTTCAATCAAAGAAAGATTTTAAAAAAATAAGTTATGCGTTCAATCTTAACTCTTGCCTAAAAAGTCAGATAAATATATACTCATTTTCTGAGGCTAATTACTTACCAAGAGTGAGTCAGCATTCAGTAAAGGTTCACGGGGTCAAGGTTTACCCCCATTAAAACATTTTGGAAAACAATATGGATGCTTAAAATACATGGAAAAGGTACGAGTATTGCTTGGTTGAATATGTCTTTGTAAAGTAAACAATAACTTTCAAGTTTTAAAGATAAGGATTGAAAAGAAAGAAAACATAAAAATAAAACAACCAATGCAACTTGACCAAGTTCAACATTTTGTTTGGTGTGAAGTCATCATGCCTATCGGTTGAACCAACTTACAAAAGTATATACCAAGTGGTTAACAAGTCAAGTCTAATTTTAGAATATCTTTGTTTTATCCATGTTTTCATAACATGTTCTAATTCTTTTGTTGGGTCAACTAACTATGCCCAATATTATTATTACTTGGTATATATCGTTTTATTAACTAGTTAAGATTTTATATGTAATTTAATTCCTAAAGTTAATGACTTTCTTGTCAATCACGTAAATCGTCCATCACAAAAAGTTTTGTTAATTCAATTATTGACTAATGACGGAAGTTTTAAAAATCTCTATGTCAAAAAGTTTTTCTTTGCTATATAAAAGATACTCCATATAACAATAAAACCCAACGTGTATAAGCTTTGTAGAAGGTTGAATAACATGATTGTTACGAAAAACAAAAGTAACTTGGCTTTCAATATATAAACGGGTAAACGAATAAGGTTTTTCTTGTTCAAGTTATTTGAAGAAGGCAGGCCTTTTAAACTCAAATGTACGCGGCCTCACCAGGTTAATCTCGAGGCTGTTTCCGACCATTCCATGACCACCCCAAATGTTAGAGTTAATGCAAGGTACGTGAGGCTTGACATATGTACTTAGTTTTATATTTTGCAAGTGAGGTTTAACATATGTACCAAAACTAAAAGGGATTGAGATCCTCTCAAATTGAGTCAAACATGATGAATCATGTTCACTAGATAAATACATAAAATATTTTCTTTTAGTAAAAATTATTGGCCCACTTATTTATTTACTCTCACAATAAAAGCAACATGATCAATCATGTTTGAATCTAAATTAAGAGGATCTTGATCCAACTAAAAAGAGTTCAATCTAGCTGTGTTATACTTCTAAAAATTGCATATGTTTCTTTGACAATGGGATAATATTACAAGGGTTGATGTATGTAAAAGGTAAAAGTCAAAGTTGGCGTGTATGAATGCAAATTAAATTTTGGAGTCCGCCAAAAGAGACATAGCTCTACGCGCTGCTGACTCAAACGGAATGGATGAGGTTGTAAAAGAGATTTGGACTCAATTGTTCCCGATCCAACTAAAGTATTTCCATTACTTTTTGTCGACCATCTTTAAATGTGTACCAAGTAGGACCAAGTAAGGTTTAAACTCTATATATCTTTTGTGAAAAGTTGTATAACTCACCACCACCAATGTTTTGAAAACCGGATTTGAAATCGATCCGGTCGAGTAATCGGACACCAAGTCAACTTATTCGATTGGTTCGACCGCCGGGTCAACTCAGTTTTCAATTTATTGACCAAGTTCTTTTTAGAAACCCGAGTTCTTTTTACCCGTTTTTTTGACCGGAACCGTCGAACCAGTTCACTATGCTGGATCGACCGGGGTTTCAAAACACTGCTCACCACTAAACTAGTGAATAGTGTTTTAACTCTGAATAATTTAGCTAGTATCTATAATACTATAAGATTCAGTCCTAAAATTAAATGTGTAATTATGAAGTTTGAGGATTTTGAGTTAAGAACATGTGTTTAGTCCTTTAGTGTTCTCCCAGATTAATTTCGTGCATTCTAGCAGTTCTCTGGTTACAATTAATTTACAGTTACAATCTTAGTAGAATACAAACTATCTGTGAATCATAAGTCTCATTGATTGGCCCTCATTTATTGGCGGAATGTAATACACAAGGAGGAAGATGAATAGGAAACATGAATACGAACCATTAACCAAAAAGAAGTTCAACCTCCTCTTTAAAGTATAAATATCACGATCAAACGAAACCAAATCAACAAAACACACAAAACCAAATCCAGTCGAAACCAAAAAGAAAAAGGAAAAAAAAATAGACCTCAAGAGATCTTATAGAAGAAAAAACACCAAACCCAGTCGAAACATACTCCAACACCCATAATAGCCAGCAACAACAAACCCATTACAAACCTAATCCCTTCACATCAAAAACAACAAAGCAACTGCTATAACAAATCCCAACTCAAGTATTAACAACCTCAACAACTCTCACAGTTACAATAACAACACCAAGATACGAATCTTAAAAAATCACAAAATAACAAAACAAAAGAAAAAAAGCGATGTCAGTTTCTCTTTGAATATCACAAGATTTGTTCATAGAACAAAAGGATAAAGAGACATCATCATAGATCTACTTCAACCCACCACAGATCTTGACCAAAAACAAAAACATAACACCTACCCGAGACCTCTAAATGAGATCTTGAAGCCATCTTTCACAGAAAATTCAAAACAAGAATACGAAATCTTTGGAGGGTCTCTGTGTTATTCTCTAATCCAAAGAAGAGATAAATGATAATCTTTTTTTTAATTGTATTCATCTTTTTGTTAGTGACTTGGTTTGAATAGAGATAAGGAGATTTGGTGTTGGTGGCTGCAACAATTAAGTCAATAGTCAAAAGAAAGAAATAAAAAAGCCATAAGCTAAGCGTTTATGTACTGATTTTAGATGGAAGATAAAAGTAGTAGAGAGATAGTTGGAGAAGGGGGCGGATGTTTCAAAGTGTGTTAGGGTTTACACAAAGATACAACTGATTAGGGTAATAAGAGTTTATCACATGTGTTGGGCCTTTTTCCCGATTGGTTTATTTTGGAAGTGGAGTGGGCTAAACTATTGTTTGTAAAAAAAACTGTAAATGTTTTTAGTCTTTTACTGTTTTTAGCCCTAAATTAATATAGATAACATTTATAAAATGTGATCTTAGACGTAAACAAATTTCAAATAAATAAATATAAGGATATTCTATTATTACCATGAAGGTTGATTCATTGTGTTTTGGTGTGTAAACAACAATTTATCAAAATATCAACAAACGTGAAGTTTAACTTGTCGTGAGACAAATAAACGTGAAGTAAAACGAGTAAACCGTTTAGGAAAACGATTACCTCGCAAAACTTGTGAAAGTGATATTTAAATTGTGAGACCGGGAAGTGATTTCCTGGGTCGTACCCCAACGAGGTGTGAATGGAAAGCTTCGAGTGAGATTTGGATTAAAATCTTGTATGTTGAGAAAGGTTATTTGGTTTTGCGATAAGTTAAATTAACGAATTCTAAAAATTAACTAACGAAAGTAAATTAACCTAAGGCAACTAAAAAATACCTAAAAACTACGGGAAATCATGATTAGGTATCGGGAATCTTAACACGTAACCTAAATTAAAAACGTAAAGGTTATTAAAAGATACGCGAGAGCGCAAAATAAAACGCGAGTTTTGAGTTACGAAGACCCTACGGGTTTACAATTAATTTTCTAATGTACTAAAAGACAAAATAAACTTTTGTGAAAAAGAAAATTAATTTTTCAAATAAAATTCTATTTAATATGAATTAAATTCTAATTTTCCTAAATTAAATTCTAATAAATAATTTACCAATGAGAAAAATCCGAAATTTTTATGAAAATTACTTAATACTAATGCAAACTTAATAAAAATGCTAATTTGGAAAAAGCTACAATTTATAAGCTAATACAAGCCCAAACAGACTTGATAAGCTAAAAGGGGTTTTTTTTTAAAAAAAAATAAAATTGACTTAAAAAGACTTGATGTGTAGGTAATATCAACAAAAAGCTTAATGGTGCAGTTGGTATTTGAATTGTGTATGGTGTGTCGCATATGGTCCAAGTGACCAGGGTTCGAATCCCTGGTACACCTTTTTCCTATTTATTTTTTTTTTCTTTTCAAAATTCATCAAACAAATTGCAAACAGTGCTTGAAAGAATGATTCGAGGAAACTTATTTTTTGGGCCAATACAAACACCACCTTGGCAGTAAACAAATAACAACAACAAGCATAACACAACAAGATTCAAGAACTATAATAAACAACAAGGACTGTTGAGCGAAAATTACTCAGATCATGGGGTAAAAAAAACATCGAGTAGCAGCAGTAGTACATAAGCCAAAACAAATCACCAATCTTACAAAAGCCTATTCAATCTAATAAGCAACAATACTACTACTGAGGGTGCGAATAACAACCACACGATTAAACTAACTACAAGGGATGACAATTTCAAAACGGACCATCAAACAACCTGGATCAGATCTGTGATGGAAATAGAGTAGTAGCAGCAGGCCATTAAGCCAAACACCTAACTTTGAGACTACTTTTCGTTTAGCAAAACAACACCAAATTCCAATTTTCTTTTTGCTACGAGTACACAAGCTGGCAAGGTTTCAATATCAACAAAAGTTTCCGATTTTCATTCCCTAATGATTCTTAGAAATTGCTTTGAAAATCGACCAAAAGAAAGAGTTTGAACTTTTGATTTTGACAAAATTTTGAAAATGACCAACTGATTTTTGTTTTGACAAATCCGAATTCACCCTAACCAACACTCCCTGATTACAACTACCTTAGAGATAATAATTATACTAGCAATTATAATGAACCAAACACGCCTGAGGTTAACTATTTCTAAGAGGATTACCAGGATTCTAAACAAACCAACTTAAGCAATCTATATTAAGTTAATTAAAATGCAGAGATTAACAAGTATAAAAAACAATGAACAACTACTATGCTAAAAATCAGTCGTAAACGCCTACTTGATTTCCAAGCGAAAAGGAGGGGTGAGACCAATGAACCAAGAACAACCTAGGTACCCCCATGGGTTCTAAACCAACTCCCATCCAAGCTGCTAATCTCTTCAAACATGTTTCTTCCCATTTTTTTTCTTTTTCGAATACTACTTTTTTTTTTTTACTTAACCTTTTTTTTTTTCCTTTTCTGACTTTTAGCACAACTCAAATAAAATTCCAAATAGAATTTAAAATGTAATGAACATAAACAGAAATTAACTTTGAAACTGAACTTTCATTAAAACTTGAACTTTTTTTTGCATTACAATAAAATTTAGAGATTTAAAAACATAAACTGAGAAAAATGATACAAAAGAGATGATGCCATAGGCTTACAACATACTACCTATTTATACTAGAACCATAGTGGTAGGTACGAATTCTTCCATTCTTTGTCTTCTCTCTTTAGCTTCTTCTTGAGTGAATCTTGGCCTTCAGATCAATTTTCCATTTATCTTAGCCTTCTGATGGTCTTTTGGCGCCCAACTGAGGTGGTGGATTGCCACCATGTCACTTCTTGAATGGTTGAGGGGAGTTAGGTATGAATTTGTGAGTGGGTTTAGGATGGTAGTGGGATTGGGAGTGGGGAATGATGGTGATGGGGGTTTGGCTGTTTGTAGTCACGAGGTGGAGGGGATACTTTGGGGAAGAAGATGAAACTGAATGCATCTTGACTACTGAGACATACCCTTTTTGTTTTTTTTTTTTTGTTTTTTTTTTTTTTTTTTTTTTTTTTTTTTTTATTAACAAACGTGTAGTGGGGGAGATGGGAGAGGAGGTGTACGTTGTTATCTGATTAGGGTTAGGGTAAGGATGTTTTTGTGTTTTAAGCGTACCAGGAAGGGGAGAGGGGTGGGCTTGGATGGGCTAAGGGAGGATTTGTTTTATCATGGGCCAAGTGGTTGATTTTAATGGTGGGCTTGGAGTGGTGGTTTATGCTTTGAATTGGTTAACATCAAAGGTCCATTTGGTTTGTATTAATTAACAATAAGGACCAAATTTTGCAATTGTCCGAAAATTAAGGAACCATTCATGTCGTTTTTCCAAACTCATACCAAGGACTAGACTTGCCATATTTGGGTTACCAAAGGACCTCATTTGATTATTTTCCAAATTTAAATTTCAAGGACCAAAACTGCCAATTTTCAAACTTGGAGGACCAAACATGAAAATTCTCCAAACATTTTACCCAAAGATCATTTGCGATTCATTTTGACTTTTAAAGATCAAGAGTTGACTTTTCTTTGAAAATGATTGACCAGGGACTAGATTTGTAAAATTTTGAAAGTCGGGGGACTGAAACTGCCAAATATGTAACTTTTGTTCGTTTTTCGTTTGTTTTCACTTGTTTTGCATAAGAAACATATAAAATACGATCTTTGGGATTTTCTTCGCATTTTGGTGCGTTTTTGAGAATTTTTGATCGTTTTGCAGTTTATATTTGACTCAAAATGATGAGTATTTACATACTCATCAATCCCCCACACTAAACTATTGCTAGTCCCTAGCAATCTTTTTGAGAAAAATTAATGGATTTGAAGTCTCTTTACCAAAAGCCATCACTTCTGGAGTAGCCAGGTGTAAGAACTGTGGCACACCTGATAACCGTGTGATTTTGAGCAAACCACCAGCTTTCAACGGATTTGATTTGTCTTTACCAGGAGCCGTTTGCTCCTGGACTAGCCAACTCTTGATGGAACAGTCAACATCTTGGTGAGTTGATTACCAATTATGGTTTTTCCATAGCCTTTACCACAAGCCATAATCTTGCGGGCTAGCCAACTCATTAGCTTTTGAGGATGATGGGGAGTTGAGGAACCATACAATTTTTGGCAAATTGCAAGCCATCAACGGGTTTGAGTTATCTTTACCAAGAGCCGTTTGCTCCTGGATTAGCCAATCCCTTTTGTCGTTTAGACAAGGCGGACTGATAACCACAAAAATTTTGAAATAAAGTGAAAAATTTTTGAAAAATTTTGGCCTAAAAATAGGGGTACTAGACGGTATATTTTGATGAAATTTGCTAGAATTTTCCCCTCCCCCACACTTAGAGTTGAATATTGTCCTCAATATTCAAAGTCCCGGCGATTATGCCGAAATTTTGAATGAAAGACGAGAATATTAAAAACTAACTGTGGGAATGTCATTTGTATTTTTCACTTTATTTATTCGAACACGCATTTTTTTTTTTTTTTTTTTTTTTTTTTTTTGAAATAAGATATATACAACTCAAGTAGCTGCGGGGGGTGGCCACTCCCCCACACTAGGGTGTTAGAAAATAGGAGGAAATCAGATACACGGGTGAAAACCCGTGTTTGTTACTTGTTTTTGTTTATCGAGTCGCTAGCTTGACTCGATCCCCGAATTCATTGGTCCATGGGGAAAGTTTGGAGGTCCGGGACAACAGGTGGTATGTCCCCTCCAAAATAGTGTTTCAACCGATGCCCATTTACTTTGAAATTGGGACCGTCGTCTTGAGATAACTCGACGGTGCCATAAGGATAAACTTTGGCAACAGTGAAAGGTCCAGTCCAGCGGGTTTTAAGCTTACCCGAAAAGATCTTTAATCGAGAGTTAAAAAGAAGGACTCGATCACCAACGTTGAAAACGCGGTTCTTAATTTTGGAGTCATGGATCTTTTTGGTTTTCTCTTTGTAGATTAAAGAGTTTTCGTAAGCTTGATCACGAAGTTCATTGAGTTCATTGAGTTGAACTTTCCTATGATCGCCCGCGGACTTAAGATCAAAATTTGCATTCTTCAAAGCCCAATAAGCTTTGTGCTCGAGCTCAATCGGAAAATGACAAGCTTTTCCATACACGAGCTTATAAGGAGTACACCCAATGGGTGTTTTATAAGCCGTGCGAAAAGCCCATAGAGCGTCGTCTAGCTTATCCGACCAAGAGGCACGGTTTTCGCCTACGGTTCTTTCAAGAATTCTTTTCAAACCTCGGTTTGAAACCTCCACTTGCCCACTCGTTTGTGGGTGATATGCGGTGGCAAGACGGTGAGTGACACCATACTTGAGCATGACTTTTGCGAATTGTTCGTTGCAAAAGTGAGTACCGCGATCGCTTATAATAGCGCGGGGAGTTCCAAACCGTGAGAACAATGACTTTAAAAATTTTACAACTACTCGGGCATCGTTGGTTGGGAGAGCTTTTGCTTCGACCCATTTTGACAAGTAGTCAACGGCCACGAGTATATACTTGTTCCCTCGTGAAGACGGGAACGGCCCCATAAAGTCTATGCCCCAAACATCAAAGATTTCACACACTTGGATGACGTTTTGAGGCATTTCATCCCGTTGTGTGATCTTTCCTTGACGTTGACACGAGTCACAAGATTTGACTAGGTCATGGGCGTCTTTATAAATGGAGGGCCAATAAAAACCGGACTCAAAGACTTTTCGAGCGGTGTAGTTCGGGCCATGATGTCCCCCGGTGGGTCCATTATGACAAGCCTTTAGGATTTCCATGGCTTCTTGGCCATGAACACACCTTCGAATAACCTGATCCGCACAAATTTTAAACAAATAGGGATCGTCCCAAAAGTAGTGATTGACATCTTTGAAAAATTTGCTCTTTTGGTGGGACGACATCCCTTTGACAACGAAGTTCCCCGCATGATAGTTTGCAAAGTCGGTGTCACAACTCGTGAATTCTGGTCTTTTCCCGAACTTTCAACATTTACTATTCATCGGTTACTATTCATCGATCACTATTCATCATTTTACTATTCATCTTTTTCGGAGTCAGTTTGTGATTCTGAGAAGCGTTCAAAAATTTTACTATTCATAAAACATTATTCACCTCCGGAGAAAATTTGTCATTTATGCGTGAGTTGCGTCATTTCTGTATACGTACGGTTATCTACCTAATAAACGTTATCTTATGAGCTATTATTTTGAAAAATTGATTCGATAATCCCAACTATGGTCCTAACATATTTTTATACTCATAATAATAATATAAAAATTTTATTATTAATTACCCGGTGTTTTGAAATCAATTACTATATTATACGGTCGGAGCTTATAACTCCGTCGGTTTGCGATATTTCAACCCGATCATTATTTTAACTTCCGATTCTCATCAGGAATATTATTTTACAATTTTTACAACTTCATTTTATTTTATTTTATCTCGTTACAATTTATTTCTAGTTAACTTAATACCCAAAATAACTAAATAACACATTATTATACATATAATACAAGATATTTATCCAACAAAGAATTAATGCATCATACCCATTTTCCCCTTTCCCCCTTTTTACGCCAATCACCCCATCCCCACATGATATTTTTGACAAAATTTTCAATATCTTGTACTATGTATCATATATATTATTAAGAAAATGTAAATATTTTTATATAGATACTAAGTTACACATACAACACATTTTTACTAGCAAAAATTTACAAATACTCTCTCTTGCTCTCCATATATTCGGCCATTTCCAGAAACAACAAGAAGAAGAAATTCTTTCAAGCCCAAGTGAATTACAAGTCCCATTAGTCTTATATTTTAAGGTTTTGAAATATAAACCTCTAGTTTAATTAAGTATTTTGCTACAAAAACCTCTTCATCACCACAAGTAAGTTTGCTAAACAATTTTCTTACTCTTACAATGATCATATGAATTTCATACAAGGTTTACATGCATATGTTAGTATATACCACTCATTTATATATATATCTAACTTTTGATCCCTAAAAATAGATTATAGTTAGATCCTTGTTAGATCCACTTGATTTATGATGTTTAGGAATCCATGACACCCTAAGAAGGTGTATGGTAAGATTAGACTAGATTTGTGGTGATTGAAAGTGGTTTGGTTGAAGTTGAAACAAGTTTGAAACTAGGAAAATGATTTTTGAAACTATATTTATACCTACTGTCCTTATTTTGAAATCGTGGGAAAATCAGTAGGTGGTGGGTAATTTTTGACCAAAGATTTAGAAAATACTTTCAAAAACGAAGCCGTGGGCGAAAGAACGGATTAAAACGAGTTAATAACGAAGGAGATATGATTTTCCGAATTTAACGACGAAAACTAGTTTTCTGAAAAACTGCTTGCTGATGAACAGTTGTCACGGGCTGTTTTGGGCATAAAACTTGATCTAGCCATCCCGAATTATCAAAAATATGTTAGTATGTTGTCCCACGATTCCGGGAATGTAAAGAACATAGAAAACGAGCTTAAAACGACCAAGATATACACTTTTGAAACTAGGCGAACTATATATATATATTTGACAACTTCTAATAGCACATATTCTCTTAAGTTATGGAAACACTATAAATCAACGCCAACACATATTTTCAAACTACGAGTGGTATAGACTTCATGTGCATGTACATTCATCGCATCCCCTCATAATTTAAGTAGATCGTATCATTCGTTCATTATAGGTCGCGGTTAGAGATCGAACCTCATTTCTGTGTAACCACTTTTGTCTTCGTAACTATCGTACCAGGTGAGTCATAGCCCCTACTCTTTTAAATTGTTTTGTTAACTTTTTGGGGGAGAATACATGCTCGTTTTTACATGAATTACTACTTGACTCTTTGAAATTTGTTTTGAACCTTGAATTATTATGAACTCATTTGACCTTATAACTTGTTTTGAACTATTGAACTTGACTTGACTTTTGAACTTGACTTAAACTTTTGACCCTAATGTACCGTACGTACTATGACCTAAGTCTCGCCATTTTTTGTGGAGCGTGCAAAGTCTCACCTTATTGGTGGAGCGTTCTTAACCCTAAAGTCTCGCCTTATTGGTGGAGCGTGCTAAGTCTCCCATGTTCGGAGCGTTCTTAATCTTATATAATAGTTGTATGATGTACTGTTCGTACATTCGCATTGTTCGACGCCTATTAGTAGTATGGATAGCGCTATTAGAGGTCGGCCAACCTCTCGTCCACCATGTTACGGGACGCATATTATTTAATTAGGGGCTTTGCATGGCATACATTATTATATAGGTGGTGCTTATATTGTGACTTATTATGACCGCGGGTACTTGACTACTAGACCTAAACTATTTAGCAGTGGGTTGTAAACACACAGGTTACAAGTCTCTTATGGCGGGATTTGCAACTGAGTGGATTTACGATGCCTTTGCTGTGTGATCATTTTCTATAAACTTTATTTGTTAAACAAACTCTATGAACTCACCAACCTCGTGTTGACACTTTAGCATGTATTTTCAGGTTTTAATCTATGGCACGCTACAGGAGGTTTTGGCAGGGCATGGCATGGTCATAGAAGACTCTGATTATTTATATGGGGACCGTTTTAAACTACTTTTAAGGGCCTACTTCTGCACTACTTTTAATGATATAAATTCAACATTTTGATTAAACGATTTTATTCTAAATAATTAAAGTGAAAACCATTTTTGTACTTGTGTTGTGTTACCGATTGAGTTACACCCTAGCTACACGTATGCTTCCGCTGGACCCGATTTTGGGGGTGTGACAGTCGGCCAACCATGGGGTACTAGAATCACCACGAGAGGAAATCACATTGAGAGTCTCGAGAGGAAATGTTTCGTTTATTTCCTTTTTCTCGAGAACTCCTTGATGAGGATTCTCCAATCGGGAAAGATGGTCAGCAGCGAGGTTCTCGGCTCATTTTTTATCACGAATTATGATATCAAATTCTTGTAGGAGGAGAACCCAACGGAGCAATCTCGGCTTTGCGTCTTGCTTGGCAAAGAGATATTTTAGAGCCGAGTGGTCCGTGTACACTATGCACTTAGTCAAGATTAAGTACGGTCGAAATTTCTCAAACGCATACACCACAGCAAGTAATTCTTTTTCCGTTGTGGTGTAATGAGCTTGAGCTTCGGTCAAGGTCTTGCTTGCATAATGAATCGGCTGAAAATGCTTGGTTTTTCGTTGCCCCAAGACCGCACCCATTGCAAAGTCACTTGCATCACACATGAGTTCGAAAGGTAGGTCCCAATCGGGGGCAACTAAAATGGGTGCTTCGGTAAGCTTTTTCTTGAGAGTTTGAAAAGCTTCGATGCACTCATCGGAAAATACAAATGGAGTCTCTTTTTCAAGAAGTCGGGTCATAGGCCTAGCTATCTTCGAGAAATCTTGAATGAATCTACGATAGAAGCCGGCATGACCCAGGAAACTCCGAACACCTTTAACAGTAGTGGGAAGAGGAAGTTTAGCAATGACGTCGATTTTAGCTTTATCGACCTCAATCCCACTCTTGGAAATCTTATGGCCAAGGACAATTCCTTCCTTGACCATGAAATGACTTTTCTCCCAATTTAGACTAAGATTGGTGTCTTCACACCTTTGAAGCATTTTGTCTAAATTGGAGAGACATGATTCGAATGAATTCCCAACGACCGAAAAATCATCCATGAAGACCTCCATTGTTTTCTCGATCATGTCGTGAAAAATGGCCATCATGCATCTTTGGAAAGTACCCGGAGCATTGCATAAGCCAAAAGGCATGCGTCGATAAGCAAATGTTCCGTATGGGCACGTAAAAGTCGTTTTTTCTTGATCTTGAGGATCGATGGGAATTTGGAAATAACCCGAAAAACCGTCAAGGAAACAATAGTATTCGTTTCCCGCCAATCTTTCGAGCATTTGATCCATGAAAGGTAATGGAAAGTGGTCTTTACGGGTGGCGTCGTTTAGTTTTTGATAATCAATGCAAACGCGCCAACCCGTTACCAATCGAGTCGGAATTAACTCGTTATCATCATTTTTGACAACCGTTATGCCACCCTTTTTGGGCACGCAATGAACGGGACTCACCCAAGGACTATCCGAAATCGGGTAGATCAAACCGGCATCAAGGAGTTTAATGACCTCTTGCTTGATAACCTCATGAATCTTAGGATTTACCCGTCTTTGTTGTTGAACCGCCGGTTTAAAGTCATCCTCCATCAAAATCTTGTGCATACAAAATTCCGGGTTAATACCCTTGATGTCGGAAAGTCGCCAAGCAATGGCTCGCTTGTGTGACTTTAAAACCTTGAGAAGAGCGGTTTTGTTTTCCTCATTCAAGTCTTTAGCGATTATGACGGGAAACTTATCGTCTCCCTCCAAAAACGCGTACTCGAGATGAGGCGGAAGTTCCTTGAGTTCGACATCGGGGAAGTCATCAGTTTTTTCAACATCTTTGACTTCCACATTGTGAAGTTCTTTTGGAGGAAGAGATGAAGGATCATCATTGAGCAACTTCTCAAGTAGAAGTAAGTCTTCCTCGGGATTGATAGAATCATAATCAACATGAGAATCACACGACAAACAAGCTTTGATTTCTTCCAAAATGAAGTCACCTCCCAAAAATGGAGTAAGAGAGGGGGGAGAGACATCAATGGAAGAATTGATTGATCCTTGCACACTTAACACTTCTTCAATATGGTCATCGCATGCAACATCGATGACATCAAGTCGGTTGATTTCTTCTCTTTCAAGGTCGAGAAGATCCTTAGAAGTGTTTTCGATGTTTATGATCAACTTCTCATCGCCAACTCTAAGAGTCATTTCTCCTTCGAAGACGTCGATTAATGCACGAGCCGTTTTTAAGAATGCTCTTCCCCAAATAAGGGGAACACGAGGATCGGCATCAAAATCGACGACTACGAAGTCGGCAGGAAAATAGAACTTGCCAACCTTCACAAAGACATCTTCGGCAATACCCTTCGGAATCGAAACCGAACGGGTTGCTAATTCAAGAGTCATTCGTGTTGGTGTAAGCTCAGGAAGTGAAAGTTTTTGCCAAATCGAGAAAGGCATGAGGTTTATGCTAGCGCCAAGATCGGCCAAGGCAAAGCATTCCACAAGCTTTTGGAAATCACATGGAATGAGAAATTTTCCGGGGTCTCCTAATTTTTCGGGAAGTTTCTTTAGGAGAACCGCCGAACAATTTTCGTTCAAACGAGTTTTGGTGAGTTCAAATAGTTTCTCTTTATTACTTAGAAGACTCTTGAAAGTGGAAGCAAACTTGGGCATATAGAGAAGAGCATCCGCGAAACTAATGTCGAAGTGTAATTTTTGAAAAATTTCAAGAAACTTTTTCATTTGATCATTAGTTTGCTCGCGGAGTCTTTGATCATTTAACCGCGAAGGATATGGTATTGAAGCTTTTTGTTAAACGGGATTTTCCGATGGTTCAAAAACAATTCCCGGTTTTGATTTGGTTTTTGGGACAACATGAGGTTGGACGTGTGCGGTACTTCGTGTACTTGTGATTTGCACCTTGTCCTTTGTAGCCTCGTGTTCACGTTCCACTACCTCGGGAGGAAAAGAAGATGAGGTAGTAGGAACCGTGGGTCCATCATAAGAAACTCCACTACGGGTTGTGATCGCCTTTACATCGCCCTTCGGGTTGGCGATCGTGTTGCTTGGTAGCGTTCCCGATCCCGAAGGTCGATCATTTAAAGACTTCTTAAGTTCAGAAATCTGACCGATCAACAACCTATTAGTTTCTTCTTGAGCTTTCATAAATTGCTTCAACAACTCATCGGTTGATGATTGAGGTTGAGCAACATTTTGATTTTGAGGAAAGTTTTGAGCTCGGTTGTTTTGATTGAAACCTTAATTTTGAAAATTTCCATGGTTTTGATTACCATGAAAATTGTTTCCTTGATTGAAATTACCATAACCTTGGTTTCTATTCAAGTTTCCTTGATTTTGAGAACTTTGGTTGTAATTTCCCCCTTGATTTTGATATTGATTCATAGGGGCTTGAAATTGGTTTTGAACATTCGGGTTTCTTTGTTGTTGATTTTGATTGAATCTATTTGGATTGTTGGGTTGAGAAAAACCGGGTGGACCACTTTGATTGTTAGTACGGTAATTTTGTTCCATTTGAGGACGGTATTGGTTACCTCCTTGGTTGGAATTACCGACTATTGCATTGACTTCAAAAGGATTGCCATCGGTGGCAGTACAATTGTAGTAAGCGTGTGGACCACCACAAGTAACACAAGTATCAACCTTTTTGACTTCAGCAGGTTGAGAAGAGACTTTCTTTGTTTTGGTGAGAACCAAAGCATGAATAGCTTCCGTGAGCTTGTCAAGTCTAGCATCGGTGCTAGATTGAGCCACGGATGATGAGGAAGAAGGACCAACATTAATTTGCGAAACAACCGATTTGCTTCGTGGAATGCGGACCTTGGATTTGTTTTCAATGATCATCAAAGCATCTTTGGTGGTGCGATTCAAGAAGTTGCCTCCCGCGGAGGCATTAAGAGAGTCTTGATCGACTTGGCTCACACCATTATAGAAAGTGTCGAGTTGCATCAACTCGGAAAATCCGTGATGAGGACATTTACGAAGCATGTCCTTGTAACGATCCCACGCCTCACCGAATGATTCATCAAACTTTTGAGTGAATTTCATGATCTCATTCTTGAGGGCGGTGGTTTTGGATGGAGGAAAAAATTCGTTCACAAACTTCTTGACCAAATCTTCCCACGTTTCAATTGATCGAGGGGGTTGTTTGTCTAGCCAATTTTTGGCAGCCCCATCGAGGGAAAACGGAAAGAGAAGAAGTTTGATAGCCTCCTCAGGGACATTTTTGCATTTGATGGTTGACGTGATTTTGTTGAACCATCGAATGTGATCTTGAGGATCGTCCCTCTCATAACCATAGAATTGACGCGAGGTGACTAAGTTAATCAACCCCGTCTTAAGTTCGAAATTGTCAGCCACGATGGCTGGAATGATGATAGCATCTCCGTAACCCTCGATGGGTGCTTGGAGAAGCTCATTCATGGTGGGTTCGGCCGCCATGATTGGAATAGCACGAAGCTCGGGTTCGGCTATTCGATTGGTACGTCGACGATTACGCCTTCTCCTTGGAATGTTATTTAGCGTTTGCAAAGGACTTGTTGACGTAGACGAACGTGTGCGCATGCACCACAACAAAAATCAATTAAAACAATACCACTTTAAAGACAAGGGAACTTAAACCAATAATCAAGTACGCAAGGTTAACTTCTAAGGAAAAACGCACAAAGGAGCGGGAGAGAAGAATGGATCTCTCACTGGGCGAAGTTCGTTGGATCGCCACATACCGTTTCGACTCCTCTTAAAGTGTGAATTTCGTTTAAAAATTTTCCAAAACGCAAGTGATACAAAGGCAAGTTTTGATCTTTGGTTTGGGAACTTATTATGGTCACACCCCCAGTTGGTAGGTGTTCTGCCTTGATTTGCGGTGGTAAGATTTTAACTTGTATTTATTAAACAATGAAACGGGAAAATCTTTTTGTGTTTTTCTTTATCTTATATAGATATAATACATATACTAGAAACAAAAGAAAAAATATTTTTGGTTTTTTATAAGTTTTATAAAAGCGTAACTTCTTGCGAAGGTTCTACAAGACTAATCGTCTAAACCTTATCGAGACTTTCGACACACAGCCTCCCCGGCAGCGGCGCCATTTGATTCATTGTGTTTTGGTGTGTAAACAACAATTTATCAAAATATCAACAAACGTGAAGTTTAACTTGTCGTGAGACAAATAAACGTGAAGTAAAACGAGTAAACCGTTTAGGAAAACGATTACCTCGCAAAACTTGTGAAAGTGATATTTAAATTGTGAGACCGGGAAGTGATTTCCCGGGTCGTACCCCAACGAGGTGTGAATGGAAAGCTTCGAGTGAGATTTGGATTAAAATCTTGTATGTTGAGAAAGGTTATTTGGTTTTGCGATAAGTTAAATTAACGAATTCTAAAAATTAACTAACGAAAGTAAATTAACCTAAGGCAACTAAAAAATACCTAAAAACTACGGGAAATCATGATTAGGTATCGGGAATCTTAACACGTAACCTAAATTAAAAACGTAAAGGTTATTAAAAGATACGCGAGAGCGCAAAATAAAACGCGAGTTTTGAGTTACGAAGACCCTACGGGTTTACAATTAATTTTCTAATGTACTAAAAGACAAAATAAACTTTTGTGAAAAAGAAAATTAATTTTTCAAATAAAATTCTATTTAATATGAATTAAATTCTAATTTTCCTAAATTAAATTCTAATAAATAATTTACCAATGAGAAAAATCCGAAATTTTTATGAAAATTACTTAATACTAATGCAAACTTAATAAAAATGCTAATTTGGAAAAAGCTACAATTTATAAGCTAATACAAGCCCAAACAGACTTGATAAGCTAAAAGGGGTTTTTTTTAAAAAAAAAATAAAATTGACTTAAAAAGACTTGATGTGTAGGTAATATCAACAAAAAGCTTAATGGTGCAGTTGGTATTTGAATTGTGTATGGTGTGTCGCATATGGTCCAAGTGACCAGGGTTCGAATCCCTGGTACACCTTTTTCCTATTTATTTTTTTTTTTCTTTTCAAAATTCATCAAACAAATTGCAAACAGTGCTTGAAAGAATGATTCGAGGAAACTTATTTTTTGGGCCAATACAAACACCACCTTGGCAGTAAACAAATAACAACAACAAGCATAACACAACAAGATTCAAGAACTATAATAAACAACAAGGACTGTTGAGCGAAAATTACTCAGATCATGGGGTAAAAAAAACATCGAGTAGCAGCAGTAGTACATAAGCCAAAACAAATCACCAATCTTACAAAAGCCTATTCAATCTAATAAGCAACAATACTACTACTGAGGGTGCGAATAACAACCACACGATTAAACTAACTACAAGGGATGACAATTTCAAAACGGACCATCAAACAACCTGGATCAGATCTGTGATGGAAATAGAGTAGTAGCAGCAGGCCATTAAGCCAAACACCTAACTTTGAGACTACTTTTCGTTTAGCAAAACAACACCAAATTCCAATTTTCTTTTTGCTACGAGTACACAAGCTGGCAAGGTTTCAATATCAACAAAAGTTTCCGATTTTCATTCCCTAATGATTCTTAGAAATTGCTTTGAAAATCGACCAAAAGAAAGAGTTTGAACTTTTGATTTTGACAAAATTTTGAAAATGACCAACTGATTTTTGTTTTGACAAATCCGAATTCACCCTAACCAACACTCCCTGATTACAACTACCTTAGAGATAATAATTATACTAGCAATTATAATGAACCAAACACGCCTGAGGTTAACTATTTCTAAGAGGATTACCAGGATTCTAAACAAACCAACTTAAGCAATCTATATTAAGTTAATTAAAATGCAGAGATTAACAAGTATAAAAAACAATGAACAACTACTATGCTAAAAATCAGTCGTAAACGCCTACTTGATTTCCAAGCGAAAAGGAGGGGTGAGACCAATGAACCAAGAACAACCTAGGTACCCCCATGGGTTCTAAACCAACTCCCATCCAAGCTGCTAATCTCTTCAAACATGTTTCTTCCCATTTTTTTTCTTTTTCGAATACTACTTTTTTTTTTTACTTAACCTTTTTTTTTTTTTTTCCTTTTCTGACTTTTAGCACAACTCAAATAAAATTCCAAGTAGAATTTAAAATGTAATGAACATAAACAGAAATTAACTTTGAAACTGAACTTTCATTAAAACTTGAACTTTTTTTTGCATTACAATAAAATTTAGAGATTTAAAAACATAAACTGAGAAAAATGATACAAAAGAGATGATGCCATAGGCTTACAACATACTACCTATTTATACTAGAACCATAGTGGTAGGTACGAATTCTTCCATTCTTTGTCTTCTCTCTTTAGCTTCTTCTTGAGTGAATCTTGGCCTTCGGATCAATTTTCCATTTATCTTAGCCTTCTGATGGTCTTTTGGCGCCCAACTGAGGTGGTGGATTGCCACCATGTCACTTCTTGAATGGTTGAGGGGAGTTAGGTATGAATTTGTGAGTGGGTTTAGGATGGTAGTGGGATTGGGAGTGGGGATGATGGTGATGGGGGTTTGGCTGTTTGTAGTCACGAGGTGGAGGGGATACTTTGGGGAAGAAGATGAAACTGAATGCATCTTGACTACTGAGACATACCCCTTTTTTTTTTTTTTTTTTTTTTTTTTTTTTTTTTTTATTATTAACAAACGTGTAGTGGGGGAGATGGGAGAGGAGGTGTACGTTGTTATCTGATTAGGGTTAGGGTAAGGATGTTTTTGTGTTTTAAGCGTACCAGGAAGGGGAGAGGGGTGGGCTTGGATGGGCTAAGGGAGGATTTGTTTTATCATGGGCCAAGTGGTTGATTTTAATGGTGGGCTTGGAGTGGTGGTTTATGCTTTGAATTGGTTAACATCAAAGGTCCATTTGGTTTGTATTAATTAACAATAAGGACCAAATTTTGCAATTGTCCGAAAATTAAGGAACCATTCATGTCGTTTTTCCAAACTCATACCAAGGACTAGACTTGCCATATTTGGGTTACCAAAGGACCTCATTTGATTATTTTCCAAATTTAAATTTCAAGGACCAAAACTGCCAATTTTCAAACTTGGAGGACCAAACATGAAAATTCTCCAAACATTTTACCCAAAGATCATTTGCGAATCATTTTGACTTTTAAAGATCAAGAGTTGACTTTTCTTTGAAAATGATTGACCAGGGACTAGATTTGTAAAATTTTGAAAGTCGGGGGACTGAAACTGCCAAATATGTAACTTTTGTTCGTTTTTCGTTTGTTTTCACTTGTTTTGCATAAGAAACATATAAAATACGATCTTTGGGATTTTCTTCGCATTTTGGTGCGTTTTTGAGAATTTTTGATCGTTTTGCAGTTTATATTTGACTCAAAATGATGAGTATTTACATACTCATCAAAGGTTGAAACATACAAGTAACTAAAATAGTGTGGTAGTGTGCATGGTTCATAGTTTCTTGCAAGAAAGGTGATATCGATTGACATAATGCAATATAGGATGACAATATTTACAAACAAAAAATCCAATCCACCGGATCTTTCGTTTGTTTATATTGACATACGATGCTTGATGTAAATGCAAATTCTGATCTTCCCCTTGAATTCCTTTTGTTATCTCAACAATCTGACAAAATGTCTTATGCAGGCCTTTATACAAAGCCTGTATAAATAGCAAAAGGAAATTGAGAGAGAGATCAGAGATCCCATCTATGTAAATAGATGTCTGTTACGCCTGACCGAGTAGCTAAACTATGAATGTTTAATCTTAAAGCTTAATCCCAGATTATTCTTAACACTATGTAAGTGGGTATGCAGGGTTCTTTAATTTCACAACAAGCATATAAAAATGGATCCATTCACAACAAACATATATTATCAACAGGTAAAATGTAAATTATTGTTTATCTATTATTCTTAAGATCTTACAACCTTTTTGTAACTGCTACGAGCTATAAGGTTTGGTAAGGATTCTAAAACATACGTACAGTCCTACATGTCAGCTATCCATACTAAAATTTCGTGGCATAGAGTAAGGAGATAATCAACCAGTACTTTCACATGACGATAGTGCAAACTGTAAAAGATCTTGGTATTTGTTTCACCGCTCTCAATATGACTCTAAAGATGTTGGTATTAAGTGATCCAAAAGTATGCGATAGCCCGTGCGTAGCACGGGTTCTGCATGTCTCATAATTATAAAAGAAATGATATTTATGTTTAATTAATATGCCTACTAATATATTTACAAATTTAATTGTTCATGTTTTGGACAATTAAGAAAGGCTAATGATTTGCACAATTTTCTATTTTATCTACACACTCCATATTGTACGATAAAGAATCGTACACTTGCTATATACTGCTTCTCCAGCTTAAACACTGGAGTTGATACTGATGAAGAGTGAGAACATGCAAATGACACATGCAAAGTCATGAATGGTGTAGGCATGTTTTTAGGCTTGCGAATTAGACATATATATCATAACTCTTTAATGATACATAATTTAGCGGGATTCTAGTATTTCAATTGTGCGACGATGACTCGTCGTTTGTTTTTAGGATTATGTGGATTCACGTGTATGAACTAGCTAAGATGGAACAACGTTAGTCTCACCGTGGGAGGGATTTCCCACGATCAACCTAGAGCCTGAGAGTAAATACTCGTTTCTAAAGGGATAATCAAGAGTAAAGAGAGCAATGTGTGTGCACTAGTGTCTATTAGAACTTATGCTTCAATGACCAAGCATGCGGTATTTATAGACAAAGTTCTTTGTCATTACCTTCGGATCACAGGTTGCAATCTCAACTATTACCTAGTGGGTAATAGCATGTTTGCATTGGGACTAAGATATTATGCTTTGATATCCGGTCTATCTTGTCCAATTATTTGACTTCCGTCGTCCTCGAGATCTGTATTGCCGCGTGTTTCTCATATTGTATCCTTCTTTGAAAAAGCTTGGTCAAAACTAATTTCTCATAATATATTCCTTGCCTTTTTGAGCGGGTCACGTGATTAGTGACTTGGAATCCACCCTTCTCATTTTAAGAGGAAGCTAATGCAATGATACATGCTGTTAGTGATGAGGAAATTAAAGCTGCAATGTTCAATATTCAAGATAGTAAAGCTAATGCAATGATACATGCTGTTAGTGATGAGGAAGCTAATGCAATGATACATGCTGTTAGTGATGAGGAAATTAAAGCTGCAATGTTCAATATTCAAGATAGTAAAGCACCTGGACTTGATGGCTTCACATATGCTTTTTTAAAAAGGCTTGGAGTGTTGTTGGAAAGGATGTTTGCATTGCTGTTAGAGAATTCTTTGAAACTGGCAAGCTGTTAATGAAATCAACTCCACAATTATCACACTAGTACCTAAAGTCCCAACTCCCATTAAAGTCACTTAGTATAGACCTATAGCTTGTTGCAATGTATTGTACAAGTGTATAAGCAGAATAATTACTGAGAGAATGAAGAACAGCTTGGGGAATATTGTTAGTCATAACCAAAGTGCTTTTGTTCCTAATAGACACATTCAGGACAATATTTTACTTTCACAAGAATTATTGAAGGGGTATAACAGAAAAGAGGGTCCTAAAAGAGTGGCTTTGAAAATACAAAAGGCATATGATACTGTTAACTGGAAGTTTTTGGAGAATATGCTTCATGGCTATGGCTTTCACAGAACTATGGTAAATTGGATCTTTAAGTGTGTTACTACAACTTCATTCTCTGTGTGTGTAAATGGTGAAAATTATGGGTACTTCAAGGGTGGAAGAGGGCTTAGACAAGGAGACCCAATGTCTCCTTACCTCTTTACTTTGGTTATGGAGCTACTGAATGTGATTGTGCAAGACAAAATTGATAGAATGGAAGGCTTCAAACACCATTTTGGATGCAAAAATTTGAAGTTGACTCATGTGTGTTTTGCAGATGACTTATTGATGTTTTGTCATGGGAACAAGGAATCAGTGGAGATTATTATGGAAGCTATTAATGAGTTTGGTTCTATTACTGGTTTATCTCCTAATTACAACAAGAGCACAATTATTTTTGGAAGCATGAATTGTGATGAAAGACAGAGTATTATTGATGTTGTTCCATTTAAGGTTGAAGCACTGCCAGTCAAATATCTTGGGATACCTCTCACCTCTAAAAGAATAGGTATCAAAGAATGCAAGTGTCTGGTTGATAAAGTCAAAAACAGGATCTCAAGTTGGAAAAATAGGTGTCTGTCTTATGCTGGGAGGCTTCTGTTAATTGCATCAGTTCTTGAGTCTATACATGTCTACTGGGCCTCGGTATTCTTACTCCCCAAGACCATTATTAAGGATATTAACAAATTGTTGAAAGGTTTTTTGTGGAATTATGGTAAAGAATCTAAGGGAACAACAAAAGTAGCTTGGAGTCAGGTTTGCAAACCAAAGAATCAGGGTGGACTGGGGCTGAAAAATATTGAAATGTGGAATAAAGCTATGGTTGTCAAACATTTGTGGCATGTGGCTTCAAAAAAAGATTCATTATGGGTGAAATGGGTAAATATTGTAAAGCTTAAAAATAAGAGTATATAGGCTGTGAATGAAGATTCTAATGATAGTTGGGGCTGGAAGAATATCTTGAAGGTAAGAGATGAGGTCAAAAATTATTGTGTCATGAAAATTGGTGATGAGTGTAATGCCTCTGCTTGGTATGATAATTGGAGCCAAGTAGGAGCTTTGCATACTATTATTACTAACAGAGACTTGTATAATGCTAGATTGGAGACAAATATGGTGGTTAAAGATGTTGTTTGTAATGGTGAATGGATATGGCCTGAAGACTGGATTGTTAAATATCCAGTGCTTAATCAAATGCAAATAGTGAGTCTAGTAGAAGGTAGAGATGAATTGGTATGGAAAAGCAAGAAAGGGAAGGTTGGGAGATTCTCTGTTAAACAAACTTATACTGATTTGCAGATTGAGGAAGAAAATGTGATATGGAGCAAGTTGGTGTGGTTTTCCCAAAATATTCCAACACATGCATTCATTTTGTGGTTAGCAATTCAAAACAGGTTGATAACTTAGGATAAAATTAAGAAATGGGGATCCTATGATATGATGGTATGTTCATTATGTAGTGAAGATATGGATTCACATCATCATCTGTTTTTTACTTGTAAGTTTTCAAAAGAGTTTTGGAAGAAAGTGTGCCTTAAAATTGATCTAAAGTGGGGAGAATGGGAGTGGAATGAGACAGTTAGCAGATATGGAAAATGGAAATATCAATAGTATCATTAGAAGGTTAAGCATTGCTGCTAGTGTGTACCTAATATGGAAAGAAAGAAATAGTAGATTGTTTAGGGATGAAAAAAGGAGTGTGGAGGATCTATTTGAGATATTTTGTGACATTATTAAACTCAAACTTGCTGGACTGAAAGTCAAGACTTCTATGGCAGTCATTAGAGCTCAGGAAGAGTGGAATGTGAAAATGATCATGGGGGAAAAATGAAGTTGCAAGTATGTATGTGGTATTGGCCTGTATGAGGTTGGTTGTATAAGTCTCTATTAAGGGTTGTTTGGGTTAACAGTTGATTTTCAAGTGTATGCTATTAATATGGTTTTATACCAAGACAAAGCTACTAACAGTTTGTTTGAAGTTTTGTCCTATCAAAGTTCATCTCATTAGATGACCCTGTAACTTGGTTTACTGGATGCTTGGGCTTTATATTGACTCATAATAGACTGTTAACTAGGCCTTGGTGGAGGTAAGTGCAGACTATTGTTATCAATATGAAACTTAGCTAAAAGTGAGCCATAAAGTGGGTTTCCTAGTGTGAAGGGTAGAATGAACTTGTAGGGTGGTACATGGGATAAGTGGAATAGTGAAGGGTGTAAGATAACCCTACTTGGTCCAATTAGTGTACTACCAAGGGGGCATGTAGTTTCTCCCTCAAGGTGAGTGTTTCCAAATCCTTGAAGCCTTTTGTAAAGAGAGAAATGTAAAGGATTTGGAAGAGCCCTTGACTGGATGGATTGGGTTCCCAATGAAGCCATACAACTTTCCTACTTTGGCTGTTGTGGATGCTGGTTGAATGGCCATAGTGGGGGGTTGATATGGAAATGTAGTTAGATGGTAATGGTGCTTTAAAAGGTGAATCTAAGTCCTCTTGTATGCCAGGGAAAAGAGGTGTTCAAATTTGTATCAGGTCCTTTGTTACAGGAAAGTTTTGTTACTGAAGTATGTTGTATCTTTTGTATGTAGTTCTATGTTTCTGATGAACTGATTGAGGGCATGTCCTAATCACGAAAACCATAAGTTGTACTATGATTCAAGTCTAATATATGTTCACCTTTTGCAAAAAAAAAAAAAACCTCCAACATCAAGTTAAAACCAACATGGAAAATATTGACACTCCACACTAAAGGGTGTAGCAGATTCAAGCCGAGTCGGACTTTAGAACGACTCGATTCGGCAATATTAGGACTCGCTCATGCTCAACAAGCCTTCATGAAGGAAGCTCGAGCTCGACTTGAGAAACATTTGAATCTCAGCTTGACGTCGGTCTGAAAAGCTAAATTTACTTTTGATAGTATTTTCTATAACAAACTAAGACTCATATATAAGTTAAGATTTGAATTTAGTGCGAAAAACTTGAAATATTAAAAAAAAAAAAAAAAAAAAAAAAAAAAAAAACCTCACATAGTGTATTTACATGTAAGCACTTGAAATAAACATAAAGTATAAAAAATACATATATCACATAATCACATTAAAGCTCGAAAACTCAATAATAACTCGAGTTGAGCTTCTTTTTCCTCGAGCTTGAATCATTAAACATTATCAACTCATTAGCTGAGCTCGAAGTAATTGAGACTCAATAAAACTCGACTTAAACGAGCTCAAGTTAAGTTCGAACTCCAATACTCGACAAAAGCTCGACCCGGTTAATACCAGCACAACTCAAATTAGGGCTGAGCAAAGGTCTAAAACCGAACCAACTCAAGAACCGATTTCGTGAAAAACATGAACCTAAACTGAACTGAATATGGTCGGTTTGGTTTGATTTAGGTGTGCTTAGGTTGGTTTTGGGTCGGACCGAACCGAACTGGACCGACCTGAAATCAAAAATAAAAAAAACATGAAACCAAGACCAAACCAAAAGGCTAACGGGTCAAATCAATTTTTACCAGTTCGATTCGGTTTTGGCTCATCCATGCTCGGCACTAACTCTGGTATTCACTTTGGACTTTATTGACATCACACAAATTCTCTTTGTCCAACTCACACAACTAAAAATAACCAACACGTGTATTTCACGCGCTGCAATGCAAGTGGTGCTCACACAAACTCCATAAAATTCAACACATAAAGCCTTTAGTATCATTTACAAAAAACAACACATTCATTCAACAAGGGTGTAAACTGTAAACTCAAACAAACACAAGTGAAAAAAATATCTACCATAATTAGAAAAATACTAGATCCACCTACACTTTACAAAATTTTTCTCACACGCTGACATGGCGGAGTGTTGATTGGTTGGTTTTCTGTGGCACATAAAGCCTTTAGTATCATTTACAAAAAACAACACATTCATTCAACAAGGGTGTAAACTGTAAACTCAAACAAACACAAGTGAAAAAAATATCTACCATAATTAGAAAAATACTAGATCCACCTACACTTTACAAAATTTTTCCCACACGCTGACATGGCGGAGTGTTGATTGGTTGGTTTTCTGTGGGCCACAGAAAACCAACCAATCAATACTCCGCCACGTCAGCGTGTGGGAAAAATTTTGTAAAGTGTAGGTGGGTGTAGCACACCTCCCATAATTAAATCAATCAAGTAGTAATATTTAACTATTTGAACATTAATAAATAAAATACTTTTTATAAAACTTAAACAATTAACAAGAGAAAAACGCGGCTGGTGAACCCATAAAACAAAAGATTCTGCCTTTTTTTTACAATTTAACCAGCTACACTTTTTATAAAAATCCCATTAATTTGATCAACAGATCGGTTAAATTTTATAAAAAAAATATTAACTTTTTTTGCTTTTTTTTGGGGTTCAAGATTTTTTTTAAAGTTCCGATCTTGATGAATTTGGGAAAATCCTTGGAGGGTTTTTATGGGTTTTTGATTCTGTGAATTGGGTCGTTGAGATTTTTGGATTTCATTAAGGTTTTGGTGTTTTTTTTAAGGTTTTTTTGTTTTTTTGTGTGTAAAAAAGTCTGTTTTTTTAAGGATGATGTTTGTTGGGAGTACGAGGTATGGTTATGGAGGTGAGGTTGAAGAAGGTGAAGCTAATAATGGTGGTGTATCTTTATCTTATATTGTAAGTACTTTTATTATTATTTATTAGATGCATTTGTTATGTAATGAAACTTTGGTTTTGAGTAATTCTGGATGAATTATTGTGAAAATTGAACTCATTTATTTGTTTCCTTTTTTTAGCCTTCATTATGAAACTCAGTGCAAGTTTGGAAAATATAGGATGTTTGGATGTGTGGTTTATGGGGTGTTTATTACTATGCTTAATTTTTGGCTTAATTTGTGACTTATGAGCTTATTATGACTTATAAATGGTAAATGAGCTCATAAGCTAATAAGCCTGAAAAACGAGCTTATGAAAATATAAGCTGAATCATATAAGCTCATAAGCGAAAAAATAAGCTTAAACAAACACCCCCAAAGATCTTGCTTTTTCTTCAATGATTATTGTGAATTTGTGACGCATAACCAGCTTAAACACACATCCAAACACCCCTACAGCCATGCAATTCTGGAAACTACTATATATATTGGGTTATGAGTGTGAACTTTTTGAGAATAGCTATTCGGATGGGCATTGTGGATTTTGATATGCTACAATAATCACTTTGAAAATGCACATCTAAGCACCCTATGATATGAAGTATCATCTCTCTCTACTATAGCTACAAAATGTATTTTCTTAAGTGGAATATGGGAATGCAAGCATAAAAGGTGAAAGATACGTCGATTATCTGTATTTAACATGAGATCTTGTTTTGATATTTGAAGGATGAGAAAATTCAAGATGTTTTGGGAGATTGTCAAAAGGATTTTGAAGGCGTACTTACAGCTGAAAATTTGGGTAAGCGTTAATGGAAACTTGGTTAGCCAAAGCGAAAAGCGTTGGGATCGTTGATATGAACTCGTGATTATTTGCAGGGGCGAAGTTTGGCGAATACGGTTCATTTTTGCCCACATATCAGCGTTCTCCTGCTTGGCCTCATTCAAAGACACCTCCAAAAGTTCTTACATACAGTTCACCGTCTCCAAATAATGCACATATAGAGGTGATTCCCTATGGAATTTAGACTGTTAAGTCATATTTATACTCCATTAGCACCATAGTTATTGATTTAACCTATTTGATAGCTTAATATTCTAATTCGCGGACTAAAGCTGTATAAGTTAACCATGTTCAAAGTTATAATACAACAAATATTTATCAGTAGTTACTTCAGTTACAAATTCATTACTACTTTCAACTCGTTTAACCCTTTCCCCCTTTGGCTATAATTTTTTCTGAAAGAAATTCTTTTTGGTGTGTGTACTGTAGTGTGTGTTGTCAGACGGGTATTAATCTATATATGTTTCCTATGAGATGTTGATATCATACATGTACTTATGAGTTATGATGCTATTATGCATAAAAGTATCAATCTTTATGACTATGCAGGTTGCTCATCAGAACTCTATTACCCAGACAAGTGCATCACAACCATCAAGAAACGGATCATGGACCGCACCTAGGGGTGGGTCATCCATGAACGGTAAATTGAAACAAGAAGTCGTCACCTCAAGTGGTGACAAATCCAAATCGACAAGCAACTTTTCTAACGATTCTGACCAGAAATCTTTGAAAGTTCGAATCAGAGTTTGTTCTGATGACACATTGACAAGAAAAAATGCTGAAATCTACAGTGGACTTGGACTTGATGTTTCCCCCTCATCTTCATTGGAAGCCAGTCCTGTAAATAGTGACGGGTTTTTTCATGTGCCTCGGGATGGTTCTGATGTATCTCCCACTAGTATTCTTGAGGTTTGTGTTTTACCAGCATCTTTGTGTGGAGTTTAAACTTTGGAGAGCAGAAAAGTGGGAAAAATGAAAAATTTATTTTTGTGTGTGTTGATTATCTAATTTTGTTCTCGAGTCTACAATCATACACTTGTGTAAGTTGGGGTAGCTTTGAGGTCGCGGAATAAAAGCAAATTTTACTGTTTATAATCATATCCGTGTGTAATATAGGTTACTTTAACTTTTTATGTCAACTTTGTCATCAAAAGAATGGTCTAACTTTCTAAAAAAAAGTTACTTGTTTACATTAGGTTTATTTTGAGGTCAAGGGTAGTTTTGTCTTTTAAAAGATAGTTTTGAATTATACCCTATATTTGTAATTTAGTCCTTCAAGGGTATTTTTGTCATTTAGATAGTTTCGTTCTATGGGGAAGAAAGTTTTAGAGAGAACACGCCAAAAGTACAAGAAACACGAAAATTTTGCTTGATGTTTCTTTGACGAGATTTGTAACTCGATATTGCAACAGATGATGACATCATTTCCAGTTGCGGGAAGTCTCCTCTTATCACCACTTCCATATGACATATTACACTTGACTGAAAAGAAATTGGAGGATGGAAGTTGTGGGCCCACATACAAGGGGAGCCAAGAGAGTACTGTAACAGCGCTTCACGGGTCAGATTCAGTCAAAGTTGACCAAAACGTTCTTGGAGAAAGTTCAAAGTCAAAGTCAACAGAGAAAAATTCCCTTTCAATGGAATCAACAAATGGTGATGATGTTCGTAACAGCGTTGATATTCTACCGAAGAAGGAAACGAGTGTGGACAATTTTGCCCCTGGTTATCAAACATCATCTTCAGATGGCCAAAAAAAATCAGAAGGTGGTTTAAAGAACGAATCTCTTACTTCTAAAACTAAGAAGAAAGATCAAGGGTCAAAAAGCGGGAAGGTCAAAGAGACTTACAGAGAATTCTTTGGGGAACTTGATTTAGAACACGAAGATCATGATGAAATGGCTATGGAAAAACCTTCCGAGGGCGTTAACATAAGGAAGACAGTAGAAAATCACAGTTTGCCAAAAGAGAGGTCAAACGGAAAGAGAAGTCATAAGCCCCCTTCACCAGCGGGTCCACATGTTCCTACAATGGGAAATGAGCTAGGATCTGATGTAGCTGCGGCTATGGTGGTTCCGGTAGTCAAGGAAGATTGGGTTTGTTGCGACAAATGTGAAAAATGGAGGCTTCTTCCTCCTGGTATGAATATCAAAAATTTTCCCGAGAAGTGGCTCTGTAGCATGCTCAATTGGCTGTAAGTAGCGCTCTATTTTTTTATTTTTATTTATTTTTTATTATTATTTTTTTTGGTTTCGTGCTTTGAAATAATACATAAAACTTTAAAAATTTTAACTAAGAATTTGAACATTTTGACATGTCACTAGGCCTGGAATGAATCGGTGCAGCTTCAGCCAGGAGGAGACAACAGAGGCTGTAAACTCTCGTTTTCCTGGTCCTCACCCTGGTGGACCCCAATTAGGAATGATTCCGCCTGACGGGACCCACCAACATTTCGGTTCACAAATCCCATCTTCTGGTTTTAAGAAAAAGCATGGAAACGAAGCCATGCAAGATAAACCCTCAATGTCTTCTAACTCTTCAAAGAAGAACCCTCACACATCATACAAAACCAGAAGCTTAAATCAGTCTTTGCTTGTTGATGATATGGAATTTCAAGATTCGGGTCATTCTCATAATGTGATTGTGGAAAAGGACAAACTAAAGAAAAAAGAGAACCATAAACCATGCGAAAACTTTGCGGATGAAGGTATTTCATTGATGTTGACATTTAATTGTACTTGCACATACACTTTTAAACACTATTTCTCATCTTCTTTTAATCCTTATTAAATAATTAATGTAGCAAGTGTTTTTAAAAGAACTATAATTACAATTTGTGGAGTACTATTCTATCAGCGTAAAAGAGTTGTATACGTTAAAAATTTCACTTAGGGGGACTTTTCTCGCCCTGTTTGACCAATTTGACCCATTATCAATAAAACATAGCCCAAATCGTAGCATTGATAGTTACTGTAATGTTATATTATTAAAAAACTATACTGTTACAAGAATAACAACTCAGGAGGTTGCAAGTATTTGAATACACTTGAGCCACTTTTGACATATTTCTGTGTTTAGCGAAGTTTCAAATTTGATGTGTTAAACATAAAATAATCTATATTGATCTGTCTTCAGGTTAATTTTGTAGATTGATAAGTCTATTTTTAACATAACATTTCTTCAGGTGATAATATTCGTCACTCGAAGATTAGCAAAAAAAGAGAGAGTGGTCAAGATTATCCCAAAGATTTCAAGAGAGTCAAAACAGAAGATAATGATGGAACCTTCTACACAGGAAAATCAGATAAAAAAGAAGGTATGAAGAAAAGAAAAAAAATGGACGAACTTGATGGAACTGGAAAAAATATGAAAGAAACGAGTGAAAGTAGCCATAGGAAGGAAAAGAAAGCAAGGGTGTTGAAGTCGTTTGATGAAGGAATCCCCGCAAGCAAAAGTAAAAACACTGAAGACATGAACATGAAACTGAAAAACATTGATACGGTCATGGCTGCTACTTCAAGCTCTTCAAAGGTTTCAGGTTCTCATAAAACGAAAGCTAAAAATGAAGAAGCAAAAGGGTCACCAGTGGAGTCAGTTTCTTCTTCTCCTATGAGGATCATGAAGCTCGATAAATATACATCCCCCTTAAGGAATAATTCTAAAGGTGTTGACCTTTTGACCAAAAATGTAGATAGCCAGCCATATGAAGAAAAATCGAAGGGAGGAAGAAAAAATGGTAACATAGATGCTATTTCTAGTCAAGATTTGAAGAAATCGTCAAAGAAGGATGTTTCTATTAAAGAAAAGTCAAAGTCAAAGTCGAAGTCAAAGTCATTGCCACCAAGGGGTCAAAATGAAATAGAACGAAAAGAAAACTTGGGAAATAATATGTCACTAAAGGGATCAAAAGAGAACAAGAAAGATCAGGGCCAGAATGGAAATCAGTCTCTTAATATGAAACAGCCAGAACTTGACAAGCATAAGGCCAAGAGTCTGGATCCAACTGCTGTTCTTGTGAAGGGGGATTTATCTAATCGAGAGACAACAAAAGCTTTAAAAGACGCGACGAATCTAAAGCATATGGCTGATCGCCTCAAGGTTTTACTCGTTTTTCTTTAGTATCTATCTTGCTCGTTATCAAATCTTTAATTTTTTACTTGAGTTGTAAAGGTGGCAAAATGAGAGGGTTGGGTTACAGGTTAAATTTTGAACTTTTGAGTACAGCCCGGTCGGGTTGAATTGACCCGCCAACACAATTTTGTTTTTATGTAATGTAATAAATATAATAAAGAGGTTCCAGAGGTTGAAACCATTTTAATACACTTTGCTTGAATTTCAGCATGTTTGACTCTTTTAAATCACGTATTTGACCCGTTTGAGATAAGTTGTAACCCTACTTGACCCTTTTTTGGAAAAATTGATCAAAAAGGATAAGTTACCATTATAGGTCAGGTTGGGTTGAATCGACCCAACAAGACATTTTGTTTGATTGTCTTCAATTTTACAAGTGAGTAACATAAGTTTTGAAAAACTATACGGATAATATGGTAACCTTATAGTGATTTAACCATTTTGTTTGACTTGTTCAACTTTTTAACTCTATCCATTTGACCTCTTGGAGAGAAGATATAACCCAAAAACCCATTTTTAAGTAAATGGGTCGAATTTGTTACATGTGCTTTTATGTTTTATTTACTCGACGTATCTTGTTTCCCATGATGATCCTCATCATTTGACTAATATTTGCAGAATGCTGGATCAATCCTTGAAGGTAGAGCCCTTTATATCGAAGCAGCGCTTAAGTTTCTTCATGTTGCCTCTTTGTTTGAGAAGACAGGAATATCTGGTGATATGATTCAATCTAAGTCCATATATAGTAGCACTGCAAAACTTTGCGAGTAAGTAATTCCGGTTTTGGCTATTTCAATTGTCTATATTTTCTTGGGGTGTGTAACATTTTTAAGTGTGGTCATCTCAGAAAAAGTTTATCGTGTATGAAAATTAGAAAGTAAAGAGCAAATTTTTTTGTATTTATTGGATTTTTTTTTCCGGTAGTGCTCATATGGTTCCGATCTATTTATTGTTGGTTATTAGGTATTGTGCTCATGAATACGAGAAAACAAAGGAAACAACCACTGCAGCGTTGGCCTACAAATGCATGGAGGTTGCTTACATGAAAGTCATCTATTATTCACATGCCACTGCTCTTAAAGACGTGAACGAGTTGCAAACGACTCTTCCTATAGGTCCTACGGGTGGGTATCTTATGTTTTTTATAATCATAACTTTTTTGTTGAGATTATGCATTTAGCGTGTATTAGCTATGTTTTTTGAAAGTTATCATCAAGAGGATAAATAAGATAATTAAAAAAAGAATCCTTATTATCTCATCATTATTAGGATAATTAATTGTCGGTGACTTACATTTTGGATCTAACTCAATTCCTGTTTCTATCATTTAATAGGTGAGTCACCATCTTCCTCTGCCTCTGCTTCAGATCTTGATAACTTGAACAACCCTGCGACCGTTGATAAGGCGGCAATGGCCAAGGGTGTTAACGCTCCTCAAGTTGCTGGAAATCTTGTTATTGCTGTTAAAGACAAACCCAGCTACACGCGGATTCTTAACTTTGTAAGTGCACTCTTGAAAGCCGGTAAACTGGTGATGAAAAATGAGCAGGTCGGGTTGGGTAAATTTGGGTTAAGTCGGGTTGATCCCCCAGCAGTTTCTTTAGTTTTTTTAATTTCGTAAATCAACAATAAGGTTTTTGACACAATAAAGCGACGTATATCATTTGTCTAGCATTAGTCATTATACTTTTTTGTACATTTGAGTCCCTAGAAATGATTGTCTCGTTTATTGTAGATCACAGAGCCCTTAAAAGCAACGTTCAAAATGCTGATTTTTATATAGAAATGCTATGTTTATAAGTTGTCTTATAATTTTTTTTTATAAAAAATAATAGGATTACGGGTTACAAAAGGACCCAAATGGGACACAATGTTAAACAAAAAAAGTGTAATGGGACTAAAATGCGACTCAGTATATATTGGTATTTTCTGCGGATAACTCCAACACAAATCGGCCTATTTGTGTGGTAAAGGGTTAAAGAGTCCACCTTTTAGTTTCTCACACTAAATTTTTTTGCAGGCACAAGAAGTAAATTTAGCAATGGAAGCATCGAGGAAATCGCGGATTGCTTTTGCAGCGTCTAGTTCAAAAGGAGAGGTCGTTGTATCTGCAATTAAGAAGGCGCTTGATTTCAACTTTCATGATGTGGAGGGGCTTTTGCAGTTAGTTCGAGTTGCAATGGATATTATCACCGGGTGATCTGAGTCGTGGTTAAAAAGATCCTAAAAAATCCCACCACGAGATATCTTGCTTGATATGCTTTTCTGCATTGGGTACACAATAAAAAGATCAAGTGCTGAAATTGCAAGATTGACGTGCTATCATCAACATGATGATAGAATCCAATGATCAAGTTGCCGTGTAAAAAGAACATTAACATGATGATGGAATCAAATTATCAAGTTGCCGTGTAAAAAGAACATTAACATGATGATAGAATCGAATGATCAAGTTGCCGTGTAAATGAACATAAAAGGCAACAAGCTTAAGGTGAAGCATATTGGTACATTAAATATGTATATTCAACAAAAGTTTATTTGGGCTCTAATATAATTACTTGTCTTTTCTTTGCAGTGCGTATTGTAAATATTCCATTAGTGCTAAAGCTGCATCAATGGAAGTCACAAAGTTAATACCAAACGTTGTGGCGACGAAGGTCACAAAGGTAATTTTCGCACCACCAATTCTTTTTGCAAGTCGCTAATCATAGTAAAATAATCATCCTTATGTAATTCTCATTGAATTCACAATTCTTTAAGTAATAGCTATGTTTTCACCTCCCTGATGTCTTTGTTGAAGGGTCTTTTGATCATTCTACGAATATCCTTGAATGATTTTGTTTTCTGATATTTTCTGTAGAGAGTATCAAGAAAAGTACCAATGGTGTTTCGCCCGTTGATAAACTTCAGTGCAATGAACCTGGCAACCGTGCATATATCAGCGTTCGTGGGGTACTCTAAGGGGCCCATTTTTTTTCGCAGAATGTTTTGAAAGAATTGTAACCTATCAAAGAAATTGTTAATGTAATGTGAATGAATTGTAGTCCATTAAATGAACTGTAACTATAATATGAATTAGTTGTAACTGTAATTCAAAATGATAATAATATAATTGTTTGTCACTATATACCGTGACTCAAATATGAATTAGTTGCATCAAAGTCACACCAATACGACAAGTTTGCAAATATTATTGTTTATTATTATACATTAGGGTTGAGCAAACCACCCGAACGGACCGGATCGACTTAGACCGGACTGGACCGGACCGACCATATTCGGTCCGGCCTTCGGTCTCGGCTTTTGGGCTAATTTGGTCTCGATTTTGGTCGGTCCGGTCCGTGACCGATACTCAATCCTATTATACACCGTCGCTTTGTGTATATTCGTGTAGTTTCTTGTAATTAGGTAATCCATTTTAATAATGAGTTTATATTTAACAACAAATCCAAAAACTCTAGTAAGAGCGAGGGTTGTGGTGGTGCCATCACCACCAGCCCAAAATTGGCCATGACCCACCACACCGGAACTTGCGCTGTCACCACTAGCCCACGCCGTTTTTTTTTTTTTTTTTTTTTTTTTTTTTTTTTTTTTTAATTATTATTTTTTTCTTGGGAAATAATGGACCGTTGAAAACTTTTTTGAAAATGCACTGTTGGTACCAACGGCTATAATGCCTTTTTTGTGACTTTCCAAAAATAATAATAATAATAATAATAATAATAATAATAATAATAATAAAATAAAAAAAATCACACAATTAAACCCCAAGAAAACCTTATAAATACCCCCTTATTATTTCATACTTCTCACACACTTCCAATCTATTACTTATCTCTATTTCTATTATTTTTTTTTCCTAAAATGAATCCAAACTCACCATGGATCAACAACATGCTAAACGATCCGACGAACCAAATGCCAGGATCGTCTTCGAATCCTGGTAACAATCCGGGATCGTCTTCGAATCCCGGTTACTATCCCAACTTCCAAACCCAATTTATGAATCCCGAAGATCTAGCATTATTTAGTCAATGGAAATTACAACAACAACAAAAATATAATCAATTTACACAAACTCAACAAACAAACCAAGGCATCCCTTCTCAACCAAATTCGGACCATGCTTCGTATCATATAGTAGACGAAGACGAAGATGAAGAAAAAACGGAATCCGAAGAAGAATTAGCGGTCCCGACACCGACCTCAAAAAATACGAGGATAAAGACGATGGCGAAGAAGCCAAAGTCAAAGGCGAAGACGAAGAAAACCAACAAAGACAAAGACAAAGACAAAGAGGTCGATAAAGATGTGGTCCCGTCCCGACAACCACAAACTTTTTGGAGCCAAGACGAGGAGTATCTTTTGGCGGAGTGTTACATCCAAATATCCGAGGATCCAAAAACGGGTGCGGATCAACAAATGGATACATTTTGGTACAAAGTGCTCGACGCATACAACAAGGAAGCAAAGAGGTTTAACTATGCTATTCGTACCAAAAACATGTTGACGAGAAAGTGGACTCCAATGAATAAAGATATCAAGAAGTTTAATACGGTTGTTGATGAAACGACGACTATGAGTAGGGAAGTGATATCGTTGCCACATTTTGTTTAAAAGATCAACGGGTTATGAATTTATACACTTGACCGCTTGGGGCCTTTTGAAAGACAAGCACAAGTGGAAAAATCCCGACTCGACTTTGGCAAGACGTAATCGTCTTCGGCCTACGAACCAGGAGCCCGAGCATTTTGGACCCGACGAGTTGCCACGGCCAGACGGCATGTACCGGGTTTTTAAGAGTCAACATTCGTCAAACTCGACCGCTAGTTCCGATTCAAACCCGGCAATGTTTCAAGAAATGTTGCAACAACAATACAAGTTAGACCGCAAGACAAAGATTGATGTTCTCGAGCGAGAGTCACCCGCGAGAGTTACTTTATATAAATCTCAAAAGATGGCCGAGGAGATGGGGGTGCTAGAAATGGATACAAGCAAGATGGATCCGGTCAACGCAAGGATCGTGAAAGCACAACAAGCTCGAATCCGGGCAAAGTATACTACCGATAAAGATTAGGCTTTGATTTCTATGTTTATGTACTAGCTTTTTAATTTTATGCATTTTTTTTAAATGTATTTTTTTTAATTTAATGTGTGTTTTTTTAAAATTAATGAAGTTTTTTTTAGTTTATATTGTGTATTTTAGTTTATTTAAAAGAAAATAATAAAATTGGCAAAATGTGATGCCATGAAATTTATGATACCGCAGAGATTTTTGCTGATGTGACAGCACTTTTAGCGCCACTGCTTGAAGCCATGACACCACCGCACACCCAATGCTCTAGCAAATCCAATATCTTTCATCCCATTTAAATCCACAAAACGAAAATCAAGTCAAAATCAAACACAAGATTCAATACCACATTTCAACAAGTCAAACTTATCATCTTCCATTTACACAACACACACACACCACCATACAACCACCACATCTCCGCCGTATCCCAACGGCACACGACGCCCTTCAAAACCCAGATCCAAAATCACCTCCTCTCCAAAACCCACTTTTCAGTTTCCACTAACTCATCCTATTTCACAAGTTACCATAAACCCTAGAAATCAAAATGTCAGACAACATCCCTTTTGAAATCCAAATGGAAATCATCAAAAAGGTTTCTGATGTCAAGTCATTGATTCAATTCAGGTCCGTTTCGAAACCGTGGAAATCTTTTATTGACAGCTCTGAGTTTATCAATTGTTACGGCGCCCGCCACACGCAGCCACATAGTCGTATTGTATGCTACAAATCTGATTATTTTATGGATAGGGAAAAGTACCTTTGTCTTGTAGACGATGATATCGAAACTTTTAAGGTACAAAAACAAGAATTTGTTATGTCTCCTTTGCTTAAACATTATTGTCTTTCATTCGTTGTTGGTTCGTGTCATGGATTACTATGTTTGTATGGTGTTCATAAAGGTTATAAGACATGGATGGTTGTTATTTGGAATCCTTCTATTGGAAAATCGTTTGGTATTGCTGTCCCTAGTTTTTACTCTCAACGTTATTTTGGGAGTCAGCTTGTTTTTGGTTTTGGGGTCTGTCCCGTTACTAGAGACCCTACCGTTGTGAAGATTATATATTCGGTTAACATGCCTTGGTTTGTTGAAGTTTTTACATTGAGTTCGGGGGTTTGGAATGTGATTCCGCATAGTAAGTTGCCTCGTGAATCAATTGAACTTAACACGTCAACTCAGGTTGTTGTGGATAGGTTTATTTATTGGGGTGCTTGTGAAATGACGTTTGCTGATGATGGGGAAGTTACCACAAATCATATGGTTGTGTCATTTGATTTGGTTACCAAGGAATTTAAAGTTGTTGACCTACCAGATAGCTTAACAAACGAGCTATACCCACATGAGTCTGTGTCCGTTTGTAAGCTAAGTGAGTCTCTTGTTGTGTTCGGATACATTAAGGTCGAGGAAGCACTTTGTTGTGATGTGTGGGTGATGGAGCATGATTCGTCTTTTAGAAAGCTATTCAGAATTGGTGCACCAGTAGATAAAATATTGGGGTTTAGTAAGAGTGGTGAACCTATAGTTGAAACTCGAATGCGTGAAAGAGAGTATACCACACTTGATGTTTACGACCCTTGCTCACAGCACATCAAGAATCTTGGGATTTCTGGAGTAGAGAGCTCATTCGTCATGGACTTTTACAAGGAATCGCTACTTCTACTTGATCACCCGGATTTACATATATATTCTTACAATAATTGATCAAAAGATGAACGACCACATTTCTAGGTGTGTATGTTACCTAAGGTGGCAGGCCTAGTTTGTGTTAAGGTGTGGAAAATCATTGCTTTAATGTTGTTTTGTACTGTCATTTATGGATTCTTACGAGATTGCAGTTGAAGTATATGGTACATACTTTTCAGATATGTGACGTGTAGCATTATTAGTGAAATTCATGTAGAATGCACTTAAAGCACCGTGTTATATTGTTTTTACATATTTGTTTGTGCTTATGTCATTCTATGGTTAGATGATCCTTGTATCGTTTAAGTTATGATAAACCATACTTCTTGGGTCTTTTACTGTTATACAAACACATTATCCTTCTGATTCCTGATACAAACAAATCATGCTTTAAGCACACTCTGTACTTATGTAGTTATGTTCATGCAAAATTTCTTAATGTATAAAAAAACTTTGTTGGTTATTTCGCATATACAAATATATGCAACACTGTACTGTTCATGCAAAATTTCTTATCGAGGATACACTATGGGGTTACCACCACTAGCGAGATCACTTCCTGATACATTTGACGAGCCAAAAAGTGAAGATGTCGATGATGATTCCACAAAAGACCTTGACTCATGCTCGGGATCTTTTCAAGAATTTGTTCAAGCTCCCGGACAACATCTAACATTGATGGCAATAATTCTATCTTCACCTGAAAAAAAAACAACACATTTTTGTTCCAATAATTCTTTATATAATCCAGGACTTTTAGGGGTTAAATTTTTAACTATTTGCTTATGTTTTAACTTCAACACGTGGAAAGTCGCCCAAAGAGTATTTTGTATGCATACAACAGAGAACATTTTTCTGATCATATAACTACTTATAAACATAAAACAAGATTTTTTAGACGAAAAAGTGTATCGGGTCAACCCATCGCATACCCAAAAAGTTACCCATTTGATGGTCAGTGATATGGATAATGTTAAGGTAAAGAAAAAAAGTAAAGGTTACCTCAAGGACGATATTTTTCCCAAGTCAAGATCTCTAAAAGTACAACTCCAAGGCCATAAACGTCACTCTTGTCCGTAAGGATGGATCATTAAGTACTCTCGATCAAGGTAACCCTGCAAGAAGATACGAAGCTCGTCAAAAAAATGATGTTGAGAAAACTACACAAATGATTGCATAAATTAAAGGCCGTCTTGACCATCTACCAGAAATTACCCACTTTGACCCATTACCTAACCCGCCCATTTTTCTACTTCTAGCTAGCTTCTGTCCCAAGTCACAGAAAGCACCAAGGTCGGTCCATACACCACGGTCATTCAGCTAGCAAGTAAGATGGAAAAAGACTTACGGGTGTTCCTCTAAGAAGTAAGAACGGTTGATGCATAGTTAGGACCGTCTCCATAGTTATCCAAAAGTGGTGCAAGCCTTGAGAGTAAAAAATTAGCAACTTTGGCAGTGAGTTTGGAGTCGATGAGAATGTTGCTTGTTTTGATATCGCGGGGTTCAGCGTGAAGATAAAGAATGCCTTTAGCTGAATCCAATGCAATAAGTAACCTCATTCGGAAGCTCAAGGACTTAAACTGATTTAATTAAATCTGATTTCAAGTGGTTTTGGAATCTAATTTGGATTACATATTATATGCAACTAAAGGAAGAGAAGCTAAGGGGAAGACCGGGTTATGAACATTTAAATGAGCAACTTCACATCTTAATCGAGGCTGATTTACCACCAAGCGTTGTTGATTTAAGGCTGAGGCAAGCGCAGGAGACAATCGATGAGCTTCTCAAACCAGCGGTATGTTACTTATAGATTACCGTCTTCACTCTTTACTAGTTGCAGCATTTGACTGTAAAAAAGTTATACCTGTGACAGATATCACAAGTTCTTTTATATTGTTCTTTGACATCTTTATTTTCTAGTTATCATACTACTTGAGTTGTTTGCTCGCATTAAAACTAAAAGCACAGACACTAGTATAAACATATGGATCAGTTTTTGTACTTTCACTTTTCTAATTCAAATGGTCTTCTTTTACTTCAATTTGATGCTTTTCTGAAAAGTAGTCTACTGACCTAAAAAGGTCAAATGATTACCAATAAACTTACTGCAAACCTCTTCACTATGAAGTTATCTTGTTGCACATTTTTTCTTATCCATTTCCTCATTATTGTTCTTTTATTTTCAGGATGAGTTCGAATATTATCAAAAGACCGCAAGTACGAGAGCTAGCTATGCTCAGAAAAGAGAGTCCTAGACTCCTAGCCTAAGTGGCAGTGTGTCACCATTCAACACGAGTGGCATGAAACGTCCCAAAACTGGGCGTTAGCGAGACAAAAACGTGGATCCAGGGGGTTTAACGATAGTATGCGCTAATATTACATTAAAAAAACACTATCATTTCACCACTAACCCCTTCTGGATCCGCCCGAAATGGAACCATCATCTATGCGTAACTATGTGTCCATTTTCTATATATACACACACCCTCGTATATTATTGAAATGTTTAGGCTGACTCTTTTGACCAGCGAGAATCATATTCGTTTTTTTTGTTCTTGAGAAATAAAAAGAATAAGAAGAAAAAGAGAATGATAGACGGGATGGAGTATAAAGTGTAGAGTAAGGAATTTTAAGGTGTGTTTGATATCCCACTATAGTGTTTGTTTAAGATGATGGGGCCTACCACTATGGTAATGAATGATAAACATAATCTATACTCCATATACATCAAGAGACATATGTATGGATCTTTCATAGGTGAGGGACCCACCACTACTATTAAACTCATACCTATTGTCATTCATGCAAGCATACCAAACGCACCCAAATTCATGTGATAATTGTTGTACATTGTTCAAACTTCATGAGTTGATGCATTTGGGGCTACATATCTATATATCTAATTGATAAATAAAATTAACAAATTTTCCAATTCGGCTTTTTCGGTTCAAAACCTAAACCATACCGAATTGACAAAGTCAAATTTAGTTATCGGTTCTGTCTGGTCCACTTTGAACTCAGTCAAGTTTTGTCTTCAAAAATTCTCAACCCGAATAACCCGAAACATGAACAGATGTCTCAAAAGGGCCACAATTGAAAGGACAGCACAAACAGTCACACTGTATGCTGTTGGGTACTCAACGTGGTGGTCAGATATTACAGCTCCAAAATTTAAGAGCATAACTTCAAAAAATAAATGTATCAGTTGATTCTACGAGTCAAAGGATCGTGTTTACATTGCCCAAGCACAAACAAGGTTTATGGTCTTGCAAAAATCAAAAACAAGAATTGTGACATGTACACAGCGGTCGCTTAGTATCCAATCTTTTGCACTGGTTTTCAGCCTGCTATGGATGTTATTGAACTCTCTGGCATTCGTTACTATTGGATGTTAATTTACAAGCCAGTCTCTAAGGATCATGGTTGGGTTGTGGAAGTACCGAGTCATTTGCACATTGACAGATAGTTTCCTATGAAAAAGTGAAATGCTGGGAAGAGTTGTGCTGCTCATACCAAGCACAATCACTGGTATGTTCATGTGCACTATAGAGACCGGCAACTATAACTACACGAGTCCAATTTACAAGGTAGCTAAGGTTTGGGCTTTCGAGTTCAATAAAGTCCAAACCCATGAACTTTAAAACATTGACTGTTAGAATTCAATTACCATGACAATCACATAAATCAAAGTACACATGTATGCAGAAGCGTAGGATCAAGTATAACACATAAATATTAACTAAAACATAAATAGGAACGTACCGTGGTGATTCTAGCCCGAACAAGAATCAAAAGCAATTGTCTTTAACAATATGAACAACCCTAATTAGGGTTTATATGGATCAATGATTAACCCCTTACCGTTTTGTTAATCGATCCCTTGATAATTACTAAAGTAAGTAATTACCTCGTTCTTGTACACACAAACTACCAACGAATAAAGGTTTGATGCAAGTAAACAAAACACTTAGTTTTTAGCTTATGGAAAATCGACCCAAACCCTAAGGTGGGGAGTGAACCGATCGGCCAAGAAGAAAGAAAACAAGGAAAAGATTTTAGGGTTTAGTGTGTGTGCACAAAAGATGTGAAACCTTAATCCTTGACCTTGTATATATACTAGATGAATCTTGGGGAGCAAGCAAGGCATGGGTCGAAACCCATGGGCCTTAGATCGACCGGCCATACACCCATATGGGTGTTCCGGATCCTTCTTGCTTTCCAAATTACATTCTAGTCCTTATCTTTCGTTACTAATGATTGTTAGTCCATACGGTTAATAACTAACGATCATTTAGTCCATTAAGTGTTTATAAATATATATATACGATACATTTAACATATATATATTTATTATACATTATTCTTGTTTGTAAAGTGTGCAATCCCGAGGTCTCGGGTTCGATACTAGACATTTACATATTAATATTTATCCATATATTTAACAGTTCCCACTTGGATATCTATTAATAGTAAAATGACATTGGTTAGCGTCTTGCAACACTCCAATGCCCCTAGTTCAATCCGAGCTAGGTTTTTTGGAAAAAACCTTTAATGATTCATCATTATAATTATCCTTTTGTTTCTAATACCACATTAATAAAGATGTGAGGTTCTTTATTAAATTTCTGTTTCTCGTCTCTTAATGATTTAACAAAATTACCAAAATATCTGAACGTATTCCAGATAGACTTTGGGCGTGGCCACGCAAACATTTTGTCAACCCTACGAGGGGCCCAGCAGTATTAAACTTCTGAACAAATCAGAAGAAACAAATTCTCTCTTGACTACAAGAATAACCCATGAACTTTGCAACACTTCTGAAAACAACCCTTATGACTCCCTGTTACGGTGAGCGGTAGATTGCTTCACAAAAATGCACTACATCCATGACACTTATCTGGTATCTCAAGTCTGAGGATAACTTTAAATATGATTCTCACATTAAATATTAAATCATATTATTGGGATAAGTCCAATATTCAATTCATCGAATATTATGTGAAATTGGTATGTCAACGCATCAATATACTTTCAAGTATATTCTTAACCAATATTCAGATTTGTCTTAGTTTAATGATATTCCCATATCATTAATCGACAATGGAAAATTTAGAACAACATAAGTTATTCACGGATTTAAACATGCAAATATAGGACACAATTTATTATTAATGAAAACAAACGTACTAAGTACTTTAATTCATTATAAATAATAATTGCTTAATGTCCTTTACCCAAACACTAAATAGATCAATGCACGATAATTCTAGTTAATGAATCTTGTCTCAAGTAATAACTTGAAGACAATTATACCTCAAGCAATGACAATCATTCATGTTGACAAGGCATTATTTCAACTAACTTTGATCTATCCGAATTTTGAGAATACTTAATTCAAGAATTCAATAATTAAAATTCTTGTATGTGTATATCCAACTATCTTGATATATTTACATAATTTTTCATAAATAGTGTGATATCCTCAATCACCAATTTATGATAATCAAACTTTCAAACCTTTTAAAGTTTAAAGTATTTTAATTCTTTAATGTATAATGCAACTATGCTCTTAGTAAGCACAACTAGTTCTCATGGCCATTAACAAGGATAAAACCCTACCATGACTAGTTATTGAGTGTCATCTCAATTAAACCAGCATCATTGTATATTAAACACAATATGCTCTTAAAATTTCCGTAAACTTAATATCCAATGTGTAATGTTTAGGAGCTATTCCAGTTTGAGGATCATTATTCTAATTTCAAACATTTTCCATTAGAATATCTATTACACAGGTTATATACTAACTTTTAATTTGATATCAAATATTGTCAAATCATTTAAGCACTTAAGCATGATACAACAATAATATAATGCACATGAAAATCCTTCAGTCAAACTTAGATTTTATTCATGTTTGATCTTTACAAATATGTATATCCATTTAGTCATCCTAAATAATATATCATATTCTATTTAGAATTTATTTACCGCATTTGTTTATTTAATAATAAACTTTTGTTTCAAGGTTGTATGTTATATTTCCTAAATCTTTCAAGTAACGTTTCATTCCAAATTAAGTCTAACCTTTTACTTATATGGAATGTTACTCTTATATGTTATACAACATATATGATTTAGTAAATCATAACATAATACTCCCACTAGCTTTCTGGAATACTTAGAAATTACCTTATTTTAATTATAAACCTAAACATAGATTTAATAATTTATCATAAGAATAATCTCCTAGATGCATGCATTTATCCATTCATGGATTATTGCATTTTGTACACTTCCAAAGATTTGCATGAATTCATAAACTCCTTTTTGATTACTTATCGTCCTCGCTTAAGTAATTATTCAAGAAAGAGTTTTTGATATTCCATTGTCAAATTTCACATTCATGTAAATATGACAATTACCATCTTTATATCTTTAATGTACTTAAGAAAGAGTATTCAATCATAGTTAATTGCTTAAGTATGATTAATAATCTTGTCATAAGATATTCATTAAGATATGTGTACAATTTTTGTCCATATGATTATTTCACAAAGATTTAAACCACTAGGGTTACATTATCTTTGAATAAACTCATCATAATTCTCTAACTATTAAGAATTTAAGATAAACCAAATTTTTTTAAATTTGAATATCTTTATGAACAGCATCTATAACATTCATAATATGAGTAATTCACCCAATTCATTATTTTGGTAATACTACATCATATAATCATCAGCATATTAATTAAATATCTGAGATATCCAAGTGGATCTATGAATGATAATTCCATCATCTTGAGGTTTATCATTTACATGTTAAGCCTCATCATGATTTTAACTAGTGTGGTTTTAGAAGATTATGTATCTTGTAATTCTATCTTTTCTAGATAAAATTCTCCCACTTGCCTTTAGCAATATAGAGATTATCTATAACTACTTAGCAATTAGAGCAACAATTCAGCGTTCTCTTTTAGGACATTACAAATACATATTGATAGTTCTTTGTTATTCTTTTGTTAACAACCTTCTTATAAGTAACTTAACAAATTCAGAACTTCAATTTAAGACTTAATGTGATTCATCACAACAACGTCTTATTAATCTTCTAGGAGTCTAATTGAGTATATTCAAGCCATACTCAATTTCTAACCTTGATAACTTTCGGAAGAAAAGAAGTCATTGTTATCTTTAATCAAACAATACCAATAGAGTTTGATTCTTTCTAATTGAACACACAACATACTTGTAGTATTTCATTAGAATTAATATTGTAAGAAGATCTAACAATATATATATAAGATAACCATATTCCTGTTGGCATACTTATTTACCAACTAAGTCAACTTAATGGTATAATAGTATTTCCAAACCAATTGCATGCTTTATAACACAAGTACTTTTGACCAAGTCACTTCATGTTTATGTCTTATAAAAACATAAACTTGTTATAATCCCACTATACGTTATTAATCATTGATTAACTCAATGACTTCTTGTATATGTCTTAAAAGACCATAACAAGCTAATGTCTTACTTAATTATAAGTCTTGTAATACTTAGAAGACTTCATGTTTATAATTATACAATAAAGTATAAACATGTATAATTAAAGTAATCATGAACACCATCATTTTGTTTCAATAATATTTTCAAGTTAACACACTACTTCATGTTTATTTATGTCATTCTAAGAATACATAATTATTGAAGTAATATTATATTACTTCATGCATTTATGTCATTCCAATAATACATAAATATTATAGTTGAAGTTGTCTTATTATCATATTGACACATGTTCTAATAGATATCTAATTTAGAAACTGTAAATTATCCATGTAGGTCTCACGCATGCATGGAAATTTACCTTGTTGTTAATATTTAGTCTGCGTCTCACGTTTACTAAATTATAACACCAAGTGTTTCTTAGATTAGATGTATTAAATCTAATTAGAATTATAATCTCTTACTTGCAGTTAAGAGAATCCTTTAAATCATATTCTTATGTGTTGTACTTTGCACACAATGAAGATTTCTCCCACTTGTGCATTGAACAACACCATGTTACATTTAAACAACACGCACGCGCTTGTCAATGTGAACAATATGATTTGTGTCATTAGCATAACTAGTAGATATAGAGTTACTCAATCAATCAAGGAAATGTACATGACTATCCTTGAAAATTTTAGTGTCTATATTTGGAAAGTAATTACCTTGAGATATTCAAAAGATAATCTAAGTTATAATCAAGACAATAGGTCTTGTAACTCCCACTGAATTAGAGAACATAATAATAATCCCTTATTCATTCATAAGAACACAATACTCCCACTAAATTTGACAACATTGTAAATGTTTCATGATTAGTGAAAGAAATAGTGTACTATTTACTTTCCTACATCTTTTAAGAAAACCCATTCAAACAATTATATAGGTTATAAAAGGATGTAATCTACTACATAAATGTGATTCATCACATTCCAAATTATTAACTTGAAAAAGCTGGGCATGCAATTTCTTCCTGTATAGATCTACCATACCAACAATTGTATGTAGTATCTTTAAATGGTCAAATCAAAACAACTAGATAAAATAATCTAATTTGTCTTTTACCATTATACAGTAATCAGTCTAGCTTCTAATTTAATAACTCATAAGGTGCATATACTCTTACTATTAAAGTTTGCTATGAGTTATGTATTTAGAATTTAGACAATTCTAATCATCCTATTATACCTTTCTCATTCATGAAAAGGAATAGGATTTAAGTCTCACACTTCTCGTAATGGAAAGAAGACTATATTTATTCTTTTTGTAAATATTGACTCTAACCAAAAACCCAAACGGGTGTAGATCAATTAAAAGAATAACTTACGTTTACGGTTTTGAGTTGCATTAATACATTTAAAGAATTTACAAAATTCAATTTTAGTATTTTCGATAATTTATATTTCCAAGAAAATATAATACCCAAGGATATATTCATATAACCAACATATTTTCTTGAAAATCTAGGATCCAACTTTACATAGATTCCACCACATCAGTTGATCTGCTAGTGGCGAAAGTATAAAAGATGGTAATCTGTCGAACAATAATTGGCAAACACTTTTCCAATTCCTAGATCATTATGGGATTTACATCAAATTGATTCATCAATTTGTCATGAAAGCATGTTTCATCCCATCTCATGCCTTAAGCTCTAGGTCTCACGCATCAACTTAATTAAGTCGTCTAACTTAGAAACTGCAAATTCTCCATGTGTGGTCTCACGCACACTCGAAAATTTACCTTGTCATTAAAATTTAGCTTGCGTCTCACGTTTACTAAATAATAACTTCAAGTGTTTCTTATAGTTAGATGGCATGTAACTTAAATTTTTTTAAGGGTATTTATTTTTTTTGATATGTCAATCAAAATTATGTACAAAGATGCATGCACTCATCTTTATAACACAAGTTTTCATAAAAACTTTTTATATTCAATTCGTGAAATTAATACACAAAGTTTTACTTGAGGTTTATGCCAAAACCCTAAGATGACTTTCTACAACATATGATTTTAAAAGTAATTCGTTTAAGACATATTCAAGATTGTGATAACCAAGGCAGACTCTAAGGCTCTTTTCTAAGCCTTCAAATCACGGTTATGAATATCATCTTAAAAGACTTAATTTTAAAAGCATATTTGCACAAAACATCATTCAAGCAAAATTTTATGGATTCAATCTCAAAATAGTAATAAAGTTTGAATTTTGCTAGTCTCGACTGGGAGCTGATTACCGTGCGAATCGGACCACGATTGTCATAAGACCTTTGCAAGATTCTTACTTTATCACTTTAGGGTTTCACAATTATTAGTCCGTATTAATTTTCTTTATGAAAACAACCCTTTTATTGCTTACATCAAGTCCAACGAAAAACAATAAAACAAGTATCAAAGAAAATCAAACAAACAATAATAAATAAGTGAAACAATTAGCCACATGCAATCCGTATTAGAAAAGATCCTAATAAAATCAATTCTAGGTATAATAATGCATGTAATCAACTAAGGCCTTCCCCTCTTAATGGAGGTGAGTCACATACATTGACGAATCAATTGCGTAGGCCAAAGCTAATAAACATACCACATAGCATATAAAATTGATTTTAATATGTATTGGAGTCTTCCCCAATTTAAGATCTATATTAAACATGTGAAAAATAAACAAGATCCATGACGAACATGCATGTAAGTCACGGATTAAAACCAAACAATTAGCACATAGGTCACAAGATACGTCCAATTAACCGGTTAATGACCTAGGGTTTCTAGTGATTACACATAATCCAAGAAAACCAAAAAACCCTAATTAGGGTTTCATGGAAAATCGACCCCCCCCTAAATTAGGGTTAGGGTTTCGAATTTTTCAAAAAAAATTTAAAAGAAAACCCTAGATCAAAACATGTATCTAAAACACTTAAAGATCCGATTTTTTATTAAGTTTTAGTAATCAATTACATGTTATATATGGCTCGTGATGCCACTGTTAGAATTCAATTACCATGACAATCACATAAATCAAAGTACACATGTATGCAGAAGCGTAGGATCAAGTATAACACATAAATATTAACTAAAACATAAATAGGAACGTACCGTGGTGATTCTAGCCCGAACAAGAATCAAAAGCAATTGTCTTTAACAATATGAACAACCCTAATTAGGGTTTATATGGATCAATGATTAACCCCTTACCGTTTTGTTAATCGATCCCTTGATAATTACTAAAGTAAGTAATTACCTCGTTCTTGTACACACAAACTACCAACGAATAAAGGTTTGATGCAAGTAAACAAAACACTTAGTTTTTAGCTTATGGAAAATCGACCCAAACCCTAAGGTGGGGAGTGAACCGATCGGCCAAGAAGAAAGAAAACAAGGAAAAGATTTTAGGGTTTAGTGTGTGTGCACAAAAGATGTGAAACCCTAATCCTTGACCTTGTATATATACTAGATGAATCTTGGGGAGCAAGCAAGGCATGGGTCGAAACCCATGGGCCTTAGATCGACCGGCCATACACCCATATGGGTGTTCCGGATCCTTCTTGCTTTCCAAATTACATTCTAGTCCTTATCTTTCGTTACTAATGATTGTTAGTCCATACGGTTAATAACTAACGATCATTTAGTCCATTAAGTGTTTATAAATATATATATATACGATACATTTAACATATATATATTTATTATACATTATTCTTGTTTGTAAAGTGTGCAATCCCGAGGTCTCGGGTTCGATACTAGACATTTACATATTAATATTTATCCATATATTTAACATTGACTTGACACAGGATGCAACTTATACTTTGAATTATATGTAATCTAGACAATGTTAGGGTACTGTTAGGATAAACCCCATAACCCAAAAATATTTTCATATATACCACGTAAAATATCTAGCATAACAAAAAACTGATCATGTAATCGAAAAGTTTCCAAACAGCAGCAATATTCATTCCAGAATCACATAAAATTCTATGAGAATCAAATGTTGGATAATAACTGCCGCAAAAGCATAATAATCCTTCAGTTACCAACTATTGTTGGATCGGTAAGTAGTTCAACAGTGATGAGAATAGTAGGGGAAAACTTGTGTTGAGGACTTGAGGGTATAGTAAAACCTCTACAAATTAATACTCGATAAATTAATAACCTCGATAAAATTAATAATTTGTCCAGTCCCAACTTGGGACCAGTGCAAATTTGGACCCCAATCGATAAAATAATAAGATAATAATTTTTTTGAAACTCCAGTGTATATACATTGGTCCCAACGAAACTATAAATTAATAATTACTAAAAAGTTTCATAATATACATGAGATAAAAAAATTATTTTTCATCTCTAATTAGTATACATTGTAATTTATTTTTCATATTTAACTAATATACACTGTAACTTGTACATATTGGAACTTGTTTTTCAAATTTATTTTTCATCTATAACTAATATACATTGTAACTTATGTTTCATCTCTAACTAGTATATATTGGGACTTACTTTTTTAGTTTATTTTTCATATCTAAATAGTATACATTGTAACTATTACATATTGGACTTGAAAATTTAAAAGCCATACGTAAAACCTTTTTAAATTAATAAATTATTAATTTATCGATATAATAATATCTCGCTAAATTAATAAAATATCCCGGTCCCAACACTATTAATTTATAGAGGTTTTACTGTATATAGTATATTTAAAAGAGTTGAACTTTAATTACAACCAAATATGTTTTCTAAAAGGCTTGGGAATAAACGAGTAGGTTTAGATGAATCAAAGAAGCTCTTGAACCTACTATCACTACTTTGTGTTGTTACCTACTGGTAAGAAGTCTAATGCAGGTGCAATGAGAGCTTGATTGCATTGCAGCCTCCCTAGTGATATAAGCATTGTTAGCTGCGGCTCTGTTTCTACTTGCTGCTTTGTTATTTTACACTTTGGATGGTATAATTGGGATATCGTATATTGCCTAGCCACTACTAACGCCTTCACTACTCTAATCTCGAGTCAGAGTACATGAATATCCTTTCTTGTTCAATCATAAGCATTTACATATTTAGATGTTGCAAATTCAAAGATTGATAAACTCATGTCTATATTAACAGATTATCCAAAGTAACCGCCAAGCATAATGAAATGAGAATGTAACGAAGCAAAGAACGCTAACAAGATTTCAAAAAATAATGAACATCTAAAAGGCTTGTGATCATTAATTACACAAGCAATAAGGTTCTATAAAGGACATTCCCCATTCTAAAAACCCCATCAAAGATACGGAGCAAAAGTAACACTATCCATGGAATAATTAAAATCACATTAAACTTGATAATGCCAATTTCACGAACCTTTCTACAAGTCACATATATGAAATATATGTAGCATATATTGCATCTACAATCGCATAAGATTCCATAAATGACATTACTTAACAACATCAAATCAGTCATATAAAAAAACTAAATTAGATGAAAGTGATTTTTCCACACCTTAACTACAAAATAGGCCCCTCCCTCCTTAGGTAACATCCGCTTTGTAAATCCACACCTTGAAATGTGGCAGTCATCATTCTGATCAGTTATCGTCAGAATGTATATGTAAATCCGAGTGATCAAGTAGAAGTAACGATTCCTTGTAAGAGCCCATGACGAATAAGCCCTCCACTCCAGAAATCCCAAGATTCTTAATTTGTTGTGAGCAGGGGTCGTAAACATCAAGTGTGGTGAGACTTACACCCAAATTTCGAATTTCAAATATAGTTTCACCACTCTTACTAAATCCCAATATTTTACTTATGCGTGCGCCAATTGTGAATAGCTTTCTAAAAGACGAATCATGCTCCATCGACGTAAATGGATCCAAACACAACAAGAGACTCCCTTAACTTAGAAACGGAGCAACATGAGCACAACTCCTTTGTTAAGGTATCCGGCAGGTCTACAACTTTAAACTCCTTGGTAATCAAATCAAATGACACAACCATATGTTTTTTTAAAGTCATTTCCCAAGCACCCCAATAAATAAACCTATCTATTACAGCCTGAGTTGATGGGTTAAGTTTAATTGATTGACAAGGCAAATTACCACTTGGAATCACATTCCAAACCCTCGAACTCAATGTAAAAACTTCAACACGCCAGGGCATGTTGATGATATATGTAATCCTTACCACATTAGGATCACTAGTGACGGGACAAATCCCGAAACCATAAACAGGTGAAATCTGTAAGTAATCAACAGGGGCAACAAATACTGGGAATGATGTTACATGGTCCAAATTGGTGTGGTTTTCTCAAAACATACCAAAATTTGCATTTATACTATGATTGGCTATTCGGTGTAAGCTGACAACTCAAGACAAGTTAAGAAAATAGGGTTCCTATGATATGATGGTTTGTGTTCTATGCCACGAGGAGACTGGTTCACATGAACATTTATTTTTTAAGTGCAAGTCTTCTAATGAGCTATGGAACAAGGTGTTGGAGAAGATTCAGGGGCAACAATGGGGAGATTTGGAATGGCAAACATTAATTGAGAAGTTAGCTAGTTTGTATAATGGCAATTCTATCAACAGTGTGGTGAGAAGACTAAGCTTGGCCTCTTGTGTTTATATGATTTGGCAAGAAAGGAATTGTAGATTGTTCAGAGATGAAAGAAGAACTGTGGAAGTGTTATTTCAAATTTTCTATGATACAGTCAGAAATAGATTGAAAAGTCTTAAAGTGAAAGAATCTAAAGCAACCAAAAATGTGGAAGAAATTTGGGATGTGAATTTTGGGAATTACTAAGTATGGAAATTTGAAAATTTATGCAGATGGCTAGTACCTTGGGGTGAATCTAATGGCTAATGAGTTAGTGAGCTATACTCTTAACTATTAGATTATACTTCCAAAATGTAGTTTCCTGCATATTTATGGGTAGTATGTATCAGATATAAGATCAAAGATGGTTTCTTTCTCATCCAGTGTGAATTGAAAATGGATGTGCAGAGGTGGATTCCTTATAACTGCAGATTATTAAGGTTTTATCTTCTCTTCAGTTACTGAATTTGCAGTGATGAGTTTTACTAGTTCACTTAAAGATGATGGCTCTGTACCTTGGAGTTCTAATAGTTCACAATTGCATATGGCTCAAAATTATTCTCTGTTATAGATAGGCCTTTGTTAGGTAATGATAGAGGTATTTTGGTCATAGGCAGTTTATGGACTATGTGGAAAACCATAAAGTGAGTTTCCATCTTTGAAGGGTAAAGTGAACAGGTGTGGTGGTGCACGTTTCTAGGAATTGTGAGGACTGTAAGATGATCCTACATGGTCCTAGATATGTACTGCTAAGGAGGTTAGGTTGGTCCTCCCTCAAGGTATGTGTTCCCAACTGTGTGAAGCCATTTTTTGAGATGGAAATGTAGCACAGTTGGTATAGCTCTTGACTTGGAGGGGTTATGGGTTCCCAATGATGCCTAACTCCTTCCTTACTTTAGCTGTTGTGGTTGCAGGTTGAATGGCTTTTGTGGGGTGGAGTTGGGAAATGTAGTTGGATTGTATTTGGTGCTTAAAGGTGAATAAAGATACGTGATTGTAACAAACTGGAGGTAGTTTGCCTCTATCCAGTATTGAAGATTGAATGGCAGTGGCCAATGTGTATTTCATTTCAAATGTGTTTTTCACTTAATTTTACTTTAAATATTAAAAAAAAAGTTAAAGTTAAAGTTGAAAATGAAAAAATTCAAAAAGTAAAAAAACATGACAATTATTTTGGGACGGCCGGAGTATAAAGTAAGAGTATCTCTCTCATCATCTTTTTAAGATTTTGTAATATAAATTATAAACAACTAGGTGGGTGTCCGCGCGTTGAGGCAACAGGTTTCTTGTGATTAAAGTCCAAGCACAACAAAATTACAATGACGAGCTGATTAATGAATTTTATTTTTCCAGTGACATGTGACAAAGGTGAAAGCAATCCAACTCGTTTCAACACATATGATTTACTTAAAGAAGATTTTTTATTTTTTATTTTTATTTTTATTATTATTATTTTTTTTACCAAAGCCATCCAAAATTTTGGCTTCAGTTAAGCCACTAATATTGAAAAGATTCGCAGTACGAAATAGTTTATTATGATGCTTATATGTTATAATGATGTTCGAAGTTTATATAATATACCATGGCGTGTGTGATATAATTCTAGGAAGGGGTGTTACTTGTTATAAGTTATAATTGTTTCGGACTTGAAGAACAACTTATCAACAAGTGCACGAACAAGTATGAGAAGTTTAGAATCGTTTTGTATTTAAGTGTAAACCACAAGAATGATTTATTTAATTTACACTATAAACATTGATTTTGGTACACCAAATTTCTCAGCTTTACAAACACTGTTTTATATATGGTGATCGATAAAAAACTACCATGGAATTGTAAAATGATCTAACTGTATAGCATTTATTTCGAAAAATTCGCGCATTCCTCCCAAATGGGCTTTTCATGGGTTAAGGAATCCTGATTCATAAGTTGTTGGAATGATTCGTTGCTTGCATGTATATGTTGATGATTTGTTGCTTCAGGACCTCCAAATCTATGTTGCTGTTGTTCTTGCATATTTAGTGATCTTGATCCTCCAATGCCCAAAAAATCGACCGTCAATGCGTCATTGCCTGGCATAGGTCTTCCCAATCCCGAACTCCCTCTACCCTGAATGGAATCAGAATTATTATTTATTTGATGTCCCTGCTCCATGTTCATTAAGTCATTACTTTGATCCCCTTGTATAATGTTACTATAAATTCCTAACTCATTCATAACATGAGCTTCCAAAATATGTTTGGGCTCAGCCCCAGGCCCAAATGCATTTCGCGGGCTGGGCTTGTGCAAACCATTGTTTCCTTGCGGTTGTGGGCCTTGGCCATCAAAGTACGATGGGTTGAGCCGTGGCACATCAGAACTGAGCTGGTCCGGGTCAGCCATGCTAGTAACATAGTTCTTTTGCATCATTGGAGAATTTATGACATGACTTGCCGTAGAACCTATTTGGGCTGCTTTCTGAAGCAAGGCTGTTGCGGACATATGAGCCATGGGACCAGAAAGTGGGCCTCCAGCTGAATTGTCTTGTTGGAGGTTGCCAAAGCCCAATGGCCCATTTGTTGAGCTGAGCTCTAGACCAGAAGTTGATGACGGAAGACCTCTCGGGTTGCTAAGTAAAGTGCCTGAACTGCTAGAGAACAAACCCCCTGGCATGTTTATTGACTCAAATGGCATTTGAAGTTCTTGAGGGTGCAATTTGAGTTGGCTTTTCATGTTGTAATTGTTGAAATCAGGAAGTCCCATTGACATACCATTTCCGCTGTTCATTGGCATGGATGGCGTGTAATGATCAGACATTTGTTGTGATTGTAACATTCCTTGGCTCACCTTGTTGTTTTCTTCGGCCAACGCATCACAAAATGCTCTATGAGTGATAAAACTATCTCTTCTGTTATGGCAAAATTGTAAATTCATCAGTAAATAACTCTTCATTTAGGTTGTTCTTTTATAACAATACTAGCTTAGTGGCAAAATGAACAAATCATTCTAGTTATGAACTTGTTGATTTTGTATACAAATATTATTAATTTTGGTAAGAAGTTTCTGAATATTTTTAGACTCCATGGACTATTTAGCCCGGTGTAAGACAACGTGACCCTAAAGCTATATATAAATATGATGGTAACAAGATTTCTTAAAATATTAATTAGGTGTCAGAATCTAACCTCGAAAAAATGGTGCCACAATCACACTTATATTCCCGAGTGCCACAAGTTTTTTGATGAGCTTTCCAATCAGACTGAACCGCATATTTCTTTGAACACCTATCACATTTCCATTTCTTCTCACCATGTTTCCTACTATAATGCTTCTTGATCCCAGTTAAATCACCAAGGGCTCGAGCTGGATTGTGATGAACACAAGACGGCTCAGGGCAAACATAAACTCTTTTACGAGTATCTGTGCTCGTTCTTTGTTTAAGCTTCCATGGTAAATTATGACCTCTTCGGTGTAACTGTAGATTTTGGTCTCTTTGAAACCCTTTGCTACAAATCTCACACACAAATCTGTTTGTAGCCATTAATGTTGTTGGTGATAAAGCGATAACTTCAGCCGTGGGATCTACATATGTATATTTACAAATAAGAAGATAACTAATTTACCTAAATTTAGTATACAAGTGTAATGTAAATTTATCACAGTTTACACGTTGGCATAAACCATGAAAAAGTAGTTCCTGTTGTAGTGACAAAAAAGAATACAAACCCGGGGTTCCTGGTAGGTTTCTTTTTTTCTTAGCAGGAGGGAGTGAAGTCGAGCCATTGGAGGAGTTTGCGCCATACAAGTTGGTTTTAAGCTCTGAAAGGTGGTGTTGGTTTTGGTTTTCTAGCTCACCGATGTCTCCTGAAGAGAAACTTCCTTCGTCCCCGGTGAGATTAGACATAAACCTAAGTAAGAATGTGTTGTTTTGCAAGAATTGTGTGTTGTTTTATGTGGAAGACAAAGAAGGAATTTCCAAAGTTTGTGTGTTTTGATTGATGAAATAGGAGGTGAGGGTGTACGTATGTGGTAACATTTGGCTTATATAATTGTTGGATTCAAAGGGGTATCTAATATATTAATCACTTTTTATTAAAATGTTAATCTAGTTTGATTTCATAAAAAGAATAGTAGTGTTAGTCACACTATATAATGACCAATGTTCGATATTTACAATTTTAAAAATTTGATTATTCATGTTTTAATCGGTCATCTAATTACTACTGTAGTTTAATTTGTTATAAAGAGCTAAGCTAAACCTCAAAACTTTCGATAAATTTTCGCTCTTATTTTGTGGCAATTAAGACAAAGTGTATGTCAGCACATTATACTTTGTGTATTGAATTTATTCAATTTACTTATAGGGTAAATTCATATACTGTAACTAAATTCATGTAAACAATTCATCATGTGAAACGTGTAATACATATTTTCTCTTTCATAATCCTCACTACTAATCTTAGAGTTAGGCATATGCAAATCATTTCCTTATTAATAAGCCTATATAATTCCAAAACCCATTTATCGTTTGTTGCAACTTCTTCATACCTATTAGGCTATTATAGGGTTTCCATGCTAAAACAAGATGTTACAGTTCTTGCTATTTGGTATAGCATGTATGGTGGTATATTCGACATAAATTCAAACTGAGACTAAACAAAATTTGAACCTCAATAACCAACAACGCTAATAAGTTCACGCGCTTTGTTACGAGCCACCAGGACAATATGTAGTAGACAATGTTATGACTCTTTCAAGAACATCTTGCAAAGTTCTCTTATTTGGAACCAACTTAGCATACGCATCTGAATGTTGTCTCTAAGGTTATTACTTGTGTAGTTTGAACTTGGCCCTCTACTAGAGAATATCAAACCTCCACCACTAGATTAAACATTTTAAGTTAAAAGAATTTGAAACTTTGAGTTTATTTCAAAGAAACTTCTAAACAGGATACCTAATTTTGGATTTTATCACATTCCATGTTAGATATATTGTATAACTTTATGAGAGATAGGAACTAGACAGAATTAAGAATATCCAAGAAAACGAGTGTAGTATTCCAGTCAATGTTTCTCAAAACGAAATTGGTTACTCTTCTCCAATTTATCAAATTCGAAAAGATTAATAACCCTCACAAACGACTTTGGCATGGTTTTCATCGATCAATATCGATGTATCTAATGAAGAAAGAGTAGCCAACTATATTAGGACAAATACAAACTTTTCTATCAACTTATTTTATTTGTCAAAATATATTTTCTGGATTTTATTTTCTGATAAGAAACAAAAACAAGGAGGCCAGTGAGGGAGACATATGCTACTCGACATAAACAAAGGAGCCCTCTGTTCTCTTATATGCATAAACAAATCAACCAACAAGACGGCAAAGGGTTATTCTGTTTTTGAATCATAAATTTGCAAAAAAGAAACTATAATCTCTTCTATGAATATTTTGATGGTTTTAGTTTTTGAATAAAGATAATCAATGAACAACATAAATAAATGTACTAGTTTCGCGATGATAACCCATTGGTGAGGGACATGGAGCGTAAAACACATGTAAATTAGTTCAAAACTTCAAATGCTGTTTTCGTGTCCCTTTAGTTAAGATATCAATCGATTTATTTTCCTATGTTGGTCATGAAAACGGTTACTGAGAGCCTCTAGAGATTTTGTTTCCCTTTGAATTAATCGTTTCTTTTACTCGACCAACTAATAAGAAACAATGACTTAAATTTGGTTTGATGACTTCTTTATATATAGATTTAAGTCTCTATCAAAAGTTTGTTAGTTTTGTTGTTTATATTTCTCAATTTAATTAGAAGAGCTTTGTATCGATTGAAATGGACACTAAAACAAACGAAAGATTCATGACATCATGAAAACTTGTGTATTATCTTTTATTTTATTTTATTCGAGATGTAAATTCAAGTTATTGAATTAAAAGTCACACATAATTGAATTGCATTAGATTTGAAAATTTGGATAGTTCTGGGATTAGCACGGTTCACGTTTGTTAAACAATTTAGAGGGATAGTGAAAGATAATCGGAACAACTCAAATAATCTATTATCAAAAAAAAAAAAAAAAAAGACAAGTAAACATAGTGTAAATTGTTCTTATAATGGTTTAGACCTTATCTGTCATTTGCTCGCTAAGCCCTATATAAGACCTTTAATCTATCAAAGTATGGCAGAATATAAACGAAACGCAACCACTCACTTACAATTGTTGCACTAAAAAATTTAAAGTAGAAGATAATGAAGTTGTATAATAAAGAAGAAGAAGCTAATTATAAAGCATAAGTTGGTAAATATATCATTCTTTTTGTCTCACTGTAAACTCTGATATAGAGGTTAACATAGTAAAAGCAAAAACATAAGTATTGGGTTTCGCCTTCAGAAAATAAAAGGAAATATTTTGGGTCTCTCATGTAATTGGGCTGGACAGTTCACATGAGCCTGCAGACTGGTCATTGGTTTTCTTATTTTAATGTTAAAATGTGAGTAATTAACACTAGAACACTAATGTTTGTGTTTTAATCAACTCGAGTGATTTTTTTTATTTATTTTTTATTTTTTTATTTTTTATTTTTTTATTTTATATATATAAATTATAAACAACAACTAACTATTTCACAATGTACACACCACACATTATCTCACATATCCTAAGCATGACTTGAACCTGCGACCATTTTGATTGGAGAGCTTCTAACACAACAAATGATACCATTAGGACACAAGCCCATTGGTGAGCTTATCTAGACTACATAGTAATGTATTTAGGACATCAAAAAGAGGAAGTCTTAATTTTAAGACAAAAACATTTCCCAAATAAGAAATAAAAAGCCATTTAGTTACATTGTTACATTGTTAATACGTTTATGACTAATAACAATCCATTTAATAGACTTTATGAATAACTTTGTGACTAATACAAAAATGACCAATGGTAAGTAGTAACTGCCTATTGAATTGTAAGTTGTAACTGCTCATTGATACCATCATCACCATACTTACTCCTTCCCGTAACCTCCCAACTATATATAACCCAACCCAAAAAAAATAAAAAAAAAAATAAATAAAACACCAAAACAATCACTTCCAGCCACTCAACCACATGCCACCGGAACACATCTCTACCGCTACCAACAATGAGACAAAATTACAACAACTCACATCAATTCACCAACTCACGAACAACCCACATATAATCTAAACTTTGTTTCAAAATGCAAAGAAAAATAAAGAAGATATAAGTGTGTTTTCATAACAAGAATTAAAGATCTTAATAGATCTTACAAACACTAGTGAAGGAAAAATAAGCGCCACAGATTTGTGTGTGTGGTACACATGATTAGGTGAGAAATCAAAAGGGGTTAAGTTTATATTTTTGCTTGTGTCATTGAAGGATAAGGAAAAGTTTTGGGGTTTGTTCGTATGTTTATAAAAAAAAGTATATTGAACAAGAACATAAATGAAAAAAAAAAATCTCAGTTTTTGTTCAACTACAACACAAATCTTTAAAGATTTTAAGTTGGAACATACATAATCTATAACAAGATTTATTTATTTATTTATTTCGTTCGGTTAAGAGTAACAAAAACAAGAAGACAACATAAATAACCTTACCGAGACCTTTTAAAGATCTTGTAGCCGTGTGTTTAACTAGAAATCGTTCAAGTGTTCTTGGTAGGTTGTGAGATAAAGTAAGAACAAGGGACATTTTTTTTTTGGTCCGGCATCTGGTTGGTATCTTTTGGGAGAAAAAGATAAGTGTGGCTGCGTGAAGTGTGATAAGAGTGAGATTAGGGTATCAAATTGCCAAATAATTAGGGTTTCTTATATAAGTAAAACTAGGCTAGGCTTATCAAAGTTGGATTTTTTATTGGGCTTGCATGTGATAAAGTGGTAGTAAGGCTGGTGATTTTATTTGGATCAAAATACGAGTTGTGTTACTTTTTGTCCGAATTTAATGAAATATTTGTTTCTTCGCAACCGAACATTCAACGTACTTGGATCGAACGACGCGACTTACATATTAGGAAAACCAAAGAACTTCGAGATAGAAGAGCGCACAATGAACTTCGACAAGACATCGTCGAGCATTAATGAAATTTAATGTTTTTTCTATTAATGAAATTTAATTTTAGTTAAATATATTGTTTTATGTTTTATGAAAAAAAAGGGTGCACCATGGCACCAAAAAACTGATGTTATGCCAGAGGAGGGGTGTTTTGGTGCCATGGGCAAATCTGATGCTATGGGCAAAAAGTGTTGAGGTGACACCACTTTTTCAATGGCACCACCTCATGTCACCACATTGTACCTAAGCCTCTTAGCATTTTGGTCTTTTGTATTTTTTGTGCTTTTCTTTTTAGTCTTTGTCATATGATTTTCTTTTTAGGGTTCACTTTTTGTATAATGGATGCCTTTGTTTGTATCATGGTTCTTTGTGTTGATATATATATATATATATATATATATATATATATATATATATATATATATATATATATTGCCTTTAGAAAAAAAGGATGGATTGAAGTAGCTGCCTAGCTTTATGTGAAAGATAAATTTGTGTGGTTGTGTGTATGTGGAGAAGTGTGACATGTGTTTCATTTTTGGAAGTGAAATGGGATAGAACATAGATGATCATGTGTTTTTGGAGATACAAGGGAGATATTTTGACTGCGAATTAATGAAATAAGGTGATGGATTAGGGTATCCGCTGCCGCTCACCACAAAATATAATCACAGGGAACCCGTCACCACATCGCGCGGGTACCTTGCTAGTGTGATATTAATATATTTTTAATCTTTGATTTGTCAAGCTTTAACTGAAATTGGATCAAAATTTTCCAGTAGACTGCTTAATGTAGCAATCGTGAGAATGGATGCACTGTTGTACATATTTAAGTTACACTTTATTGTCAATGTATAGTATTTTTAGTGAATCTTAAATCTCGTAAGTACTCGATGAGTGGATATAGGACATGATTCAAACTTTCTAATATCATTATAGGGCATAAAACGGTCGAATGTAGTTTGGTTTTGTAATTTGTGTGAATGTTCATGGATGCATCAACTTGAACTATGTACATTGTTTAGCGTTTTTGTCCGTGTATATTCAACGTTCGACTGTGTCAATAGAAAAAGATGATATCTTTTAAAAAAAAATTATACTGGAAAATGAACTTGATCCTCCTCTATCAGTAAATTACCTTTGGTGACAGAGACATTAATGGCCCCTAACATTTTGTCACACAATCTGAGGTTACCAAAACTTGCGAGTCATCACTCTTGACATGGTGATACAAGGCTGTTGATTAATATCTAGTGTGACTAGAGAGAATTGCAAAAATCGTCTCTAAAGTTTGGCCAAATTGCACGTTTCGTCCCGGATGTTTGGAAAGTGCAAGGATCGTCCCCTGTGGGAAACTTTTGAGGTAAAATTCGTCCTTGGCCTACATCAAATGACTAAAATACCCTTGTCTATATAATACTTTTCAGTTTCTTACGCAAATGGTTCCTGTGTTTTACAAGATTTTACAGATTTAGTCCTATTTTTTTAATTTATTTATTTAACTATTAATATTAGTATTATTATTTTTATACATTTTCATCCATTTTTTTTACGTTTTTGTCTGTTTTTCTTACGTTTTTTCCGTTTTACTTACGTTTTTTTCGTTCCCACACGTTTTTATCCGTTTTTCTTACGTTTTTGTCTGTTTTCGTCCGTTTTTCTTACGTTTTGTCCCTCTTTTACGGTTTTCTGTTTTGTCCGTTTTTCTTACGTTTTTTTCCCTTTTTAAACGTTTTCTTACGTTTTGTCCGTTCTACTTACGTTTTTTCCATTTTCATTCGTTTTGTCCGTTTTCTTACGGTTTTTTTTCATTTTTATACGTTTTTATCCGTTCTTATACGTTTACGTCTGTTTTTTTATACGTTTTTGCCCGTTTTCTTACGTTTTCATCCGCTTTTATATGTTTTCGTCCGTTTTTCTTATGTTTTCATCTATTTTTATACGTTTTTGTCCGTTTTTCTTACGTTTTTTTTTTCATTTTCATATGTTTTCGCCCGTTTTCCATCCATTTTTATACATTTTTGTCCATTTTTCTTATATTTTTTTCATTTTGATACATTTTGTTTACCGTTTATATACTTTTCCGCCCATTTTCTAACGTTTCATCCATGTTTTACGTTTTCGTCCGTTTTTCTTTAGTTTTTGTTTGTTTTTATCCATTTTTCTTGCATTTTGTTCATTTTTTTTGTTTTCATAAGTTATGTTCATTTTTATACGTATAAAAACGGACAAAAATGTATGAAAACGAAAAAATATAAGAATAACGGAGGAAAACATATAAAACAGATGAAAACGTAAGAAAACGGGTGAAAGCATTTAAAAAATAGACAAAAACGTATGAGAAAGGAAAAAACATAAGAAAAACGGACAAAAACAGACAAAAACGTATGAAACCGGAAAAAACGTAAGTAAAATGGACAAAAATGTAAGAAAATTGACAAAAACGTATGAAAATGGAAAACGTAAGAAAAACGTATGAAAACGAAAAAAACATTAGAAAATCGGACAAAAACGTAAGAAAAATGGACAAAAACGCACGAGAACGGAAAAAAATGTGAGTAAAACGGATAAAAACGTAAAAAAAACAGACAAAAATGTATGAAACTGGAAAAAATGTAAGTAAAATGGACAAAAATGGACAAAACGTATGAAAATGGAAAACGTATGAAAAAAAAAAACGTAAGAAAAATGGACAAAAATGTAAGAAAAACGGACAAAAACTTGAGTAAAACGAGCAAAAACGTAAGAAAAACGAATGAAATCGGAAAAAACGTAAGTAAAACGGACAAAAACTTAAGAAAGCGGACAAAAACTTTTGAAAACAGAAAAAACGTATGAAAACGGAAAAAACATAAGAAAACATAAGAAAAACGGACAAAAACATACGAGAACGGAAAAAACGTCAGTAAAACGGACAAAAACGTAAGAAAAACGGACAAAAACGTTAAAAACGGACGAAAATGTATAAAAAAAATAATACTAATATTAATAGTTAAATAAATAAATTAAAAAAAAAATATGACTAAATCTGTAAAACCTGGTGAAACACAGGAACCATTTGTGTAAGAAACTGAAAAGTATTATAGTGACAAGGGTATTTTTGTCATTTGATGTAGGCCAAGGACGAATTTTGCCCCATTAGTTTCCCACAGGGACGATCCTTGCACTTTCGAAACATCCGGGACGAAACGTACAATTTGGTCAAACTTTAGGGACGATTTTTGCAATTCTCTCGTGTGACTATATACAACTTGGAGAAGAGTTTAGTTACAATATGACAATCTTATCAGTTCTCACTAGCATTGATCGCACACCGCGACCATGTTGGTAAAAGATCAAAATTTCACAAGTAGGACTCTTTGTTAGAAAAAATTTAAATGCTTACTCTTATTTTGCTGCTTGCCAAGGGACAAATCCCTACCATCTATCTACTTTGATCTAATGGTGGGGATTAACCTAAGATTTAATATGTAAACCTAAGTCCATGTTTTTTCCCCTTTTTCTTTGTCTTTTTGTATTTCTTATTTATTCATTTTTTTTTCTTTTCTTTTTTAATTCATGTTTTCTGTCTCTTTATTTAAGATTTTGCTAACCAGTGTCTACTGGGTAGAGGTTAAAGTGTATTTAATCAACAAAAACTTTCTTTATTAACAAAAAAAAAAAAAATGCATTAAATACATATTAAATGAACTTGTAAATTACTATATTTGAACATGATTTTCACTTAAATGAATTAAAATATTCCTTTTATAAACAGATCGATTAACCCATGCCCACTTGGCAGAGGTTAGCAAAACCAAATTTATAATCTAATTTTTTTTCTTCGCTTGTTTTCGTCCATTTTCTTACGTTTTTGCTCGTTTACGTTCGTTTTCATACGTTTTCATCCGTTTTCATATGTTTTCGCCCGTCTTCATACGTTTTTGGCCGTTTTCATCCATTTTCTTTCATTTTCGTCCATTTTTCATACGTTTTTGTCCATTTTCAGACGTGGTTTTACGCTTTCATACGCTTTCATCCGTTTTCTTACATTTTCATATGTTTTCTTATGTTTTCGCTTATTTTTGTCGGCTTTCATACATTTTTGTCCATTTTAATGTAAACCAAAATGTTTTAGTTAGCTAAAAGTAATATCACGTGTGATACTGTTATTTTACATACAAATGATCATACAAGCCACTTATCATTCCCAAAATAGTACAAACTCGGTCACCATGAAATGTGGCTCGGGAGCTAATAAATATATATTTGGTCTCGAATAAGGTGTTAAACATATCGAAACATGCACACTCTATCAATTAATAAAATAAACGCATTACAAATCTAACAAAAGCATGTTACAAGCTCAATGTCTCTTGTGATTTCTTATATTATCACAACATTCTTCACATTATCACAACATTCCCTCAATAACTACTAACTATCACACTTTTATTGCTAATTTTTCGTGTATCTCATTCTCGTGCTATTCAACTTTTTGGAGGAGAATTTGATATCACAGGTGACATCACAGATGTGTCAACATCTTCAATTTGTTGAATCACGTGTGATATCACAAGTGATATAACGTGTGATATCACAGGTGATATCACGTGTGATATCACTTTGTGATATCACAGGTGATATCAATTGGTGATATCACGTGTGATATCACATGTGATATAGCATGTGTTTGAGCTTCTTCAATTTGTTTATAAAGATGTTATGCTTTTTTTAACCATAGCTTCTTCAATTTGCTGATTCAATCATATATATTTTTAAATCCCGTTGTAAAACCTATTGAAATACGCACAATGTATCCATTAAATAGACAAATCCAATCTCAACTTAAATAATAAGCAAAATTACACTAAATAACTATGTGTTTAACGCAAAATCAATCTGTTTATGGTATTTAATCTAACAACTTAAATAATATGCAATATTGCACTATAATAAACAACTTATTAGTAACTAAAACACAATTATCATCCACAAAAAGCACATGAAACATAAAAATTATAATATAAAACAAAGATTAAAAACCACACAGTAAATGGTGATACACACGTTTGATACTTTTCACTCACACATTTCATCAAACACTTGGTGTGCATTCATGTATACGAAACTTTCTACTCAGAAACTCAACCAAATGTAAACACTAGAAACACATCAAAAAGCATGTTATAGTCACAACTACATTTTTTGTGATCATCAGTAAACATTCTAATAAAGATGTCACAATAATTGGCAACAAAAACAACCAAAACAACATAAATAACAATAAATTACTAGATCTAATCACGAACATTTGACTTTATATTGTACATTACCATTTTTTCAATCAGAGGCTAGATTGTTTCATTTTGGGCCGTAAATCTTACAGGAATCAACTTCCTAACGATAGATGCTTCCATTTTGTTGTGATTTAATGATCTTTGATGGTTACTTTATTGTTAACCAAGGTTGATTTTTAATTTTAATGCCTAGGGTTTGAATGGTAGAGGAGAAAGTGAGGTGAAGTAGTGGGTTTTTGGAAAAGTGGCATATTGATAGTTATGTTGTAATTTACACATTTAGTCCCTCCATATTTTAAATATTTACATTATTATTCCCTCCGTGATTTTTTCTTAATTTTTGTTCTTTTGATCCAATGGTCAGGATATGTCCATTGGTATGTAGGAATTTGTTAGTATGCAAAATAAAGTGACTCCTCCTTGTTAATTTATTTATCAGCGAAAGAAAAAAATAAATAATACTCAGTGAATCTTGTCACAAATATGATGGTTGTCGATAAACATGAATTAAACTTATAAAATAGTAATTAAACTAAATATATATGATCTAATTTAATTAACTTTTAAATTTCTTTTGAAATATAATAATTCATGCATAGTGGGACAATGTGCATGTTTGCAAAACCCAAATAATACTTGTAGCTTCATTATTATATATTTTCATAATTTATACAACTTTAAGAAAGTGGATAGAAGAAAACCCTCTAATAAGAACAGAGTATGAAGAAACGGTTAGGATAAGTGCATTCATATTTCCAAAATTCGGAAGTCTCAAAGCATGAGATGATATAGTTCATAAAAATCGTAAAGCTCGCATCTCAGCGAATGTTGTTACAAAATCTGATGGTGGCCGATTTGCATTATATTTATGTTTTTGATCAATCCTGTTTTATATGTTACATAGTGACATTATATTACAATTATTCTTTCTTAATCATGCAATATCCGTAGTTATATGGTTGATGTTGGTTATGTTGTCTTACTTGAAATATGAAAGTTTTAAGAAATACATGTGATGCGTGTTTGTGTCACGTTGTAGTATAGATGTGATTTGCCTATTTCAAGTTTTATATTTATATTTAGCCGACTTATCCTATAACACACACACACTAACGGACAGTGTATCCGATCAATATGTATATAGTGGTAAGCAGAGTGTCGATCACTAAGAGTGGAACGTAATTTCTAGTTAGTCTATCAGTATTTTAATATTCTAAGTTAGTTTTACAATCTAATCTAACGCAAGGGGGTTTTAGTCTGAGAGACTAGCACGATTGGATAGTTTAAACAGTAAATTAAACTAATGAGAACGAATCAGCGAATAGCAAACATGATGAGGCGAAAAGTGAACCGCTTTTAACGGGTCATTTAAGCCTGAATTCGAGATTATTCAATCAATTATTGCCCTAAATCGTTCCTTTTGTCATTTTAGGTACTTTTGGAGAGAAATCTGGAAAAGGAAGCATTTTGGACGTTTTTGGAGCATTAAAGTGAAGAAAACGGCAAAGTCTCAATTTTCCTTGCTGGGAACAGTACCTGACGGAGTCAAGACTCTCCACATGACGGCGTCAAGAGTTACAAAAGAAGTGGATGTGGAAAATACACGTGACGATCCAGAGTGTTTTAAGCATAGGAGATGACGGCGTCACCCAAGGCCGTCAGGGTCCAAACATTAGTGACGACCCAGAGTATTTTTACACATGACGGCATCACAAGTAGATCTAGGCAATACGATTTTATTACGGCGGCGAGTTGACGGCGTCACAATCCAATACATGACGCCGTCATGCTATGTAATCTATATATAGTTTTCCAAATTTCATTCATTAGTGTGCAATTTTGAGGGAATAAACCCTAGTCCGAATTTTATTAGCTTTTCAAGGGTTTCAACCCCTTGAATCTTTCATGTTCAATTATAGATAAGTATCCCTTCAAATCATTCAATATGTCTATGTGTTGTTTGATTATATCTTACGCTTGTCTTCTATTTAACATGCTAGGCTAGATTTCTCTTGTGTTTGCTTAGATGTAGTGAAACCTAGATGTTAATTATGGGTTGATTGTTTGTTTATAGTTGTTGCGGATGATTGTATTCGATGTTAGGCTTAAGAAAACTGGCAGACTTCCATTGGTAACTTGCTTGAACGTTTTAATGCGTAGGAGAATTCTAATGATCCCATGTTAGGAGTTTCTAACGACTCGACATAGGAGTGAAGTAGGATCCTATAGAGTTAGAGAATATTGTACATGGCCCGACGACTAGTATTAAGGAATATGACCCGTCAATCCATGCAATTGTAACAAGCTACCAACCTGTAAAAGATATCTAGAGAGTAATGAAACCTAAGTAAACACAACTTTCCTCATTATTGTTTCCACCACTAGTATAATTAGCTTAATTTTCATTTCTGTTATTTTATTTTGATTGCATCTTAGATTAATTGGGTTAGTTTCCTAGCAACTAATTCCGCCCATTCTTCCAAAACCCGAGATTTTACTTGCTTTCATAAAAATATAAAAATACAAAAAGAATCATCCCTCACCTCTAGACCTAGTTTATTAGGCTTTCTAATCCTAACGACACTATTCCTGAGTTGAACGATCAATCCCCCGGTACTTGTCACTATACTATACTACAACGATCAGGTACACTGCCTGGTGGGGGTTGTAAGCTTCTCGAGATCCCTCGAGAGGTAAAACCTGTTGCGAGGGTGCGATCCCCACGTATCAAGTTTTTGGCGCCGCAGCCCGGGGAATAGTTATTGTCTAGGTTAGGATTTTTTTTATTAGGTCTACTTGCTAGATTCCTTTCTAGTAAGATTTTACTTTCATTTTAAGGTTTTCTTTAGTCTATCTTATTTCTTCGTGTCTTTGTTCGTAACCTTTACCATCCGACATCATGGAAGGTGGTAACATCTTTGAATCAATCAACCCACTACAACAAAACTACCCACAAAACCCACCACTAGCAAACCCACCTCCTAGGCCCCGAACTTTAGGAGAGTATTCCCGTGCTAGCCGCCAAGGCTATCGAAACACTATTGAGCTCACTCAAGGGGCCAATGTGTCCCCTTGCAATCCGATATCATCCGGTTGGTGCCAAGCGGATGTGCATTCCATGGACTTCGTTCCAAAGATCCTAACTAACATCTCAAGGATTTCCTTAAAATCATAAATTCCATGGACCTTGATGTTACAACTAGAGAGTCGACCCGATTACGCCTATTCCAATTCTCTCTACGTGATCAAGCTAGTCAATGGATTGAACGTTTACCCACGGGATCCATCACCTCATGGGATGATCTCACCACTCATTTCCTTGCTCAAATTTTCCCACCAGGGAGAACTACCAAGCTTAGAAATGATATCTTGATGTTCCAACAACGTCAAGGTGAAACTCTATATGAAGCATGGACTCGTTTCAAGGACTTACTCCAAAAAGTCCCTCATCATTGCATAGATCTTTGGCTCCAAGTCCAAATCTTCTATGATCATTTCGATCTCTCCACAAGGCGAACCATTGACCAATCGGCCGGTGGCAAGCTACGTGATCTAAGTGCGGAAGAATCATGGGAACTCATATAAGATCTTGCTCTCTATGACAACAAAAGTTGGAATGATCCCCGTGATTTGAACAAAATGGTCAAGGCAATATCTTTGCCTTCAAAAAATTCTAGCACTCCCGACCGTAGGATCATGGAACATGAGGACCAAGTCAAGTTTCTCATGAAATCCTACGAAGCTCCTAAGCCTTCAAGCCAAGTGAAAAAAATCACTTCTTCGTGTAAGTTGTGTAATGGCCCTCATGAAACTCATAACTGCATGGAACTTCCAAAGCATGCTTTTAAGGAATTCACATCGTCACGCCCTAATAAGACAAAGAATAGAGAGCTCACCACTAATCGAGGTCCTCGAAACTTTGGCGAGGCCTATGATGCATGGAAAGATAAACCAAATTTCAGAGGATACCAAACTCGGAGTGTATCCTTCGATGATTCCCCTCCACTTGAATGGTCCGAGCATTTTCCACCTCAGAACACTCCTAAGCAAAGCTATGAAGATGCCTTGCGAAAGTTCATTCTCTCTCAAGAATTACAGCTTTCCATGCTCGAGACCCGATTTAGACAACAACAGACCGATATGAATGACAAGATTTGTAATCTGTTAACCGCTATTAAAGAGCACACTATTAGTAAACCGATTCAGGCTGAAGAAGTCAAATCTGTCACCATCATGAATCAACCAACCTCTCCTGTGAAAATAAAAAGTCCCAGCAAACTCTTTAAACATCTGTCACCTAGGAAGGACACTAGGGACACTAATAGCGGAATCCAAATTAAGGACCCTTCGTCATCCAAACACGTCCACTTTGTCAACTTTGTCACCATTAAGCCAATAGATAAGAATATAAAAGAAAGTGACAAGGATGAAGTTGGAATAGAAATCGGGACTAAGGATGAGATTAAGGAAGTTGAGGATAATGAGGGAGAAAAGTTAGAGGAAGTAGAAAACGTAGAAGAATACTTTGATAAGTTACCCACCAAGGAAGAACGGGAATATCACAAGGATCTATTCGATGATCCCGAGACACCATATGTTAGAATCATATTTTTATTTATAAAAAGTGTCGGTCATTAATGTGTAGTAATAGGTTGCTTTAGAATATCATTATGATGAAGTTTATGTTTAGTTTTCATGATTTTATAAAGTCTAAGGGCTAGTTATGTAATAAGGTCAAAGATAAGAGATGCCCTAGACTACCACTATAAATACTCTTGTAAACCTCATTTGAGAGGTTGGTTCTCTTAGTAATAACTTAGGTCATTATTTCACACACTAGAGTTCCCACTCACTCTCTCTCTTTACTTACTTTCTCTCTCTAGGATTAAGCATGATTCACAAGTGATTTAGGTTGTTCTACGGTCCTACACCATACATCCTTGGTTCACCCCTTATTAAAGTAGGTGATCCCTCTAACATCAACATACCATGCAACATTGGGCATATGCATGTGTGGAATGCTTATATCGATCCTAGGACTCCTATAAACATCATGACTAGGACCTATTATAATTCGGTAATGAAGAAGCAACTTGGGTATAGGATGATGCCCGACACGATTAGGATGAGCAACTTTGTAGGAAGAGTGAAAGGATTGCATGTCTTTGTAGGAAACTTCACTTATGTTACCTACTTTGTGATCGTAGAGGATACTCGTCCGGTAATAGATGATTGCCTAAGTCAAGTAGTGTTCGGAAAACCGTTTGTTGAGGCCTCTAAGATGAGTTATGACCCGTCCCTAGAGATAGTTATATTCAAGGAAGAGAACGATGAGATTGCTTACCAAATACCCTATAAGATTGAGCAATACCGTCTTCTATCAAATATAGAAAAGAAACACAAACAAGAGGTTTACTATAGGAATGATGAGGATAGACGTAGAGGGGTAGATTATGTCATGAATAGAATACTTGGTTTCTACAAGGAATGTTTGCGACTAGGTCCGAAATACAAAACTAAGATTGGAGATGACCTAGAGAATGAGACCAATGATGAGATCATGTAATTGCCCATGACCTTGAGTCTAGCTAGAAGACTCATAAATAAAGAAAAGCGCTTCTTGGGAGGCAACCCATGTTTTGTGTGATTTTTAATTGTTTGATTGTAACTTGCTTCCGTATGCATGCTTTATTTTTATTGTTGGTAGATCATGTTTCAAACTAAAATTGTGAAAATGCTTTATTTTGTTGTTTAACCTCGTCTTAACTTCATATAAAGATATTTTGCAAAAGCTAAGTGTAAGGGAAAACCCCAAATTTGTTTCTAAGAACAAAATTGATCTTGATTCGCCACAATATTAAATGAACATGTGTATTAGTATTTGTTAGAGTCAAATGCTTGTATTGAGTCATAATGATGTTTTGCAGGATTTTCCAGGAAGTAGGACATAAGTTTTTCCAGAAATTTTCCAGAAACTTAACGTAAAGATTTCTGCAGGTCACTTCTGACGGCGTCAGGAGTTAACACCTGACGGCGTCATGTGTAAAATTCTGGAAATTTTGCGAGTTTTGTTTTTCTAACGGAGTCTTAAAGTTTTTGTTAATTCTTTAGTTTTAATAAACTCCGGGAAATCTGCAAACATTCATTCCACAAGTATTATATCTTAATTTGCTTTCTAGGACTTGTTAGTATATATAGATTGCCGCCGATTTTACGCGAGGTTGCCTTGATTGTTTTCTCAGGTTTAACAGGTTATATATGACAAGAAGATGATTTATATTTCTGGAAGGGAAGCTTTGAATGTTCATTTTCTTGGAGGAAGATCTAACCTTGTTGCCACACTATCCACACCGAACGAATCAGGGGAGTATTTGTTTTCATTCTTTTACCTATTATACTTTTACATTCTTTAATTGAACATTGGGGACAATGTTCATCCTAAGTGTAAGGGGAGGGTTAATGATGATACCTTATATGATACAATTGCACTTGAGTTTGTTTGTTTGATGGTAGGTGTGTAATAAAACTAAGAGAAATACTTGTTAGTGTAATTTTAGCGCCAAATTTAAATTTTTTTACAACATTTAGGAGTGAAACTTTAGCCTTAACAAGCGTCTCATGGATAGGAGTTGTATGACTAGCACAAAACCGTACCATTCAGAAAATTTTTTCACCCATATATGTGAGGTTCGCCTTTAGATTTGATAGGAAAAACATTCATTATTAGTGCTTATGAGTGTACCGGTAGCATTCAGATTCTAGAACTTGCGTTAGTGATGCATCCCGAGACCGCTAGTGAGACTACATTCGTGTGGTAGGATTTACTACATGATAAGAGGCATTAGGATCACCCTTGTGTTAAACCCGTATCATAATTACTTGACCATTTAAGTCATATTACTTGACTAGTAAAGTCAATTAATTTTTCCCACACCTTAGCGTTGTACTCATTTTTAGTACACGAAACCCCTAGTACACCCCTCCGAGCCTATCTTTTCGTTTCTAACTTTAAGCATCTTACTTAAAGGAAGAATTTGTTACAACCCACCCAAATGTGCAACCAAATCGCCTTAGCCCTCCGTGTATGCGCTCATCTTTAGTGCATTATTGTTATTTGTTTAAACCTTTAGTTAATTATCTAATTGATTAGATGGTTGCCAAGTCGAGTCATATCTTGTACATATTGTTTTGGGACGATTGGGACTCATGGGTAAAGTACTTGTGTTATGAAGTAATGGGGAAGAACATCATATATTACCCCCATATGTGTGTTAATCTTAAAAAGCACTCCAAGTGTTTTAATTATCTTAATTCGAGTCATTAGATTAGTTTATTGTAAAGTATGTAAAAATTCAAGTGTAAGGGGGATGTACATTCCCTATGATGTATTATTTTGGATGGTAGGGTAAGAGTGTATGCAAAAAAAAAAAAAAAAAAAAAAAAAAAAAAAAAAAATCGAAAAATTAAGAAAGAGAAAAATTAGAAAAAGAAAAAAAAAATGAAAAAAATATACGGACTACCATCCCGTTTCATTCTATGTTTATTTTATATTTTTATTATTTTTGATTTATTAGCTTAAGTCGAGTCTAGTATTGGCTTAGCAACGCCATATTGTACATGTAATTAACCAAGATGATTAACTCGCCACCAGTAAATATTGCCTTTATCCAACAAAACCGTGTTTTTCCATATCCCTACACCTAATGTTATAACCCTTTAAAAGACCTCTTTAATAGTTTATCCTAGGTGCTTACGCCAAGTGGTGGAGGTTTGATCCTTTCCCAAGCCTATGGTAATCTATTTTGCTATAACAGGTAGTGAGAGATGTTTTCCATTTCCATATTGTGATATATACTTTATTACACCTGAGAGATATGAGTATCTAAACACTATTTGTGAGGTGCTAGTGTATGACCTCCGTGCTTGTCTTTGGTTTTTAGTGGAACGATTATTTGTTGTAATTACTTTTATATTAGTGTTAAATGACCCCTAACTTGTATTTTGATTAGAATAAAAGCACATTTGCTTGAGGACAAGCAAATCTCAAGTGTAAGGGTATTTGATGAGGCGAAAAGTGAACCGCCTTTAAGGGGTCATTTAAGCCCGAATTCGAGATTATTCAATCAATTATTGCCCTAAATCGTTCCTTTTGTCATTTTAGGTACTTTTGGAGAGAAATCCGGAAAAGGAAGCATTTTGGACGCTTTTGGAGCATTAAAGTGAAGAAAACGGCAAAGTCTCAATTTTCCTTGCTGGGAACAGTACCTGACGGCGTCAAGACTCTCCACATGATGGTGTCATGAGTTAAAAAAGAGGTGGATGTGGAAAATACACGTGACGATCCAGAGAGTTTTTAAGCATAGGAGATGACGGCGTCACCCAAGGCCGTCAGGGTCCAAACATTAGTGATGGCCCAGAGTATTTTTACACATGACGGCGTCACAAGTAGATCTAGGCAATACAATTTTATTATGGCGGAAAGTTGACGGCGTCACAATCCAATACATGATGCCGTCACGCTAATTAATCTATATATAGTTTTCCAAATTTCATTCATTACTGTGCAATTTTGAGGGAATAAACCCTAGTCCGAATTTTATTAGCTTTTCAAGGGTTTCAACCCCTTGAATCTTTCATGTTCAATTATAGATAAGTATCCCTTCAAATCATTCAATATGTCTATGTGTTGTTTGATTATATCTTACGCTTGTCTTCTATTTAACATGCTAGGCTAGATTTCTCTTGTGTTTGCTTAGATGTAGTGAAACCTAGATGTTAATTATGGGTTGATTGTTTGTTTATAGTTGTTACGGATGATTGTATTCGATGTTAGGCTTAAGAAAACTGGCAGACTTCCATTGGGAACTTGCTTGAACGTCTTAAGAATCATGATCGGAGGTGTACTACGATTTTTGGTTGTATTTAATGCGTAGGAGAGTTCTATTGATCCCATGTTAGGAGCTTTTAACGGCTCGACATAGGAGTGAAGTAGGAATATTGTACACGGCCTTACGACTAGTATTAAGGAATATGACCCATCATCCATGCAATTGTAACAAGCTATCAACCTGTAAAAGATATCTAGGGAGTAATGAAACCTAAGTAAACACAACTTTCCTCATTATTGTTTCCACCACTAGTATAATTAGCTTAATTTTCATTTCTGTTATTTTATTTTGATTGCATCTTAGATTAATTGGGTTAGTTGGCTAGCAACTAATTCCGCCCATTCTTCCAAAACCCAAGATTTTACTTGCTTTCATAAAAATATAAAAATACAAAAAGGATCATCCCTCACCTCTAGACCTAGTTTATTAGGCTTTCTAATCCTAACGACACTATTCCTGAGTTGAACGATCAATCTCCCGGTACTTGTCACTATACTATACTACAATGATCAGGTACACTGCCTGGTGGGGGTTGTAAGCTTCTCGAGATCCCTCGAGAGGTAAAACCTGTTGTGAGGGTGCGATCCCCACGTATCAAGTTTTTGGCGCCGCAGCCCGGGGAATAGTTATTGTCTAGGTTAGGATTTCTTTTTATTAGGTCTACTTGCTAGATTCCTTTCTAGTAAGATTTTATTTTCATTTTAAGGTTTTCTTTAGTCTTTCTTATTTCTTCGTGTCTTTGTTCGTAACCTTTTCCATCCGACATCATGGAAGGTGGTAACATCTTTGAATCAATCAACCCACTACAACAAAACCACCCACAAAACCCACCACTAGCAAACCCACCTCCTAGGCCCCGAACTTTAGGAGAGTATTCCCGTCCTAGCCACCAAGGCTATCGAAACACTATTGAGCTCACTCAAGGAGCCAATGTGTCCCCCTTACGCTCCGACACCATCCGGTTGGTGCAAAGCGGATGTGCATTCCATGGACTTCGTTCCGAAGATCCTAACCAACATCTCAAGGATTTCCTTAAAATCGTAGATTCCATGGACCTTGATGTTACAACTAGAGAGTCGACCCGATTACGCCTATTCCAATTCTCTCTACGTGATCAAGCTAGTCAATGGCTTGAACGTTTACCCGCGGGATCCATCACCTCATGGGATGATCTCACCACTCATTTCCTTGCTCAATTTTTCCCACCAGGGAGAACTACCAAGCTTAGAAATGATATCTTGATGTTCCAACAACGTCAAGGTGAAACTCTATATGAAGCATGGACTCGTTTCAAGGACTTACTCCAAAAAGTCCCTCATCATTGCATAGATCTTTGGCTCCAAGTCCAAATCTTTTATGACCATATCGATCTCTCCACAAGGCGAACCATTGACCAATCGGCCGGTGGCAAGCTACGTGATCTAAGTGTGGAAGAATCATGGGAACTCATATAAGATCTTGCTCTCTATGACAACAAAAGTTGGAATGATCCCCGTGATTTGAACAAAACGGTCAAGGCAATATCTTTGCCTTCGAACAATTCTAGCACTCCTGACCGTAGGATCATGGAACTTGAGGACCAAGTCAAGTTTCTCATGAAATCCTACGAAGCTCCTAAGCCTTCAAGCCAAGTGAAAAAAATCACTTCTTCGTGTAAGTTGTGTAATGGCCCTCATGAAACTCATAACTGCATGGAACTTCCAAAGCATGCTTTTAAGGAATTCACATCGTCATGCCCTGATAAGACAAAGAATAGAGAGCTCGCCACTAATCGAGGTCCTCGAAACTTTGGCGAGGCCTATGATGCATGGAAAGATAAACCAAATTTCAGAGGATACCAAACTCGGAGCGTATCCTTCGATGATTCCCCTCCACTTGAATGGTCCGAGCATTTTCCACCTCAGAACACTCCTAAGCAAAGCTATGAAGATGCCTTGCGAAAATTCATTCTCTCTAAAGAATTACAGCTTTCCACGCTCGAGACCCGATTTAGACAACAACAGACCGATATGAATGACAAGATTTGTAATCTGTTAACCGCTATTAAAGAGCACGCTATTAGTAAACTGATTCAGGCTGAAGAAGTCAAATCTGTCACCATCATGAATCAACCAACCTCTCATGTGAAAATAAAAAGTCCCAGTAAACTCTTTAAACATCTGTCACCTATAGGACACTAGGGACACTAATAGCGGAATCCAAATTAAGGACCCTTCATCATCCAAACACGTCCACTTTGTCAACTTTGTCACCATTAAGCCAATAGATAAGAATATAGAAGAAAGTGACAAGGATGAAGTTGGAATAGAAATCGGGACTAAGGATGAGATTAAGGAATTTGAGGATAATAAGGGAGAAAAGTTAGAGGAAGTAGAAAACGTAGAAGAATACTTTGATAAGTTACCCACCAAGGAAGAACGGGAATATCACAAGGATCTATTCGATGATCCCGAGACACCATACATCCTTGGTTCACCCCTTATTAAAGTAGGTGATCCCTCTAACATCAACATACCATGCAACATTGGGCATATGCATGTGTGGAATGCTTATATCGATCCTAGGACTCCTATAAACATCATGACTAGGACCTATTATAATTCGGTAATGAAGAAGCAACTTGGGTATAGGATGATGCCCGACACGATTAGGATGAGCAACTTTGTAGGAAGAGTGAAAGGATTGCATGTCTTTGTAGGAAACTTCACTTATGTTACCTACTTTGTGATCGTAGAGGATACTCGTCCGGTAATAGATGATTGCCTAAGTCAAGTAGTGTTCGGAAAACCGTTTGTTGAGGCCTCTAAGATGAGTTATGACCCGTCCCTAGAGATAGTTATATTCAAGGAAGAGAACGATGAGATTGCTTACCAAATACCCTATAAGATTGAGCAATACCGTCTTCTATCAAATATAGAAAAGAAACACAAACAAGAGGTTTACTATAGGAATGATGAGGATAGACGTAGAGGGGTAGATTATGTCATGAATAGAATACTTGGTTTCTACAAGGAATGTTTGCGACTAGGTCCGAAATACAAAACTAAGATTGGAGATGACCTAGAGAATGAGACCAATGATGAGATCAGGTAATTGCCCATGACCTTGAGTCTAGCTAGAAGACTCATAAATAAAGAAAAGCGCTTCTTGGGAGGCAACCCATGTTTTGTGTGATTTTTAATTGTTTGATTGTAACTTGCTTCCGTATGCATGCTTTATTTTTATTGTTGGTAGATCATGTTTCAAACTAAAATTGTGAAAATGCTTTATTTTGTTGTTTAACCTCGTCTTAACTTCATATAAAGATATTTTGCAAAAGCTAAGTGTAAGGGAAAACCCCAAATTTGTTTCTAAGAACAAAATTGATCTTGATTCGCCACAATATTAAATAAACATGTGTATTAGTATTTGTTAGAGTCAAATGCTTGTATCGAGTCATAATGATGTTTTGCAGGATTTTCCAGGAAGTAGGACTTAAGTTTTTCCAAAAATTTTCCGGAAACTTAACGTAAAGATTTCTGCAGGTCACTTCTGACGGCGTCAGGAGTTAACACCTGACGGCGTCATGTGTAAAATTCTGAAAATTTTGCGAGTTTTGTTTTTCTAACGGAGTCTTAAAGTTTTTGTTAATTCTTTAGTTTTAATAAACTCCAGGAAATCTGCAAACATTCATTCCACAAGCATTATATCTTAATTTGCTTTCTAGGACTTGTTAGTATATATAGATTGCCGCCGATTTTACGTGAGGTTGCCTTGATTGTTTTCTCAGGTTTAACAGGTTATATATGACAAGAAGATGATTTATATTTCTGGAAGGGAAGCTTTGAATTTTCATTTTCTTGGAGGAAGATCTAACCTTGTTGCCACACTATCCACACCGAACGAATCAGGGGAGTATTTGTTTTCATTCTTTTACCTATTATACTTTTACATTCTTTAATTGAACATTGGGGACAATGTTCATCCTAAGTGTAAGGGGAGGGTTAATGATGATACCTTATATGATACAATTGCAATTGAGTTTGTTTGTTTGATGGTAGGTGTGTAATAAAACTAAGAGAAATACTTGTTAGTGTAATTTTAGCGCCAAATTTAAATTTTTTTTACAACATTTAGGAGTGAAACTTTAGCCTTAACAAGCGTCTCATGGATAGGAGTTGTATGATTAGCACAAAACCGTACCATTCAGAAAAATTTTCCACCCAAATATGTGAGGTTCGCCTTTAGATTTGATAGGAAAAGCATTCATTATTAGTGCTTATGAGTGTACCGGTAGCATTTAGATTCTAGAACTTGCGTTAGTGATGCATCCCGAGACCGCTAGTGAGACTACATTCGTGTGGTAGGATTTACTACATGATAAGAGGCATTAGGATCACCCTTGTGTTAAACCCGTATCATAATTACTTGACCATTTAAGTCATATTACTTGACTAGTAAAGTCAATTAATTTTTCCCACACCTTAGCGTTGTACTCATTTTTAGTACACGAAGCCCCTAGTATACCCCTCCGAGCCTATCTTTTCGTTTCTAACTTTAAGCATCTTACTTAAAGGAAGAATTTGTTACAACCCACCCAAATGTGCAACCAAATCGCCTTAGCCTTCCGTGTATGCGCTCATCTTTAGTGCATTATTGTTATTTGTTTAAACCCTTAGTTAATTATCTAATTGATTAGATGGTTGCTAAGTCGAGTCATATCTTGTACATATTGTTTTGGTACGATTGGGACTCATGGGTAAAGTACTTTTGTTATGAAGTAATGGGGAAGAACATCATATATTACCCCCATATGTGTGTTAATCTTAAAAAGTACTCCAAGTGTTTTGATTATCTTAATTCGAGTCATTAGATTAGTTTATTGTAAATTATTATGTAAAAATTCAAGTGTAAGGGGAATGTACATTCCCTATGATGTATTATTTTGGATGGTAGGGTAAGAGTGTATGCAAAAAAAAAAAAAAAAAAAAAAAAAGAAAAAATCGAAAAATTAAGAAAGAGAAAAAAAATAGAAAAAGAAAAAAACATACGGACTACCATCCCGTTTCATTCTATGTTTTTATTATTTTTGATTTATTAGCTTAAGTCGAGTCTAGTATTGGCTTAGCAACGCCATATTGTACATGTAATTAACCAAGATGATTAACTCGCCACCAGTAAATATTGCCTTTATCCAACAAAACCGTGTTTTTCCATATCCCTACACCTAATGTTATAACCCTTTAAAAGACCTCTTTGATAGTTTATCCTAGGTGCTTACGCCAAGTGGTGGAGGTTTGATCCTTTCCCAAGCCTATGGTAATCTATTTTGCTATGACAGGTAGTGAGAGATGTGAGTTTCTAAACACTATTTGTGAGGTGCTAGTGTATGACATCCGTGCTTGTCTTTGGTTTTTAGTGGAACGATTATTTGTTGTAATTGCTTTTATATTAGTGTTAAATGACCCCTAACTTGTATTTTGATTAGAATAAAAGCGCATTTGCTTGAGGACAAGCAAATCTCAAGTGTAAGGGTATTTGATGAGGCGAAAAGGGAACCGATTTTAAGGGGTCATTTAAGCCCGAATTCGAGATTATTCAATCAATTATTGCCCTAAATCGTTCCTTTTGTCATTTTAGGTACTTTTGGAGAGAAATACAGAAAAGGAAGCATTTTGGACATTTTTGGAGCATTAAAGTGAAGAAACAGCAAAGTCTCAATTTTCCTTGCTGGGAACAGTACCTGACGGCGTCAAGACTCTCCACATGACGGTGTCAAGAGTTAAAAAAGAGGTGGATGTGGAAAATACACGTGATGATCCAGAGAGTTTTTAAGCATAGGAGATGACGGCAGCACCCAAGGCCGTCAGGGTCCAAACATTAGTGAGGGCCCAGAGTATTTTTACAGATGACGGCGTCACAAGTAGATCTAGGCAATACGATTTTATTATGGCGGTGAGTTAACGGCGTCACAATACAATACATGACGCCGTCACGCTATGTTATCTATATATAGTTTTCCAAATTTCATTCATTAGTGTGCAATTTTGAGAGAATAAACCCTAGTCCGAATTTTATCAGCTTTTCAAGGGTTTCAACCCCTTGAATCTTTCATGTTCAATTAAAGATAAGTATCCCTTCAAATCATTCAATATGTCTATGTATTGTTTGATTATATCTTACGCTTGTCTTCTATTTAACATTCTAGGCTAGATTTCTCTTGTGTTTGCTTAGATGTAGTGAAACCTAGATGTTAATTATGGGTTGATTGTTTGTATATAGTTGTTACGGATGATTGTATTCGATGTTAGGCTTAAGAAAACTGGCAGACTTCCATTGGGAACTTGTTTGAACGTCTTAAGAAACATGATCGGAGGTGTACTACGATTTTTGGTTGTATTTAATGCGTAGGATAATTCTAATGATCCCATGTTAGGAGCTTCTAACGGCTCGACATAGGAGTGAAGTAGGAATATTGTACACGGCTCTACGACTAGTATTAAGGAATATGACCCGTCATCCATGCAATTGTAACAAGCTATCAACATGTAAAAGATATCTAGGGAGTAATGAAACCTAAGTAAACACAACTTTCCTCATTATTGTTTCCACCACTAGTATAATTAGCTTAATTTTCATTTCTGTTATTTTATTTTGATTGCATCTTAGATTAATTGGGTTAGTTGGCTAGCAACTAATTCCGCCCATTCTTCCCAAACCCGAGATTTTACTTGCTTTCATAAAAATATAAAAATACAAAAAGAATCATCCCTCACCTCTATACCTAGTTTATTAGGCTTTCTAATCCTAGCGACACTATTCATAAGTTGAACGATCAATCCCCCGGTACTTGTCACTATACTATACTACAACGATCAGGTACACTGCCTGGTGGGGGTTGTAAGCTTCTCGATATCCTTTGAGAGGTAAAACCTGTTGCGAGGGTGCGATCCCCACGTATCAAAACACATACACAAATAGATAATAGATACAGATAGAAGGCCTGTCCTGATAATTAAGTAGCTTGTCACTTGTTTTATTGCTAGTTTTATATGTTGTGTATCGTAATCTAATCTGTCTCGTTGGATCCTAAATATAGGCGAGTAAACTCTTAATGATCCCTTATGCCTATCCCACTTTCTAGACGCTAGATAAGTAGGCGAGGAGGGGGTATGGCAGCTCAAGCAAAACTCAGCTAGACACACAGGTTATCAAAGCACATATACAAGTCACCAAAAACATCAACTTATAAACTTTAATTGATGGGAAATCAATTTTATGGGGAGCAGTATGGTGGCCACAAGCCCATCAAACCTGATGAATTAAAGTTTACTATTACAGATAAAACAAAACTACTTAATGAATTACATACATGCAAGACCTTCTTACTGCTCTAACATCTTCTTTGGAGGTGTGTCTTGTGTTGCTAAATCATCTGAATTCGTCTCCTTTGGGTTTTTTTACACATAAAATTCGTCAGACTCTTGTGGTATTTATAGGTTTTGTCTGAGGGTTAGATGCGGCGCATTTTGCAGTAGATGCGGCGCATCTACTTAACTTCGCGTGGGGTCCAAGATTAATATATTCTGGAATGTTCGTACACCGTCTTCAGATGCAGCGTAACTTGAATCTTATGTGGCGCATGTCCTTTTGTATCTTGAATCGTATTTGGTGAAGTCTTGATATAGATACGACGCATGTTGATAATGTGATGCGGCCTATTTGGAGTAGAACAAGTTGGTTCTTCTTCATTGACCAAAGTTTCATATGCGGCGCATGGTATAATCTGATGCGGCGCATTCTTCAAAGTCAAGCAATGGTCTTCGAATTCATCTAAGTATGATAGTACGGCGCATCTGTCTAGAATGATGCAGCGTATCTTCTGGATTTCAGTAGACTTTTCTATCTTGATCATTTTGCTCCATAATTCGTCTAAAATCGCCAAGTTTCACCAATTGCTTGTTTTTACCTGAGAATTACTAAAGCAAACATAAAGCACCAATTCTCATATAAATATAATAAAACAAGTCAATTAAATAGGATAAATGATGACAATATAATGTACTTATTTGATGTCATCAACATGCCTTAAATTAGTCTCATCTTTTATTTTTGGGTTAAAGGTATAAAAAACCCGGTAAATATATTACTCCAAAAAACGTTTAAGTAAAAAAGATATGGGTGAATTCCATATCTCAGCCCGTTATATAGGCCGAAAAGCTTACATAACAAGATACTTCCTATTCTCTAAACAAGAAAATAAACCATTGCTCATAAGATAAGATAATATTAGACTCATACGAAAACAAAATTACTTCCTACCATGATCTTGGAGCTTGATATCATACATATCATAAAATGCATCCAAATTTCCTGGAAGATCGTAGACTGATCCGCATAGTCATTATAATCATCTTCAAGCTCGTGACTGTAACACCCCCAAAATTTGGTACAATAGAAGACTAATCAAGCTTTCGGGGTGCAACGGGGATTGGTATCCATCACAAGTCATAAAAGAACGAGATAAAGTAAATATAAGTAAAAGAAAAACCAACCAGGGTTTTTAGAGTTTACATTCATCCCAAAATATTCAAAGTAAGGCCCAAATAGAATAAACGTAGGTCCACAAATACATATAAGAGTTTTAAGAAAATAGATCCTTAAACCAGGTTGCCAAGCCAAGCCTTCCAACCCAAGCATCCAAAGTCATCACTTAATTAACTGAGAAAACGCGCTAAAAGTCAGCTTTCGCTGGTGAGATCATAGGTTTAAATTCTTAATTCAATCAATTGGACATATACGCAAAACGCTTGCTAGCTAGACTAGGCCTCGAATCATTAAACCAAACCTATAGGTGCACACTATAGCCTAAAACCAATCAAATCAATAAGCATTCGCAAGGATGCGACATGCCCAACATTAGTAAGGATACGACATGTTCATGCATTCGTAAGGATACGACATGCGCAATAACCTACCTAGTTCTATAAGCATAGCAAGTTTTAAATAAAAAGCGATAATAGTCCACATAAAACAATTTGCACGTTTCTCACCCCAAGTATTGAAAACAAAGCTCAAAAGTAAAAGTGGGGCTATGACTGAACTCAAGTCCAGATATCAGCATACAGAAACCGGTAGAATCAAGATGTATCACAACTCAAAAGACAACAACTACGGACTCGGCACTTCCTAACAATATAAACTCTTCTTAGAATCATTTCCTCAAAATCAAATATTCCCAATCCCGAACGTATTCCTTTTTACTTTCTAAAATACATTTCTCATATTAGTTTAGCGTTTGGTATCCATGCGGGTGGAAGGTCGACTCAATCACAAACCAAGAAGACATATCGAAAGAAATAATAAAACGTTCTACGAGTCTAATATTGGCTCAATATATTATTTAAATAAATCATCGAAGTTTATCAAATCCGTCGACTTGGTAATCCTCCATAATTCATTTACCTAGTATCTTATTCCAAGATCATACCCAAAACCTAAGTCACATAGCACGTAGAATACTATATGGTAAGTATTTAAGTTAATAAGTTCCCTAAATATATCGTTAAACTTACCAAATTCGTCAATTTGGTAAACCTCACGGGATATTTAGTAACTCATTATCTAGCACTCCTACCACAACCTATGGACGTTGTAGGATACAATACCCATTAATATACCCTTTTTATATAACCAAGTAGGTCCTATTTAATCCGTCGATCAAATAAGTTACGTAGTTATAGAAAATGAATATATTAACGTCACACATCCGTGACAAGCACAAAAGTCATTAAATAAATAATATGTCCCACTTGGACTCAAGTACCCTTGATCTCGTATAACTCGTAAGTTCCCGTTTTATTTTCCAAAAAGGCATTTCGTTTCGTAGAGTATTCAACGTTATAATTATATCGTTATTTATAATAGTTTGTTTATAATAACGTTCCCGACATTTATTATACTATTCTCATAGTATAATATACATCGTTACATTATTATGTTATTACTCGTGATCAGTTTATTTTTAATATACGCACTTGTATAAATATATATACGTTTTCACATTTATATATTTATATAAATGTTTATATTATTAATATAAGTATTACGAGTTTTATTATTAAGTTTAATTATAGTTAATATCGAGTTCTAAAAGATGAGTCACATGTCCGAGTCATCACTCTCGGCTCATTGTCCAAATCCAAGTGCTAAGGTGTTTTGTCGAAATCAACCGTTGACTAGAAAGTCAAAGTGACTTCAACTCGCACAACCACAAGTCCAAAGTAATACCGTCCAAACCACAACTTCGTCAAATGTCCCATTTCACATGCTACAACAATAAGGTCCGACTACGGAACCTTTCTAACCTATCTCCGTCAATCTAATAACCGTTACACAAATCGGTTCCCGATATCACACCTCGTCAACACAACTTCAAATACAAGTCCATTGCCGAGACCACAAGGTCTCGGCCCAAAAGTAACCAACAACAACGACAAGAATAATAACACAATTATAAATGAAACATCACCATGTCAAGCAAAATGGGTCAAAAATCAAACAAGCTTCGACCTGGAAGACCCATTTGGGCCTCGGTCTACTATTTGAGCCAAGGAACACCACAACGAGACCAAAAGGGTCTCGGTTGGCTCTAACCCATAAACAATATTAAACCAAACGGACCAAGGGTCACGTTTAAGCCCATACGAGCCATACATTGAAGCCAAACGGACCAAGGGTCACGTTAATCTCCCAAACGAGCCAAGCATCAAAACCAAGCGGACCAAGGGTCACACTAGACTCCCAAACAAGCCAAAACATCACCACACCGAGACCATAGGGTCTCGGTTGAGCTCTAACGAGCCATAACAACAACCAAACGCATCCAAGAGATCAAATCCGAGCACCAAACAAGAAAAAGTCGACACCCATGGATACGAATCTTAAATTTATATCAAAACCCATTTTTATCATTCATTTTACCCAAAATCAAGATTAAATCCGGGTTTGACTCAAAATAGTCAAACCCGACGCGTAACCCGCGATTTCTCACCTTCCAATCAAATAAAAATAAAGAAAATCACTAGTGGTGGTGGTGTTTGATGTTGTAGGCGTCAGTATCAAAGAAAACGGAGGGGGGGATATTTGTTTGGGCGCGTGTTCCACACTACGAGATCAAGGAGGTGATGGTGATTAATTTTGTGGTGGTGATGTCGTGTGGAGGTCGGCGGTGGTGGTGTTGCGTGGGTGGCAGCCGGCGGCTAACCAAGGGAGAAGAAAGGGGAGTGTTTGTTTTGAATATGATTAGGGTTAGGGTTAGGGGGAGAGATATATACCTGATTTTTACACTTTAGTCCCTAAGCTTTCATGTTTCCAAAATGAGCCACAATAACTTTTATGTTTAGGTGATTATTATTAACAGGTTTTCTCGTAACACGATCATTTACTTTCAAAAGATATTAAATGTCGCCAAAATACATTTTTTTAAGTCACCATTAACTCCCAAAATACTTCCCGATTCATATAAAAGACAGAACGTTCATTTAACGTATAACCGCGACCATCATTCAAAAGATTTAAACTCGTTAGGTTTTCCTAGTGCCGGAGTCAACGTAGTGCAACTAAAACGTCTCAACAATAATTCATAACATAAATATCTCAAAATAAGTAAGTAACTCGAATTCAATATCTCATAAACTTCAAATAACATTTCAATTATAAAATAAAACTTCAACTCTTAATGTAATGCAGGTTTTAAAGTTTCCCTAATTTGCCAGTTGTTGCATCCTCCCAGCCTCAGAAGAAACCCGTCCCGGGTTTCTCTCGGAACAATCCATCTACGAAGTGAAAAGCTTGGGATATCTCTTCTTGAACTCATCCTCACGTTCCCACGTAAATTCCAGTCCGTGACGAGAATTCCATCGAACCTTGATGAGTGGAATGCGACTGCGCTTAAGTCGCTTAATCTCTCGATCCAAAATCTCAATCGGCTCTTCTACAAAGTTCAAACTCTCATCAACACGAATATCCTTCATTGGTGTAACCGGTGTTTCCTCAGAAAGGCACTTTTTCAAATTACTCACATGAAACACATCGTGAACTTTACTCAATTCCTGTGGTAGCTCCAACCGATAAGTTATGGGCCCAATTCTCTCCAGAATTAGAAAGGGTCCAAAGTAGCGGGGGTTGAGTTTCCCACGTTTCCCGAAACGTATCACTCCTTTCCACGGCGAGACCTTCAACATCACTTTGTCTCCAACCCGAAACTCAAGAGGTTTATGTCTCTGATCGGCATAACTTTTCTACCTATCTCGAGCTGGTTGTAACCGATCATGAATTTGAGTCACTTTCTCAGTAGTCTCCAAAATAAGCTCGGGGCCTGTGAGTTGGCTATATGCAACCTCAACCCAACCAATCGGTGAACGACATTTACGACCATATAAAGCTTCGAATGGTGCAGCTTTAATTCTTGTATGGTAGCTGTTGTTGTAGGAGAATTCCACAAGAGGTAGATACTTCTCCCAGCCTTTACCAAAATCAATTATACATGCACGAAGCATATCCTCCAAAGTCTGTATAGTTCTCTCACTCTGACCGTCGGTTTGGGGATGATATGTAGTACTCATATCAAGTCTCGTCCCCAAAGCGGTTTGAAGTGATCGCCACAAATCTGACGTGACACGGCTGTCGCGATCCAAAATAATCGATATTGGAACACCATGACGAGAAATATTTTCCTTCACATACAACCTCGCAAGTTTGTCGACACTATCATTTTCACTAATTGCTAGAAAATGAGCAAACTTAGTCAGTCGATCCACAATTACCCAGATAGCGTCACAACCGCTAGCTGTCTTCGGTAATTTGGTGATAAAGTCCATCGTAATCCGCTCCCACTTCTAAATCGGGAGTTCTGGCTGTGTCAATAACCCTGACGGTTTCTGGTGTTCTGCCTTAACCTTTGAACATGTCAAACATTTGCTGACGTACAACGCTATATCTGCCTTCATGTTTGGCCACCAATATAATTTCTTCAGATCCTGGTACATCTTGTCGGACCCAGGATGAATAGAATACCTTGACTTATGCTACTCGTGCATAATTAACTCACGAATTCCTCCATACAGTGGTACCCAACTTCGATCTCCAAAACATAATATTCCATCAGAACGCTTAATAAATCCATTCTCATTTTCCGCCATCCCAAACATATTCTCAGCAGGTCGGTTTTCTGCTTTTTACGCTTCCATTTGAGCTTCTAATATCTGAGATGGTAACGGCGATACGATAGTCATTCCTAATGACCTAACTCGTAATGGTGGTATTCTCTCCTTTCGAGTAAGAGCATCAGCAACGACGTTTGCTTTACCGGGATGATAGCGGATTTCGCAATCATAATCGCTTAGCAGCTCAATCCAACGTCGCTGTCTCATGTTGAGCTCTTTTTGATTCAAGATGTGTTGTCGACTTTTGTGATCAGTGTATACAACACACTTGGTACCATACAAATAATGTCTCCATATCCTTAAGGCGAAAACCACAACACCTAACTCCAAATCATGGGTGGTGTAGTTCTTCTCATGCTTCTTGAGCTGTCGGGAAGCATAAGCTATCACCTTCTCTCGTTGCATCAACACGACTCCCAAACCTTTATGAGAGGCGTTATAGTAAATGACAAAGTCTTCGCTACCTTCAGGTAGTGCCAAGATAGGAGCACTACACAACATCTCCTTAAGTAATTGAAATGCTTCCTCTTTGTTGGGATCATAGTTGTCACTATTTTATCAAGTCTCGGTCATTTGTAATAATGTTAGGTTGCTTAACTATTATTTACTTTCATTTACTAAATGTATTAAGTTTACTAGGCTTAAGGTATGAAACCCATGAGCCTCAAAGCCCACGAAATGAGGAAAGGAAGGAGAGGGAGTGTTGCTAAGGTAATAACAGTATACGGTCTTGGTGAATCTCCCCGTAAGACTTGTTAGGTCACACTTTATGTAAACACAAGTATAAGAATGATAGAAAAGAGATGAGAATGAGAGATGGTTGATTAAGACAATGAGAGAAATAGAAATGAAAGAGTTTTCTTAGAATTATGAATTAACCAACCAAGTTTACAAATGACCTAAGGCTTCTATATATAGGGAAGGAGCTAGGGCAACACTCCCTCTCCTTCCTTTCCTCATTTCGTGGGCTTTGAGGCCCATGGGTTTCATACCTTAAGCCTAGTAAACTTAATACATTTAGTAAATGAAAGTAAATAATAGTTAAGCAACCTAACATTATTACAAATGACCGAGACTTGATAAAATAGTGAAAACTATGATCCCAACAATCTCCCCCTAAGGGTCGGTCATCAAGGTTGCTTGATGTCTTCGTCTTGATCTTTGACTTTCAAAGCTCTAGACGTCTTCTAAATCATTCATCGTTCTTTGTTCTTAGTTGATGTAGTTGTGATCATCTTATTACAAAATGTAATAACCGAGACTTGACTAAATATAAAAGTATGATCCCAACAATCTCCCCCTAAGGGTCGGTCATCACGGTTGCTTGACGTCTTCATCTTAATCTTTGACTTTTAAGGCTTTAGACGTCTTCAAAATCGTTCATTGTTCTTTGATCTTTGTTGATGAGGTAGTGATCATCTTATGAAGTTATCTGCCATGCGTCACTTCTGTGTCTGTGGTGGTAGTCCGCCATTCCAACATGCTCATACATCTTTGAATTCTGACTTATACATGCACGTAGTCCCTTTCTTTCACTTAAGATCTTTAGTCTTTATACTTTGTAGATTCTTCCCTTTTGGCGTAGAATCTTTCTTTTAACTTTGTGTTGCTTTGATCTTTGAGGGAGCTTTTGATGACTTCAAGATGCATGTATGAGCATGTGGAATCCGTCGCCATGGAAATGATGTAACCCTGCATGTAAACAGTTAGCAATAAAACATCCGGTACTTACAGATAAGGAACTAGAGATCGTCAACAGCATAGTGTGAAGACTCCTTCTAATCATTATCAAGGCCGTTCCCATATCAGATACTCCCGAAGGAGCTTACGAGACCTACTAAGTAGCTCAATGACTGGGTGAGTCGCTGGGGATCACTCCACGACTGTAGACCGCTAAGAAACCACCGCAAACACTAAGCGTAACCCGCAAGGAGTTACCGAAGTGACCTGCTGTCAGGGCTGTTTGATGTTGACCCTGGCAGGATTTCCGTTCAATCATTGAGAAATACTTATGTAAATTCTCTCATAAACGTTCTCGGCAGATTGCTAAGATCTGCGAAGGACTCGATAATTTACAGCTAGTGTCCATTGATGTAGAACACCAGTTGTAGAAATGCTAAGTGTTCCTAAGAGATCTTTGATGTATCTCATGGCTCTAGACTCTATAAGTGCATACTTAGGTTTCCTATGCGGAGACTAGGGAGGGGTCTCCTGCTTCAATATCAACCGTCTCTAAGAGATAGGTCGATAGATTACACTGGTTCCCCGTGAGAATGAAACAAGTCCTTTTAAGAGAACTTGAGTGGTTAAGAAGGTTTAGTGCATTGCGTCACTGGGTCCATGACGACTTTGTCTTCAATACCGGTGTTGTCTTTTGCAACAACCAGTAGCATACGTATTGAACCCGGTGTCTGCCCTAAGGTTGAACATATGGAGGGCTATTTCTTTTCACCCTTTTCATTACTTTTCTTTTTAATTCTTCAACCCCTTCTTTCTCCTTTCATTCTTTACTCCTTTTTTCGTATCGTACCTAAGGACTTCTAGTTCTAACTATTGGTGATGTCCTTGGGTAGATCCCTCCGGCTCTGGCGGATCATAGGACGGATATTCCTATCTTAATCACCTTATAACTCCGACAGTAGCCAAGAAACCTTTGATTGAAAATCTCTCAAAGTGTTTGTGATAATCAAATATTATGGTTAACACTTTGAGAGTTTTGTGTACACTTTTGAAGGGCTCCCCCTGCACATGTGCTCATAAGTATTTTAATAAATTTGCACATGTGGGAGGAGCAAGCACTTTTGAATTGATCCACTTTCCGTGAACAAGACCGATTCGAGACACGCTTACATCACTAGTTAAACTAGCTTGAAGTTATTACCCGGCCTGATCAAGTTCACAGAAAGTTTCTCGAGACGGTACATTTCTACTAAGACATATCTTTTTCGAGACACGCTTACGTGGCTAGTTAAAGAGTTCTATTGTCAGCTTTTAGGTGACAACTAGCTCTAGTAACTAACTTGATGTTATTACCCGTCGAGGATAAGTCTTTTCGATATTTCTAACTTTTATTGTCTCGTCAATTCCTGGGTTAATACTGAGTCTAGCTCGCATGAGGTTTGATATTTAAGCAACATTTAACTTTCATATTTTAATCACTTTCACTTTTCTCCCCCTCAAAAATAGCATATAAGATGTTGTTTTTGAGAAACATTTGATTAAAATATGCCTTTTGAGTCTTATGGGGAGAAATCAACAAGAACTTCTTTGATTTTGAGAACGATGAGTTTTCAAGTGCTCCCCCTCAACAAGTGAATACTTATTGAGGTGAAATACTTGCCTTTTGAGCAGAATTATGAAAATCAGAAAAATGTTTGATTAATTCTACTCAAAAGTAAGAAGCCTTCGCTCCTTATCTAAGGATTGAGGCACTGAAGCGTACCTCAGGGTCCTTTAATTACAAGCACGGGTTGTACACTGTTATGTGTGCACAAACCATTGTTTTTTATACAAAATTAGTTTTCTTTTTTACAAAAATACTCCCCCTCAAATAATGAAGTTTATTCGAGAGATAGTCTTCTTGAGCAGAATATTGAATCGTATTTATGAAATACTTTTTGAAAAATTTGTGAAATGATTCTGCTCAAGGTTTTAGAAAACACAATCAAGTATTATACAACAAAGAATGCTTGAATTTTAAAACTCTTTTACTATTGAAAATTGTTTGAGACCCGGAGTCTCTCTTTTGAGTTTTAAGATCTCAAGAAGAGGATTTCCATCTAAAGTTGAACCTCAAGGGTTCTTTTTGAAGATTTGTTTCTGTGATGAATGGAAAACTTCCGGTATTAGGGATGCCCAAATCAGAGTCATTCTTTTATCGTAGCCAAAGCATTCCAGATTTTGAAAATTTGAAAAGTTTAGAACAATCTTTGCTTTGGTCTTCACACTTGCTTTACCGGAGTAAAACGAGAGTGTAGAGTTTGGAAAAAAAAAATTGTTTCTCACCATTTTGAATCCTTTTACCAGTTTTAGCCTTTTAACACATTTAACCTTTTGCCCTCAAAGTATGTTCCGTGAGAAACATTTTGACAATTGTTGAAGTATTGACTTTCAATGGGATGACATGTACTTGCACACAGAGAAAATGCATCAGGCATAAACAAGTATGCGGATGAATCAAAAACTCATTCTAAATCTTTAAAAAAATGCTCAGAAATCTCAAATTTACGCATAAGATCACAGATTAATTCATTCTTTCACTCAAAATTTCCCAATTATTATCATGGTTTAGAGTTATGATTTGAGACTTTGCACGCATGTTAGCATCAAAATGCAAGAATATTGTACAAACAAACGCCCTAGTAGTAGCAGCAAAGACATCGACATCTTAAACTCTAAATCACATGATTACAAACCTATGTTGTCTCTAATCGTGCAAACACACCAATCGAGCATTCTTTAGTGTTCTCTAAAGTTATATGAAATAATTAAATAGACTAAACACATAAAAAAGAAATGCCCCGATCGATAATTACATGAACCCTAGTTTCTGATTATGCCCTTTTTGACCGTTGAAAACATTTGAAACATTTAGGGAATGATTAGACAAGAAGCATAAAGAAATTTGAAACTCACAATTGAAAAGAAATCAGGGATAAAAAATTGTTAGTCTGATTATGTGTGAAACTTTTGAGAACATTTGTGAAAACATTGATGCGAGCATGTTTTATTTTTTCATGCAATGTCCTTTTACCTAAGTTTAAGACTTTTGTGAACATTACTCATTAAAGGTTAACTACTTTTCCATTTGAAGTCTAAACATGGTTAAATTGGAATCCTTGCCGAAAAATTTCTTTTCTCCCCCTCGAATTAGCATTTATTTTGTGAAACATTTTTGCACATTTTAATTCGAGAGATCATAGAACCTTTTGAAAAATGAGTTTTTAATCCGAATGATGAAGAAACATTTTATCCTTGAAGAATAATGATTAGGTGTGCAAACTTCATGATTTTGTGAAAAATTTTCTCCCCCTCAAAACATGTTCCATTTTGACAATGTAAAGCAAAATGTGTTTTAATGTAGGAACATAGTTTTGAAGATTAGAAGTTTGTACACAGAGAAAGAAGATTCTTTTTGCAGTTTTTGTATTTTCTTTATGATAGAATATTTACAAAAAAAGTTTGATGTTTGACTCTCTTAGTTTTTAAGAAAGTTTTGCAAATCATATGGAGTCAAATACCACATACCAATATGGTGAACTAAATCAACAAACCTTGATGGAGGTAATGTCTTTGTAAACAAGTCCGCCAATTGGTATTTAGTTACCACAAACTCTAATTCAATTGTACCCTTCTCAACATGCTCCTTTATGAAATGGTAGCGGAGAGCAATTTGTATGGCCTTGGAATGATGAATGGTGTTGCACGAGATTGCAAAAGCACACTTTGAGTCGTAGTACATTGAGATTTAGTCAACAACATAGCCGTAGTCCGTGAGCTAAGTTCTCATCCAAATGACGTGAGCATAGAAAGCAGACATGGCTACATACTAAGCTTTTGTTGATGACAGTGATGTACAATCCCGCTTCATTGACTGTATCCCTTTGTAACTAAACAAGATTTGTTGCGAATCACTGTGCCTTCTGCGTCCAGCTTGTTTTTCCAAATCCATTTAATTCCAATGATGTGTCGAAGGGTGATGTTGATAGAACGTATGCATATTAGACGGATCCAAATTGCGAGAAGACGACTCTATTATATCAGGAACGGTTATAGTCGTTGCAAATGGATTGGAGAAAGCATTTCCATCATAATCTGCAGGTTGTGGTACTGATTGTTGTAATGGATCTTCAGCTGATTGTCGTGAGTTGGACCCAGTTTGTTCTGTTGTTGTAGGTGATATGACTGGAGAACCGTCTCTTCCAACAGTAGTTGTTGTTTGTTGAGGTGTATCAGGTACTTGATGTTGATCAAGTTGTGCAGCGGAATTTGGTGTGGCCTCAGATGGATGGTTAACAGGCGTATCATCAAACAATGGAACAAACAAGGTTTCCACTTCTTTACGAGAAAGTGACAATGGTTCAGCCGAAGATACCGGAAAGTTAAGACGGTTGGATGCGGGTCCTAAGCTATTTTACTCAGAAGCCATTGCTGAAGTACGGGTCCGAAACAGAATTATTCCGAAGCCATAGCTGAAGAATCTGCAAAGAAAGAAAGAAGAGACAAAACAGAGAACATGGAGCCCCAAGAGAAACTGGGTTCCAAATGTTAGAAGCATAAGAATGTAGTGTCAATTATCTTTTTGACACTCGAACACACAATACCGATGGTTTTCATTCTAGTCTCAGAGGTAGAAGTTGTGGAGATCACATTAGTTTTGGTGCAAATGTCTAAAATCTTTCCTGTAGGAATCCACCTAAGACCAATTGATTTGAAAATTCTACCCGTGGGTACCCACCTAGTGTTAGATCTAGGAGATGTTTTCCTTTTAGATGCAGTTGAATGAAATGTGGGAGCATCACTTCTTAGAGAAAACCTACGTCCTATGTTGATCCACTTCTTAGGTTTCTGACTTATGACTTTTGGTTCAACGGGTTTGTTTGTCTTAGTCGATTGAGCCTTTTCAAGTGAATTTCCTTTTTGAAGATATTTTAAAGCACAAACAACATGATTATTTACGCAACTACTCTTAGATGCTAGCCAATTCCTATTAGTTTGTTGAGAACTCCTAGGTTTTGGTGTGCTACTACTGGCAGTGTTTTGCACTACAGTGGAAGGCATCACACGAGGTTTTGAACCTAGAATTCCATCCTTTTGAAGTAGCGCCTTTTTCCTAGCCTTTTCTAGATCATAGTTCTTGTACATGTCATATTTGCCATAAAACTCTTTACTTTTAATGCTTGTTTTAGACACTGTTTTCGAACTAATCCTAGATGAACCAGGTATAATCACGTGTTGAGATTTGGCAGACACAGATGCATTTTCCTTAGGCCTAGAATGTGGAGTGACTGGTTTTGTCAAATTGCTTTTCTCAACAACTTGGGAGGCAAACCGAGGTTTTGAAAATTTAGATCGTTCAGATTAAATGCAGTAGGTTGTCTAACCACTGCTTGTTTTCTGATTGTTTGAGAAGGCGGTTTCCCCAAGATTGATGGTTTTGCAAACTTAGTATCCACACTCTGGCCAGTTAGTCTTCTTAATTTGTTTTGTAATGCAGCATGTGCAAACACCTTTTCTTGAATTTGACCTTTTAAAAGCTCATTTTCTTTAACTAATGTATCCACACGTTTTCTTTGTTCATTCAAAAATTGACCATTGTTGCCCGAATTTAGAGATTCGTTTTGCATTTGACGTTCAAGTGAGATGCAATGTGCCTCTAGTTTTGAAAATTTTTTATGACACTGGGCAATGGTCTTTTTGAGAATAAGGTTTTCAGACTCAAGAGTTTGATTTGAAGTTTCAGTTATTAGATTATCATGTAAAGACTCAGACTCAGAACTTTTGTCAAGACATTGTACAACATCCTGGTCAACCTCTCCTTCATTACTGAAGTTAGGTTGCTCAGAATGTTGTTTCTCATTTGCAGGCATAACATGATCAACAGTAGATTGTACCTCAGCCATTTGCTCCTTGTCAAAGTTTGGTTCTTTGTCATAGATGGGTATGACATCTTCCTCATCCATCTGTCCTTTGTCAAAGTTGGGCTCTGAGTCACGGAAGGATCTGATCTCTGCACAATCTGCATCTTTATCATTCCCCAATCTGCTGTTGTCATCCTGCACTTCTGATTCTGTCCCTTTGCATTCCATGGCAACCAAATTATCTTCCAATGTATCAACTTTATAAACTTGCTCTTCTTGAATCTGCATCTTCTGTTCTTTGATAGCACTCAGATGAAGTGATCTTTCATTAAGCATAAATTCTAAGCGGTTTAGGCGTGAAACAAGTTGATCTCTAAAATCTTCAACCTCTATACTTGTGATGTTCTCTCTCCATACATTGCTTTCATATTTATAGTGTATGAGAGCTTTAAAATGCAATGCCATGAACACTTTGAACTGAGACTTGAGCGCTCTAAATCCTGCCATGCAATTGCTTCCCTGTTCAATTTGCTTTTCAATTTGAACAATGTTTTCTCGGAGTTTCCTTTGGAAGGTTAGACGATCCATTTCAGTTCCGAAGAATGCATTAAAGGTACCCCCCGTAGGAAACCATGCATCTGAGAGAATCTTACATTGAGTCTTAACTGATTCAAAATGAGCTAAGCAATTTTCTGTAGAATTGATGGCTCTTTTCTCAGCTTCAGTCATCTTTCTCTCAAATGGGTCTTTAGAGTCATCAGAAGCATTTGTGTCGTATACTGGGTCAGTATCATCCATGACACCCGAATTATCTTCCAATATTATAACCTCGTTGCCTACATTAACTACATTTGCAGTATTCTCACTATTCCCAACCAGCCTTTGAGTAATACTTCCTTGTATCACAACTCTTTCACTTTGCTTGACAGCTTGATTCCTTGTGTTAGAAGAAGAACGAAGACAGTTGTTTGTCTTGTTGGAGAATTTGCTGAAGGCACGAGCAATAAGTTCGTGTCCTCGATTCAGAATTTTGAAATCCTCATCGTCATCTTCATTGGAATTTTTATAGTACACTGCATTACTGTTGTCATATGGAACAAGTTGAGTTGAAGTCTGCTGCGGAGATGAATCATATTGGATCATGATATTAGAAGTAGCAAGTTCTTGAACATAATCATGAAGTGACATTAACATGACATCTGCTGTATTGGCTTCCAAATCTGCATATTCATCATCAGATGGAATATCTTCTATGACACTTTGCAAAACTGCATTGAGATTACCCCCTTCAACTTCCATTTGACTAAGTGTGGCATTGTATTCAACATTATCGTCAGAGAGTGAGGTTGAATCATAATCTTGATCTTCCTCTTCTGCAATATTTTCCGTATATGCCAAGAGTGCCATGCTTGGTTCGATAAGATCTTCTTCATCATCAGTATCTTCCATTGTGTTTAACCATTCAGAACTAGCCGTCATTAGGCCTTTGCCTTTCTTTGTAGATACTTGACTAAGCTTCACTAGATTTTGCAGTAGAGATTGCACATTATTATGTAGTGTAGCAGGATGGTGCTGAGGAATGAAGAAAGGCTCAGGTGCATTCGGAGGATTGAAGAAGAGACCATTTGGAGTGTAGATTAGTGATCCATGGTCAACATCTGGAGATGGTGGAGCAGGGAGAATGGTCTTCAGTGGATTCATGCTTATACAAGATTCAAGAATTTGCTTCATTCTGATGTGATGAAGTTCTTCGGTACGATGCAAAGCTTCAAGATATTTCCACATTTCATAAGCACTGTCTTGAAAGTCCATATTCATGTAAATTGAATTGGGAAGGGCTAATGACATGGACCATGCAGCCTGATGGTCAGCATCGTACTGAGCGAGTTCAGTAGCATTCAAGTCTGCAGTAGTTTGTAGCCTCATAATCCCTGTTGAGTCAGCAAGAATTATCATTTTGTATGGACCATCTTGAATGGAATTAAGCATGAGATCTGCAGCAGGACGATCTGTGAGCCATTGTAGAAATCTCCGTTTCCAAATAGTATACGTTCCTGGTAGCAACACTTCTACTGGTGAGGAAGGTAATAACAGTAAACAGTATTAAGTTTACTTAGTTTACATTGTAGGCTAAGATGATACTGTAGCTGATGATACTGTTGCTGATGAGAATATTGGTGAGGAAGGTAGTTGGAAGAAGATGATTGAGACATTGTAGATGACATTTCTCTCCCCCTTGATTGTTGCGACGTAATCGAAATAATCAAAGAAAATGTCACACTCAAGGACGAAATAGTGATTTCTGGTTTTCCCTCCAAAATAATTTGAAAAAATTTTCTCTCCCAAAATTTGAAAATCACTATGAAATGCAATTTAAAGGTTGCAAGACAATTTTGAGTTTCAAAAATTTTGCCGCCAAATTTTACCGAAAAAATTTGAATTTTGGGCCAAAATTTTCACTGTTAAACCAAAATTTGAATTTCGCGTAAAAATTGAACGTTTAATCTCCTGTAAAAATTGAATTTTTTTTTTTTTTTTTTTTTTTTTTTTTTTTTTTTTTTAATTTAAGAAGATAGTAAGGAGAGATTTAGAAAGAAAATTTTAGAAAGATACTTGTGTAATTATGGATCTTATAGAAGGTATAGATGTAGCCAAATCTCGAAAACTTGTAATTGCGAAACTGTTAAAGTTTTCAAAAAAACAGTGATTTCGAAAAAGTGAGATTTCGAAAATAGTGATATCGAAAAAGTGAGATTTCGAAAAAATTGATTTCGAAAAAATGAGATTTCGAAAAAAAATGATTTCGAAAAAATGAGATTTCGAAAAAAATTGATTTCGTAAAAAAAAATGAGATTTTGAAAAAAAAAAAATTGGATTGCGAAGTAAAGGTTTCTCGAAACTTTTTGATTTCGAAACTTATGATTTCGAAACTGAAGATATTTTCGAAAACCTTGAAATTTCGAAAAAAAAAAAAAAAAAAAAAAAAACTTAAGATGTTTTCGAAACTGTAAAAGTTTGCGAAAGAATTTGTGATTTCGAAAAATTAGAATATTTTCGAGAACACAAACTCAAAAGCGAAGTTTCGAAGTTATACAATTTCGAAACTTATCCAAAAGTCGAAGTAACTTTCTTTCTTGTACAAGAAAGAAAATACTGAGTCCACAAACCGAAGTCGATGTAGAACACTTAACAAGAGATTTCGAAACTGTGTATGAAGAATATTTCGAAAATTTGGCAGAAATTGTTTTCTATGAAAGTTAACCAAAAACTCGTTTTTATTTCAAGATTCTTGTACTTTTAGTAATAAAATGATGAGATCTTTAAGAAAGTTGAAAACTTTATTAACTTTTTCAAAAATGAAAAAGATTTCGAAAAATAATACAAATCACCAAGTCGAATTTTTTGATAAAAGTTTGGAACTTTTTGGTTTGTTTTGATTTTTAACACAAGTTTGTAAGCAAAGATGTGATAAAAACCAAGAAACAAACAAGAAAGTACAAAAATTTTAACTAAAAATTCGATTTAAAAAACAAGTTTAAGATCAAAATCAATGAAAAACAATAACTGCACCTTCTTCCGGCGAATGATACCACTTGTTAGGTAACACTTTATGTAAACACAAGTATAAGAATGATAGAAAAGAGATGAGAATGAGAGATGGTTGATTAAGACAATGAGAGAAATAGAAATGAAAGAGTTTTCTTAGAATTATGAATTAACCAACCAAGTTTACAAATGACCTAAGGCTTCTATATATAGGGAAGGAGCTAGGGCAACACTCCCTCTCCTTCCTTTCCTCATTTCGTGGGCTTTGAGGCCCATGGGTTTCATACCTTAAGCCTAGTAAACTTAATACATTTAGTAAATGAAAGTAAATAATAGTTAAGCAACCTAACATTATTACAAATGACCGAGACTTGATAAAATAGTGAAAACTATGATCCCAACAATCTCCCCCTAAGGGTCGGTCATCAAGGTTGCTTGACGTCTTCGTCTTGATCTTTGACTTTCAAAGCTCTAGACGTCTTCTAAATCATTCATCGTTCTTTGTTCTTAGTTGATGTAGTTGTGATCATCTTATTACAAAATGTAATGACCGAGACTTGACTAAATATAAAAGTATGATCCCAACACTCTTCCTTATCTCCCCATTCATATTTAACATTCTTTTGAGTCAATTTGGTCAACGGTTTCGCTATTTTGGAAAATCCCTCAATGAATCTTCGATAGTAACCGGCTAAACCCAAAAATTGACGAACTTTAGTTGGGGTCGTCGGTGCGGCCCAATCCTTAATAGCTTCAATCTTACCGGGATCTACGTGAACTCCTTGTCTATCGATCACATGACCCAAAAATTGTACCTTCGGAATCCAAAACTCACATTTGGAAAACTTCGCATTTGGAAAACTTCGCATATAGCTTTCCTGCCTGAGCAATTCTAAGATGAGTCTTAGATGCTCCTTATGCTTCACTCTTCGAGTAGATTAGAATATCGTCGATGAACACGATCACAAACTTGTCTAAGTAAGGCTTACACACCCGATTCATGAGATCTATGAATACCGCCGGTGCGTTAGTCAACCCAAACGACATCACTTGGAACTCGTAATGCCCGTAATGGGTTCTGAAATTCATTTTCGGAATATCTTCCTTGCGCACTCTAAGTTGATGATACCCCGACCTCAGATCGATCTTCGAATACACACTCGATCCTTGAAGCTGATCAAACAAGTCATCGATCCTTAGTAACGGGTATCTATTCTTCACCGTTAACTTGTTCTGCTCTCGATAATCAATACACATACGAAACGATCTATCCTTCTTCTTCACGAATAAAACTGGGGCTCCCCAAGGTGAAGAACTTGGTCGTATAAACCCCTTTTCTGCTAACTCCGCCAATTGTTTCGACAACTCTTCTAGTTCAGTCGGTGCGAGTCGATAAGGTGCCCGTGCCACGGGTGCAGCACCAGATATCAACCTAATCTGAAACTCCACTTGTCTAGTGGGCGGGATTCCAGGCAAGTCATCGGGGAATACATCCGGAAAGTCACGAACTATCGACACGTCTCCAATGCATCTTTCTTTCTTCTCCTTCCCTCCTTTCTCAGAAATTTGAGCTAAGAAAAGGCAACATCCTTTATCCATTAGCTTTGGTAACTTAGTGCAAGAAATGACTGCCAACCTGGATGGGCTCCTCAGACCTTTTCGATCTCCTTGTCTATTTAAGATCTCCTTTCCATAAGGCACATGCACAATTTTCTCATCGCAAAGTATATGAGCATGATACTTCGACAACCAATCCATACCAATGATAACATCGAAACTTCCTAATGTGACAGGTAGAAGATCTATGTTGAAAGGGTGATTCATGAAATTTAACGTGCAACCGCGAATGATAGTCTTAATCCTTTCTATGTTTCCGTTAGCTAACTCTACATCATAACCAATTCTTAAGGCAATCGGGGGTTTTTCTAGTAAGGGTGCAAATGTAGTGGACACAAAACTTCTATCGGCACCAATCTCAAATAGTATGGAAGCATAACGATTATTGAGAAGGAACGTACCAGCAACGACGTTTGGGTCTTCTCCTTTCTCGTTCCCAATTGCATACACTCTCCCATGAGCAGCTCCTGCTTCCACACACTGGTTCTCATTGTCATGTCATCCACGGTTTCCTCCAGCTCCACGGTTTCCATGATTGTACCCATTACCACCCAATCCTTGATTTCCTCGGTTCCATGATTCCATGCACTCATTCCTATAGTGTCCCTTCTTCCCACATCCAAAACAAGTAACATTCGCCTTACTCGTAGTTTCAGGAGTAGCTTGAACCATAGCAAGTGGTCGAGCTCTACAATCCTTAGCTATGCGTCCCATCCTTGAGCAGTTCTTGCACATCACAGTACATCGTCCTGAATGATTCTTGTAACAACGACCACACTTGGGTACATCTCCATTGTGGTTCCTCTTATCTCCATCCCCAAAAGCATAAACCTTGGCAACAACTTGTCGCTTGTTTTGATGATCATTACCTTTAGAGTGATGGTCTCTCTTCCTCTTTCCATTCTTATCCTTCTCAGCTTCTTCCAGTTCCAACAAATCCATCAATTGTTAAGCGATCATGATAGCCTCATGAACATTTGCAGGCCTAGCAGCAATCACATCATTCCTTGTAGCAACAGGCAACCCATCCGTATACCGCTCAATCTTTTGAGTCTCAGTTTGAACCATATCTGTGCAAAGCAAGGCTAACTCATGGTAACGACGATTGTAAGTCGTCATATAAGTACCCCTCATTTTGTGATTCCAAAACTCAATCTCCAACTTTTTAACCTCATTCCTTGGGCAGTAAGTCTGAATCAGCAAGGACTTGAACTGCTCCCAAGTCATGACATAGGCCACTTCACTCCCAACCGAATTTCGGTAATTGTTCCACCAAGTTAATGCTTCATCCTTAAAAGTAAAAGAAGCAAACTTTACCTTTGCATTCTCCGCACAATTGCTGACATTGAACACTGACTCGGTTTTCTCTATCCACTTGACCAAGTAGACCACTCCTTCAATTCCACCAAACTCAATGGGTCCATAGATTCGGAACTCCTTGTAGTTACATCCATTAGAACGAACATGTGGAAAAGTTCCAGCTGAGTTGTTGGAATGATTCGACTCAGCTAGCAGTTCAGCAACACGTTGTTCCACAAGTTGATTGATCATAGCTTGATCCACGGTTGGTGCATTCGGTGGAATATGATCATTGTCTCCCTAAGCATCAACATTTTGATTCCTGTTGTTGCGATTGGTGGTGTCCAGGTTGTCAGGAGTAGGGGTTTCAACATTTCGTGTAGGACGGCGTCCTCAGCGACCAGGGGTAGTCACTGCAGGACCAGTTCGGGAAGCTCTGACAGGGTTTCGTCGTGGGGCCATTGATCTGAAACACAATATGTTAATACAAATATCGCCTAAAAACGTTATTTATATTTTACGATCTTTGCTAAGTTTTGTTAATGATAAAGTATGAACTTTAGCTTATAGTAAAACATCATTTTAGTTGCTTAAGTCTTGTATAACTACATTTACATGTTAAACATAACCTTGTTATATTTCTTAATAAAGAAAGTATAACATCACATCAATGTGCATTTATGGAAAACTTGTGTGTTTGACTATCCATAAAGCTCTTACACATTTTGGAAGCATTCCATGTTGATGTGATCTCTTGAAAGTTTTTGTGTTTGACTAGTAATAACTTGATGTGATTTCTTGTAAGTTTGACTGTCAGATATGGCGAAACCCTGGGGGTATATAGGCGGAACCCATTCTAAGGTTCCGCCGTATCCGCCAGAAGTCTAGTTTGTTTGGGTATAAATACCAAACCACTTGCAAGAAATCACCCATGACTTTAGGACATATATTTCATATATTCTCTCATCTAACTCAGTAGCAACTCACTTGTGTGATTGTCTTATGTAGCATAGAAGTTCACAAGTTCATCCAAGAAGTAACAAGTTTCAACTCAAGGTTGCAAGACTTGTTAGCATAGCCTTGTGTAAACTTAGTGTAGTTTATACATCATTTGATTGTGTATATTCAAGAGTGATCGGTTAGTATTTTAGGCCTTAAAATACATAGTGTGACGGGAGTTGTTGTACCCTTGTAAAAGAACTATCGGGAGTGGTTGTACCCTTGTAAAAGAACTCGACATCTAGCTTAGTGTCGGAAATAGTGGATAGGCGACGTTAGGTTGGTTCTACCTTGAACTAGAACCCGATATCTAGCTTTGTACCGGATAAAGTGTAAGCGACGATTGTAAAGGTTTCTCCACCCGTGAAAGGAGCTTGTTGACTAATGCTTGAAACTCTCGAGTTGGAAACTCGGGGCGTGGATGAGGGCAAGGAAAAAGAGTCCTTGTAGCCGAACCACGATAAACAATTGTGTTGTGGTTTGATCGTTTCTTTCTTTGTCTTTGCATATTACATATTGTCTTTAGTTAGAATCGTTAATTACACGTAAAGCTTTTCAAAGATTAACAAGTAATTTGAGTTTATATGTTTAATTAAACGTAAAATTTTTAAAAGATAATTAAGTTAAAAAGCGGTAAACTATTCAACCCCCCTTCTAGTTTTCCACACAATATAAGGTTCATAAGTCCCCAATAACACGTACCATAACGTCCAACAAGAATCCGATAGGTGAACGTCGAAATACCAACATAATACCAACACGATATCAACCACGCAAATAGTAACACAATTTTCCACATACGTCAAAAACTATAGAATGTCATACGAAATCACCATCATCCATACAACTATCGATCGATACGTCGTTCCAAATTACCAAAAGACATAATAAATACTAATCGTTTAATACGAGACGAACATACAATCCGAATAACATGACTTAAGAGATAGAATAACCAGCTCTCCTAACCAAGTACTCCCTGGCTTAGGAAGCAACACAACAAAAACACAAATCCAAATCGATCTAGCCATAATGCTGGCATAGACTCCTCAACTTCGATCTCAAAACATCCAAATCCCTCAATAACGATCCCAGCTCAACACTATGTGTATCTCTGTCCCTTTTGAGGTCCGCGACCTCTTTCTCCAGCTCGGCTTTCCTCTGCCACAGCTTGCGATCTGCCTCGCGAGCCGTCAGGAACCTCTCTGCAGACTCTCTATCTGCTCATGTATTTCCATCATACCTCTCCTAATCACTGTCGTCCTGCCCACGACAGTAGTCAAATGAACTCTCAACTCAGCAATAAACTCACCAATAACCATCTCAAGCCGATCTGCCATCTGCGAGATCCTCTCGCCCTATGTGGTAAGCTGAGCCCAAATCCTACCAGTCTCACCCAAATCTGCAGGCTCAACTGATATCTCAGATGGTGCGTCCGACGCCACGGGACTACCAGGTGGTGTATCAAACAAAAACGGGTGATCAGGTGAAACCGGCTCTAACGGATGTATCGGAGAATCGGGCTCTGCAGCATGAGCTGAATGTGCTGGCGAACCATCATCATCAGGCATTTCCTCCTCCTGAGGATCATCCTCCTCCTCCTCGTCCTGAGGGTCATCATTCTCTTCCTCATCCTGAGGGTCATCATTCTCCTGCTCACCCTCGTACTCCGTCAATCGTCATCTCTGAGCAGGTAAACCGCGAGGCGATAAAATCGGTGACTTAGGGCGACAATGGGAAGACGAAGTAGTGGCTGAACGCATGACCATCATGTATGGGTCATCAGGGGCCATAGTGATCTGTGCTTGGCGACGCGTGCCAGCAAGAACATCCTCAGTAACATCGTACGAATAGGAGGTCATGGTTTGTGACAACGGCGTAGGGTAGGTGTAAGTGTTTCAAAACAACTAAACCGCGAAACTCAAAATATCGTATCAAAATCATCATAAAATCCCAATCATATAATTCCAAGAAAGATTTTCAAATACCGCAATACTAAAACATTTCCAAAACAAATAAGTCATTTAATTCACCAAAACGCCATCATATCACATAATCCACATAACCAAAATTCTCAAATCATCTCAAAATCTCATATCTAATCATTATCTCACCCCAAGTATTGAAAACAAAGTTCAAAAGTAAAAGTGGGGCTATAACTCACCTCAAGTCCAGATATCAGCACACAGAAACCGGTAGAATCAAGATGTATCACAACTCAAAAGACAGCAACTACGGACTCGGCACTTCCTAACAAAATAAACTCTTCTTAGAATCATTTCCTCAAAATCAAATATTCCCAATCCCGAACGTATTCCTTTTTACTTTCCAAAATACATTTCTCGTATTAGTTTAGCGTTTGGTATCCATGCGGGTGGAAGGTCGACTCAATCACAAACCAAGAAGACATATCGAAAGAAATAATAAAACGTTCTATGGGTCTAATATTGGCCCAATATATTATTTAAATAAATCATCGAAGTTTATCAAATCCTTCGACTTGGTAATCCTCCATAACTCATTTACCTAATATATTATTCCAAGATCATACCCAAAACCTAAGTCACATAGCACGTAGAATACTATATGGTAAGTATTTAAGTTAATAAGTTCCCTAAATATATCGTTAAACTTACCAAATTCGTCAATTTGGTAAACCTCACGGGATATTTAGTAACTCATTATCTAGCACTCCTACCACAACCTATGGACGTCGTAGGATATAATACCCACTAATATACCCTTTTTATATAACCAAGTAGGTCCTATTTAATCCGTCGATAAAATAAGTTATGTAGTTATAGAAAATGAATATATTAACGTCACACATACGTGACATGCACAAAAGTCATTAAATAAATAATATGACCCACTTGGACTCAAGTGCCCTCGATCTCGTATAACTCGTAAGTTTCCGTTTTATTTTCCAAAAAGGCATTTCGTTTCGTAGAGTATTCAACGTTATAATTATATCATTATTTATAATAGTTTGTTTATAATAACGTTTCCGACATTTATTATACTATTCTCATAGTATAATATACATCGTTACATTATTATGTTATTACTCGTAATCCTTTTATTTTTAAATATACGCACTTGTATAAATATATATATGTTTTCACATTTATATATTTATATAAATGTTTATATTATTAATATAAGTTTACGAGTTTTATTATTAAGTTTAATTATAGTTAATATCGAGTTATAAAAGATGAGTCATATGTCTGAGTCATCACTATCGGCTCATTGTCCAAATCCAAGTGCTAAGGCGTTTTGTCGAAATCAACCGTTGACTAGAAAGTCAAAGTGACTTCAACTCGCACAACCACAAGTCCAAAGTAATACCGTCCAAACCACAACTTCGTCAAATGTCCCATTTCACATGCTACAACAATATGGTCCGACTACGGCACCTTTCTAACCTATCTCCGTCAATCTAATAACCGTCACACAAATGGGTTCCCGATATCACACCTCGTCAACACAACTTCAAATACAAGTCCATTGCCGAGGCCACAAGGTCTCGGCCCAAAAGTAACCAACAACAACGACAAGAATAATAACACAATTATAAATGAAACATCACCATGTCTAGTAAAATGGGTCAAAAATCAAACAAGCATCGACCCGGAAGACCCATTTGGGTCTCGGTCTACTATTCGAGCCAAGGAACACCACAACGAGACCAAAACGGTCTCGGTTGTCTCTAACCCATAAACAATATTAAACCAAATGGACCAAGGGCCACGTTTAAGCTCATACGAGCCATACATCAAAACCAAACGGACCAAAGGTCACGTTTAAGCTCCCAAACGAGCCAAGCATCAAAACCAAGCGGACCAAGGGTCACGCTAGACTCCAGAACGAGCCAAAACATCACCACACCGAGACCATAGGGTCTCGGTTGAGCTCTAACGAGCCATAACCACAACCAAATGCATCCAAGAGATCATATCCGAGCACCAAATAAGAAAAAGTCGACACCCATGGATACCAATAATAACTTTATATCAAAACCCATTTTTATCATTCATTTTTACCCAAAATCAAGATTAAATCCGGGTTTGACTTGAAATAGTCAAACCCGACGCGTAACCCGCGATTTCTCACCTTCTAATCAAATAAAAATCAAGAAACTCACTAGTGGAGGTGGTGTTTGATGTTGTAGGCGTCGGTATCAAAGAAAACGGAGGGGGGATATTTGTTTGGGCGCGTGTTCCACACTACGAGATCAAGGAGGTGATGGTGATTAATTTGGTGGTGGTGGTGTCGTGTGGAGGTCGGCGGTGGTGGTGTTGCGTGGGTGGCAGCCGGCGGCTAACCAAGGGAGAAGAAAGGGGAGTGTTTGTTTTGAATATTATGAGGGTTAGGGTTGGGGGAGGGATATATACCCGATTTTTACACTTTAGACCCTAAGGTTTCATGTTTCCAAAATGAGCCACAATACTTTTTATGTTTAGGTGATTACTATTAATAGGTTTTCCCGTAACACGATCATTTACTTTCAAAAGATATTAAACGTCGCCAAAATACATTTTTATAAGTCACCATTAACTCCCACAACACTTCCCGATTCATATAAAAGACAGAACGTTCATTTAACGTATAACCGCGACCGATATTCGAAAGATTTAAGCTCGTTAGGTTTTCCTAGTGCCGGAGTCAACGTAGTGCAACTAAAACGTCTCAACAATAATTCATAACATAAATATCTAAAAATAAGTAAGTAACTCGAATTCAATATCTCGTAAACTTCAAAATTTAAAACATCGGTTTAATTTTCCCAAATCAGTTACGAATAACATTTCAATTATAAAATAAAACTTCAACTCTTAATGTAATGCGGGTTTTAAAGTTTCCCTAATTTGCTAGTTGTCACAGTGACCACCACCAAATAGGTTCACTGACTCATCAAAAGTGTTAATAACATCCTTCTCATCACCGTCGGAATCAACAGTCTCTCACACCTTAGAGAATGTGTTAACCCACCAAAAGGGTTTCTGCCTAAAAATATCATAATGACCTATCAATTACGATATTCGGAGTTGAAATTTCAATCGAGACATATATAACGTATTGAGATTTATATACTGAGTATAAGAGTTTTTATTTTAAAAAAAGTACCACACTTATAGAGTAAAGTTACTTGATTAAATAACTAAAACATTTATTGATTACATGAAAACTTCTAAACCATATATAGTTGAATAATAGAAAAAATTATCTGAAACCGGTAGCAACATTTTTAGATCCACTTGGGAGCCGGGTGTGGCGCAAGTGATAAAATTTTCGGAAAATGCCGTTTCTTGATAGTTGGAACCCTGATCATATCTTTTTGCTTTTTCAGTACTAATGTACTATAGCCTCAAATTCTTTATTTTCAAATTTTAGTTCCTGTGCATGCTATATAAATAAATTTGTGCAAAACCTTCCCAAAAAACATTATGCAATACCTTCCCAAAAATTATAGGTCCATCCCTCTGAAGCAAGGCAAAAATAGCAACAAACTTAGCAATGTTGTATTACCGTTATCTATGTTTTCAATAGGAAAAACATGAACTTCTTTGTAAAAGTATTGATAACTAATTATATATGTCACAACTAGCGACAACAAAGGACGTGTCCCTAAAGGTGTCACTACGAGCCTTTCTTTCTGCAGTGGTACCATTGCGCTGCTCTTTCTCATAAAAAAGGATTAGAAATATTCTAGATATTTCAAAAATGAAAGTAACCTGCTTCATATCACATTAAACAAAAAGTCGACTATATGACCAGATTTTTTTGGGTAAAAGGTCAACGACCCGGTAAATATATTACTCCAAAAAGCTTTTAAATACAACGGATATGGGTGAATCCCATATCACAGCCCGTTACATAGGTGAAAAGCTTACATAACAAGATACTTCCTATTTTCAAAACAAGAAAACAAACCATTACTCACATGATAGTAGTGACTCTGACAAAAGATAAACTACTTCCTACGACCTTGGAGATTAAAACCATAAATGGCATTAAGAGCATCCAATTCCCGTGGAAGATCATAAATTTGCTTCGAATAATCATCATAGTCATACTCATCTTCACGCTCATGACAACCACAAAAAAGATTTGCTGATTCGTCGAACGTGTTAAGAACCTCATCCTCATCACTATCAGAAACTACAACCTCACCCACCTTTGAAAATGGGTTAGCCCTCTTAGTGACAGAGGTAGACGGAATAGGATGACCAGCATCATCCACAAGAGTAGCTTTCCCATCGATCAGTAGCTTTTCAAGCTTACTAATTTTCTCAACAATAGGAGTAGAACCAACTTCCATTGTTCCCATAGAATCATTCACAAGCGGTTCTTGCATATCACTCACAAGAGGGACTTGTGATGTAGTACCAGTCATAACCGACTCATCCTTATTAACTTCCATTGTACTGCCAGCATCCACATCCTTGTTAGTAACAACCTTAGGAATACCAAAACCATCTGTATCATCCGTATTAAGAGCATCAAACTGATTAGAAGTAGTGATCTTGGTTCCACTCGTACTAGCCACATCAAAATCCTTCTTCTTACTGACATTAGCTTTCTTTGGTTAAGGAAGAGTCTTTTTGGGTTGATATTTAAAATGCTTACCCACCACAGGTTTGGTAAAACCTCCTCGACCCGGATTCGAACCAACTTGCTTTCCCTTCTTCTTATTGTTAACAGGCTGGAACCCATCACTTGCGTTCTTAGTAGGTTGAGCATTCGGTATGACAACCTTAGGGCACTCAACCAAAGAATGTCCAAATACCTTACATTTATCACAGCGAGGCGGTTTCCACTCATATTCAACCCGGATCTTCTCAATAGTCGAACCCGTACCATCAAGTAGAGGAATCTCAACAGTGAGACTGTCCTTTAGTACCACATCCGACTTTACTTCAATCATACACCTAGCAAAGTTACTCCGGCCCCAATCACTGTAGCAAGAAGGCTAAGCCCGTCATCAGAGAACATAGCTAAAGGAACATCATGGAATTTAACCCACACCGGAATGTTAGTCAAATCCTCTTTAAGCAAGTTCGTGTTCAATGTCCATGGTTTAAGGATAATAGGGACATTACAAATCAACCAAGGACCATTATCAAGGACATCATCGACACCTTTCTTTGAAGTAAACTTGAAGAAAAAGAAACCCTTAGCATTCATCATAACCTTTTGTAAACCATAATTAGCCCACGCATTGCGAACATAATAATCAACAACAGGAAAAGCAAGGCATTGACCAAGGAAGTATCCGTAGAGAGTATTCTCAAACCTCATGTTAACCTCTTGCACTACATTCATTGGGACTGACAGATCAACAACATCCTTCTTATTGTTGCATTCTAACCTCCGAAAATTAGACACGTGTTTCTGGGATTCATTAGAAGCAACACCCGCGTAAGAAACCGACATCACTCCATTACCACTAGTAGTATCACCCTTTGGTGCATTAGGAGGAGTACTAGTTGTAATAACATTAGTAACATTCAAATTAGGTTGAAGCCCACTACCTCTTGGATTGTGCAAATCAGAAGAGGAAGCCATAGTAGCACGAATATCACTTTGAATTATATTCATGGCTTCATCAAAATTCTGATGCGCATTAGCAATCAATTGCTCCACATTTGGCTATTGTGAACCATTATAGGACGAATCAATAACATTAGTCACATTAGGTTGAACATGAGTACCAGCAATATCAAGTGACACCGGCGCCTCTTGATGTGTTGTGGCTCCATTAGCACTAGCAGGAGTACTAGCATCATTAGAATTAGTAGCAGCCCCATGTGACCCTTTGGACACATTAGCAGCACCTTCAAGTGAAACCTTGTTGAAGAACCCTTTTTCCATCTCTCACAAACCCCACGACAATCAACCCAATCGACTCACACAAGCAGAAACAAACCAGCAATCGCACGACGAGTAGCACCAACAAAAAACGGTAAAACCCTAACTGAAAAGTTAGGGTTTCATACGCTGAAAGTCCAAGATCTAACCAGCACCCATAATGATCGTCCCGATGATAATAAATTCGATTCAAAAACAATATAGGGAAGATAAACCAACCTACTTGATAAAAGATTGGAAGGATCAGAGAAGAGCAGGTCGGTTCAACACCAAAAAACGACATCTTCTTTTTAAAAACCCTAAAGAAAAGATTATACAATAACCAGGAACTATGTGAAGATTCTGGTCGTGTAATGTGAAAAGCGATAAAGGGGAGTTAGGGTTTAGAAAAAAATCGCCAGAGAGAAACTAGGGGTTTTAATTTGGGGTATAACTATATGACCAGATAGTACTACTATTCGATTGATTTGAACTTATCAGATGTCTGTGTTATCAAATCAAGCAAGAAAATATAATAAATCTTATGTTTGACGTTTCTATAGTTGGAAGAACATATGTCACATGAAAAATAAGAGAATGGAACGGTTGTTGTCGTATTGTAATATATCACATGTAATTACACAAAATAATATGCGCCGTATATTGCGTGCTTTCTTTTTTTCTTTGAACCCCATTCATCTATGAGTATAGCATTCAATGAATCGAATTAATATCATCTCGAATTATAGCGATCTGAATATTGTTTTATGGTTAAGGAAGAATTGAATTAAGATAAATGTTATTAAGAATTTGTGGCCTTACTATATATGTGCATTTCTAGGAGCCATGAATGCTACATTAAAACAAAATGCTATTAGAGGACCTTTTGAAGTATTGCACATGGCAAATAAACCATTAATTTTGATGACAAGCTCATTACAACAACTAAAAACTGCACATTAGACATCTGACTTTGTAAAACTAAGATAAATTTGCGAAATTGCTAAGAGTTTCAAGTGTTCAACACATTTAAGATAAATGTGTTGCTAATTTATCGTGTAGTCTTTTTTATAGTATTTAGCGGCATCTGCTGAAAAAATAATTATTTCGTTACTGCGATTATATACATAAATCAAGTTATATACGTATATTATCCAAAATATAGAAAGAGATAAAAAGAAATAGTTAAGTATCAAAGATATTTAACTATTTCTTTTTATCTCTTTCTATATTTTGGATAATATACGTATATAACTTGATTTATGTATATAATCGCAGTAACGAAATAATTATTTTTTCAGCAGATGCCGCTAAATGTTGGTCCAGTGGTTGGGTCTTGGCTTGTTGACCGAGAGGTCTCAAGTTCAAACCCCACTGTGGTCATCTTTGAGATATAAGGAAGTCCCTCTATGAGGGCTTGGCTTGGGTTTACTCAGGTCAAGTCTGAGGGGGCAGGGTTTACCCCTATTAATCGTCGTGCCTTCGGGCGGATTAGTAGGGGGTTCTCCCCCCATCGGGTATTTGATAAAGGCTTTCACTTCGAGGGAGCTCTCTAGCGCGGGCCCGGTTAAGACAACGTATGCTAGACCTTCCGCTGTCGATTGGCGACACGAAGTTTTCAAAGAAACTCACCTTTCAAAAAAAAAAAAAGATATTTCAATAAATGGACACTAACGAGTAATGAACTCAAATCCTATTTTTTTATTTCTTTTTATTTTATTTTATTTTATTTTATTTTATTTTTCTTTTTTCTTTCATTAAATTGCTAATTTGTAGAAATTATGAGTATTGTCTCAAAGTTATTTCTAAAAATGGATAGCTTGTTGCAAAGAGTATCAAATATTATACATACTAGTTTTAAGTCATGCAGGTACGGGATTACATATGAATTAAAGTTATTTTAAAATTTTAATTTAATATATGGACATTTATGAATTTTTCCGTGTTTGATGTTTTGTAAATATGATATAAGTACAACCAATAATTTTGCACGAGCTTTTACATAAACTATTTTATTATGTATTAATATGATTAATATTTTGTAAAGATTTTTGTTAGATGAGAGATTTAACTTTGTTTAACTGAAATGTTGTTGTTGTTGTTGTTGTTGTTTAAATTTAACTACTGATATCATGTTGATGTTGTTGTTCTAGGGGTGTTCACGGGGCGGTTCAGCTCGGTTCGGTTGGAGATTTTAACTATCCATGACAGGGCAGATAGTTCAGTTTACTATTCGAAACCGAACTGTACTAGGCAGGTAACCGGACATGCGGGTACTCGAAATGAGTAGTTACCCGCTGTTCGGGCCACGGTTAACCATTCTAACAAAAATTATCGAATTGAATCGGATGAAAAATAACATAAATTAGTACGTAATATGTCATTTTAGTAAAATTAAATAACACCGAAGGGATTAGAGTCATAGGAAATTTGTTAAATTGCAATAAAAACATATAAATTATCATATGTAACACAATAACTAATACTATTTATTTTCATTTATAGTTACGATCATTTTAATCATATGTAATCCATTGACGTTAGTAAATGATCACATTATGTAAAAATGCGCTATACGATAAAATTAGTGCAATCATATCGTTAGCACTTGTACATTTGTATAAATGATTTGTTGAAGAGTGTTGATTGGCACACTTTTATTTTTGATCCGCACAATACAATGTACTATCTTCAAAAGCAGCATATGATAAATGTACAATTGCTTAAAGCATAGTTTGGAGTGTGCAAATAAAAAATGGGAGTGTGCAAATCATTAGCCTTTGTTGAAACCTACATGTACGTTATATACGGTTCGGTTTGGGTAACCGCGGATAACTGAGAGTAAAAATATAAACTGAACCGTGATAAGTGGGATTTTCGTGTTTCGGGTTTTCTCGGTTTTGGTTTCCTCAGTTATCGGTTTTTTATGGTTTCAGATTGAGTGGATTGACTCTGTTCGTCGGTTTCCCGGGTTTTTTGAACACCCCTAAGCTTTTGCTTTCACAAATTTGATAGTTATATTCATGTATTTTTTTTCTTCACCAAATTTATCAAAGTTTGACAAATTTTTTTCAATTTTGACTTTTAATTAATCAATAAGAATAAGAATCCTGGATTTTGCCACGTGTCAAAATAAAGCAACCTGATTAGCCCAATTTATTCTCAATAAGATTTTTTGGGTAAAGGGCTTCCACCCGGTAAAATATATTACTCCAAAAAACAGATAAGTACAAAGGAATGTGGCTGAAATACCACATTAACCTCAAGCAACCGCTTGAACAACCACTATATCACTCATGACAGGCCATAAATGATCCAACTAGCTACACACAACTAGAAGACCAAAACAAAACCAAACATAAACTAGGATCCATCAACCTATCCAAGTCTAATGTCATGCATGGCAGCAGCCTTTAATTGGGCTGCAGATAGACCACAATCATCAAAGTAATCATCATCATAATCATTGTAGTCACATGTATCATCTTTCCATTGTTCCAAAAGACTCTTCTCGTTCCCTCCACTACCAAAATAATTAGTCTCATAAGGATATTCTAGAACTTCATCGTCGTCACTATCAGAAACAACCACATTACCCACCTTAGAGAATGGGTTACCCACTTTGGTTGAAGAAGTACACGTAGTGGAAGATATACTAGGCTTAGTAGCCACATCCTGCTCATTCTCTTTAAAATCAACCTTTTTTAGAGGTTTAACATCATTATCCACAAGAGTAACTTTCCCTTCAATAATTAGCTTTTCAATCTTCCCAATTTTCTCAATAATAGGATTAGCACTTTCATTTCCACCCTTAGAATAACTAGCAACAACAGGTATATCAGATGCCAAAAAACTAGCCATATCGTTTTGGCAATCAAGAACCTCATCATCACTATCTTCTTCAGCCGCTTTAGTTTCCTTCTTACTACCAACCTCCAAATCAGCATCCTTAGGAGAAACACTTGTTGTATAAGGAATACCATAATCATCAGTATCGGCCATATCAAGAGCATCAAATGGGTTCGATGTAGCAATAATAGTCCCACTCGTACTTGCCTCATTAGTGATTTTCTCCTTAGTAGCAACCGGCTTCTTCGTGACAGGTCTCCAAAATTTTGGTTTAGGCTTATTAAGCTGAACACCCCCAATATGCCGAGAAGGAGCAACCACATTCTTACCCTTATTCTCAATAAGATTGTTTTAGCAAAATACTTTCGAAATAATGTAATTCTTTTATTATATAAAAAATACATATGCTATAAGGACAAAGTGATTAAGTAAAATGCTCTGTAATAGTAGTTTTTATTATTATTTTTTTGCTTTTAAAATTGTGCACTTGACGTACAAAAACATTAAATGTTTTTGCCATGATTAATTTTGCTCTGGTAATGAATTTATATCCTATAAAAACAACAAAAATGAATGATAAAGTGGCCAATTCATTGTGACTTTAATCTAATTTTTTCCATCATTTATTTGTCATAAACTCTAGGCTAATTATTTAAAAATGTATCATACTTGTCATCGTTTGTAGTTGTGTGTACCATTTTTCGATTCCGATTATTTCGTGTACATCTTTTAAAATTTTTATTATTCTATGTATCGATTCCTAAATATACTTGCTTCGATTCCAAAAAAATACGTGATTCGATTCCCAAAAATACATCAATCGAAACACAACATAATCAAAATTTGAAAAGATGTGCATGAAATAATCGGGTTCGAATAATATATAGTACACACAACTACAAAAAAGTGAGAAGTATGATACATTTTTTAAACAATTAGCTGGAAACTCTAATCTCCTCCTCCTTTAAATAGAGACCCTGCCTTCTCTTTTTCTGAAACATTTATCTTTCTAATTCACCTCTCTCAAGAATTGTTACATTCTTCCTTGTTCAAGATCGATAAATTCATTTGTTTCCTATACTATTAAGGTATAAAGTTTCCATTAGTACATTGCATCCATTAAACTGTAATCCACTTGAAAAATAAGAGTTTAACCTCTTTATTTTAACATGTCAAGTTTGCATGTATGTTGATGTCAGCTAGATTGTTGTTGTTGTTCTTTTCTTTTATTTTGTTTTTTATTTATTATTTTTATTTATTTAATTTTTAAAAAAGAGTAGAAGATAACAGTGTAAATGTTCTTGGTTTAAGAATAGATCTGAGCATGGTTATGTTGATTGCTTTTTACCAATGTTGTGTGTGGTGCATATAAAGTTATCTAGTATATAACCAGGCAAAGTTGAAATTAGTGTTTGATGTGGTGAAAATTAATTCTCAATCAAAATTGAGAAAGTTTGAGTTCTGATATAGGATTGTAAAATTCTTTCTAAATTGAGCATGTTTGCATCGAATTGTGTTTTAATGTTCATTTGTTTGGATAGCTATGATATGCATCGATGATTCCGCCTGCTACTAAAGCGTGATTATGATTCCAATTAAGTTTAGTGATCTTGATTGATTTTATATGGATGACGGCGATGATTAGCTTTTTAGGTTTTAGATACTGTCGCTTAGTTTATTTTTTTCGTGTTTATTGATCTTTTCCCCTTTACCTAATAAAAAGGTGATTTACTGAAAATGGTAAATAGATTAAACATCATCTATCTATCAATACGATTGATTTTGTGTTTTGCTCATGTATAATTTCTTGATCGTTATCAAACAATTGGTGATTTTCCTTCAGTCTGTTGAGCAAATGGCACCCAAGAAGATGAAATTCAATAAGGTTGCCACGCAGCTTCAATCTGAACGTTTTTCTGATTTAGCCGATAATGTAATTCGAGTAGGAGGTGGGTACCAGGCTATTCCAGCTGAGATGGACGACTATGAACGCTCAGAACTTTTTCGTGTTGGTCTTGCAATGCCAATTACATGGGTTCATGATGATGCAAAAACTAACATTGAAGCCTTTAAGTCTAAATTTGAAAGTGTGAAGAAAATAAGTAAGCTTGATAAGTTACATTTTGAGGTGGTGGATAGTACAGCAGAAGAAACAAATCGAGGGTGGGAAGACAAGGGTTTACTTCCAATTCCCGAATCATTTGGTGAATCATTGACCAATGCTGAACATAAGAGTTTTGTTCTTGGTCTATATATCTTTATCAACAATTTTTATTTAGTGAATGAGTTCATGGGAAACATAGGAATGGGAAGGGTACACTCTCATTACTATGGGGAGTTTTATCATTCTGAGGATTATAAGAAATGGAAAGATTGGAAAAAGGCTATAGGATGGTCAAAATGGAAGCATGATAAAAGTATAACGATAGATTGGCCGACATATGCAAATATTTTTACTGATTCACGGCATAATGAGCTTTTATCTCGCTTATTTGCTAATGCGACAGACGAATGCAAAGAAAGATTGGCTGAGGTATTTCTTTAAAATCACTACTTTTCATGCCATCTAATCATACATGAATTTCGGTTTTCGTAATCTTTCCAAACCTCTGATCACGTTGTATAATTGTGTTAATCTAATTTGTATAATTGTGGGGTTAGTGTTAAAGAGTCTATGTTGTAGTTTCTGTAGAGAATTTTTTAGTGGCGCTCTAAAACTCATTGTAGATGGGATAACTTCATTCATCTAGAATTTAGTTGAATTGGATTATATTTTGTGTTCATTCATCTAGAATTTTGGATTATATTTTGTGTCCATTAGATCAACCAAGTATAATTATAAAAAATACATTTGCCTAAAATTTATTTAAATTCAAATAACTTGGTATACATTTTATATTTAACCTGAACATTTTAGTCAATTATACATGCAGCTAAAATATGAGCAAAAAGTATTGATGGACAACCGCTTGGCCGAGAGTGTGACATTCAATTTTTCAAAATTAGCCCATGGGTATTTCTGATACTTAAAGGTTCATTGGTTTGGCGAAAATAATTTTAGATTTAGCTCAAACAATTGACCATCTAGTTACTAATGAGAAAATTTGTTATTGCTACAATTACTCTAGTTGAATTTTTACAATTTATTTTGAATGGAAAATACTCATGACACACCCGTCTCTGGTGGACATAATTAACCTGCAACCTTTTGGATAGTAGGCAAATTTTGATATCACTAAGCTAAAGGCCATATTGGCAGTTTCTAATGTTAGTTATGCAAATTATATTCTACTAGTTTGATCTAGTGCCTTGCACGCTTAGATGGTCGAATGTTTTTTTTATTTAAAATTTTAATACCAAGAAATTTCTGACATGCCTAGTAACTATGGAATTTGAGGGGCCGGCCAAATCTATTTTTCTTACTTCATCGCATTAAACATAACGTTTGCTGAACTTGAGTTTAGTAGTAATAAACTTGATTCCATGTACAACGTGATTGATCTATGATATATGTTTCAGGCTGGTAAAAGCTATGCACACAAGAAAACTTCACTCAGAAAGTTCATTTTCACTCTAAGGGATAACATCGGCATGAATATGCTAGTAGAAGCTGTCGCTATTGGCCAAGAAGGGCGTGATCTTTTACGGTATCTAGAACCTTGCTACTCATTCTATATCATACAAGATTTACCCTCTGGGCATTCTTCTCTTACAAAGCAAGAGATCATTGATATTTTGAAAGTGAGAGTAAGTAAATCAAAGTCGAACGAGCTCTTCTGGAAATCAGTCTGGCCACGCCTTGTAGAAAGAGGATGGCGTCGTGGTCAAACTTCGAAAAAATTGGTTTTTCTTGTACCTGGAGTTATTGAGCTGTCACTCCTAGAACTCTTCAAAGGAATCCACTATTTTGATTCTGTATGTGATGTCCTGAGTAAGGTCGCTTTAGAGCCTGAGCTTATTGAATTTAAAGGTTATCAAGATATCTCACAAGTTACTCCAACAAGACTTGAACCCAAAATTTCTCGGTTGACGGGCAAGTCACATGCCACTAAGCCAAAGGCCTTGGGTGATACCAGTTTGGATGTTGGCTTGGATGGGATTTCTAAAATTATGGAGCTAAGAAGTTCACCGTCCTTTGGACCTTCTTCTATATCCAATCATGTGCCTGATGAGCCACAGGACAACCTTGAGATTGTGATAGACATGACCCTGCCTCAAATAAATCCAGCGTCAGACAGTGGTGGCGCAGCAGCTGCAGCAGGAGCGAATTTGGTGCAGCAGCAGCCGGTCCTGGTTCCACAAAGACTTAGTAGGAGAAATCGAATGTTAACAACAAAAGCTTTTGAAGCTTTTTCTAATGGTTATTTAGGATCAAAGAGAAAGCGAAAACGCAAACAGGAGATGGAACCAGCAAGAAGAGTTCGCGACCACACTGATCTGGTCTCGAGTGATGGTGCAATCAGTGGTGCGACTGATATGATCCAGGATCAAGCACAAGTTTGAGCTGTTAGCTAATTCTTGATTTTATCAAACATGCAAAATGTTTATCCCTTTTTCTTGTAAGAAAACTATACTAGTGTTTTTGGTTTAAACAATACAGATGTTAGCCGTTTCTTATTTATGCATACATATTTTCTTAATAGCATATAGGCAGAATCATGTCCCCCGGTGGTATGCTATTGTAACAAGAAACCCAGCATCACACTCAAATAGGATTGTGTGCACGCATCTATACTATATTATCATTAGTAACAGATATATAGTTTAACTTCAATATGTATATAATAGCGTCCTGGTTAATTACTTCTTATTGCCTACCTAGTTAATATTGAAGGATAATTGTATGAAACCTAGCTGGTTCTATGTATGTTAATTACTAAGTTACTTTTGTTCTTTTACATTGAATGAATATATGGCTTTATTCCTCCTCATTTCGAATTTCAACCTAGACTGTCAAATTTGTCAAACCAAACCATGTTTTGGTTGGTTGTGTCAGCTCGACCAAATTATAATCGGGTTTGTACAATTGGAAGTCTGAGTTAAGCCGTATTTCCAAGATTTTACAGCCTAAAAAGATTAGCCAAATTGAACTGTGCACATTCTTATGCAAGGAGACAGAGGCACTATACGCTATAACTTTCCCTTCTACATTCAGTTTTTTCTTTGTTTCAACATGTAGAGAGTCCATTTTATCTCACTTATACAAAAGCCAATTAATTTGTGCAATATTTAATTCAGTACTAGATAACTGTAATTTAGTGCTACACACTTAAAAATGTTAGTATAAATAAAACCAGTTACAAAGGTGTCCGTATATGTATCGACCACAAAAACATAAGTGTGTATAAATGGCTTGAGTAAGGAACCTAAAATGAAACAAAACAATTATGGGAATATACTTTTACGATTTCTAGCTGAATTTGTACAAGCTTGTAGAGGAAGTGATAGTTTTGTTCGACCCAAATAGATAAATTAAAAGTGTGTTGCTTACCTAGTTCCAGTTAAAGAAATTGTTATTTACCTCGATATAGGCCATCTAAAGGAATTGAAACTTGCAGGTTTTCATCAGCAATATCATGAATAGTCTTGTGGAGCTGCCGATGCAAAAATGTTGTATCTGCATTAAAATGTTTTGCTGGAAATAAATTCCCTTCTAGCTAGTTTTTGAGAAATGTTAATCACCATATTTAGCAACGTGGGTAGGATCTTGTATAAAACTTCAAATTTGTGGAAAGCCTAAAACTGATTTTTAAATAACAAAATAAAGTTGTTGAAAAATTTGAAAAAGTTCACAACAAAAGGGAAGAAATATGAATAAAAATTGATTAACATTAATTAAAAAACGCACAATTTGGATATTTTTCAATCTAGCCATGATGCTGGCATAGACTCCTCAACTCCGATCTCAAAACATCCAAATCCCTCAATAACGATCCCAGCTCAACACTATGTGTATCTCTGTCCCTTTTGAGGTCCGCGACCTCTTTCTCCAGGTTGGCGTTCCTCTGCCACAGCTTGCGATCTGCCTCGCGAGCCGATAGGAACCTCTCTGCAGACTCTCTATCTGCTCATGTATCTCTATCATACCTCTCCTAATCGCTGTCGTCCTGCCCATGAGTGTAGTCAAATCAACTCTCAACTCAGTAATAAACTCACCAATAACCATCTCAAGCCGATCTGCCATCTGCGAGATCCTCTCGCCCGCCCTGTGTGGTAAGCGGAGCCCAAATCCTACTAGTCTCACCCAAATCTGCAGGCTCAGCAGATATCTCAGATGGCGCGTCCAACGCCGCGGGACTACCAGGTGGTGAATCAAACAAAAACGGGTGATCAGGTGAAACCGGCTCTAACGGATGTATCGGAGAATAGGGCTCTGCAGCATGAGCTGAATGTGCTGGCGAACCATCATCATCAGGCATCTCCTCCTCCTGAGGATCATCCTCTTCCTCCTCGTCCTGAGGGTCCTCATCATGAGGGTCATCATTCTCCTGCTCACCCTCGTACTCCGTCAATCATCATCTCTGAGCAGGTAAACCACGAGGCGATAAAATCGGTGACTTAGGGTGACAATGGGAAGACGAAGTAGTGGCTGAACGCATGACCATCATGTATGGGTCATCAGGGGCCATAGTGATCTGTGCTGGGCGACGCGTGCCAGCAAGAAAAACCTCAGTAACATCGTACGAATAGGAGGTCATGGTTTGTGACAACGGTGTAGGGTAGGTGTAAGTATTTCAAAACAACTAAACCGCGAAACTAAAAATATCGTATCAAAATCATCATAAAATCCCAATCATATAATTCCAAGAAAGATTTTCAAATACTGCATTACTAAAACATTTCCAAAACAAATAAGTCATATAATTCCCCAAAACGCCATCATATCACATAATCAACATATCCAAAATTCTCAAATCATCTCAAAATCTCATATCTAATCATTATCTCGTAATACCTCAATATAATCAAAGATGCTTCGGCTTGGCGGGTTGGCGGGCATTGGTCGAGGATCGTTTTCTATAAAAATTGGTTATAGTTTAGGCGTTTATTACCTAGTTCTCTATAACCTTGGCTCTGATACCAATCTGTAACACCCCCAAAATGTGGTACAGCGGAAGACTAATCAAGCTTTTGGGGTGCTACGGGGATTGGTATCCATCACAAGTCATAAAAGAATGAGATAAAGTAAATATAAATAAAAGCAAAACCAACCAGGGTTTTTAGAGTTTACATTCATCCCAAAATATCCAAAATAAGGCCGAAATAGAGTAAACGTAGGTCCACAAATAAATATAAGAGTTTTAATAAAATAGATCCTTAAACCAGGTTGCCAAGCCAAGCGTTCCAACCCAAACATCCAAAGTCATCACTTAATTACCTGAGAAAACGCGCTAAAAGTCAGCTTTCGCTGGTGAGATCATAGGTTTAAATTCTTAATTCAATCAAGTGGACATATACGCAAAACGCTTGCTAGCTAGACTAGGCCTCGAATCACTAAACCAAACCTATAGGTGCACACTATAACCCAAAACCAATCAAATCAATATGCATTCGCAAGGATGCGACATGCCCAACATTCGTAAGTGTAGAATACTAATTATGTTGGAAACATGTTCAAGTGGTGTTGAGTGATGCGTAGAGATGAGGAGGAGGGAGGAGAGGAGAGAAAGAGAGGAACCTTGAAAGAAAAAGGAAAAGATTAGATTAAAATGAAATGAAGGTCCAACCCTCTCCACATGTGGAGAGGGGTATTTATAGTTACAATATAACGCCCACTCCCGGGCTGTGGATCAGGCATACAGTGGGTAAAGACCCGTTCCTTCTTCCACGGTGTTACTTAATCTAATACTAATTAACTAATAAACTAACTAACTACGAGCTACCTTAATGCTATTACAATCATTAGGTGACCGAGACTTTTACAGGAATATTTGTATTCCTAACAATCTCCCCCTAAGCGAGGTCACCTTTGAAATTAAGCTCTTTGGTCTTTAAGCATTCTTTAGTCTCTGTAGCTCGTAGGATCTGATTCTTCACTTTACTTCACACTTTGTACTTCAAGCAACAAACTTGTGATTCGGATTCCTTTGTGATGTGTGATCCTTGAGCTTCTTTGAGATCATCAGCCAAGGTAAATCTCCAAGCTCATCCATTGCAGTATCGCCTTCATGTGATGTAGTGACTTAAGGACCATCATGCTCACACCCTTCTAGATCAGGAGACTTGACTTTAGAGTTGTGGATCAGGAGACTTTTTCATCAGAGTTGCGGAAACGTTGTTGGTAGTCTCTCAACATTTTGTTGTAGCAAGTCTCTCATCTTCATTGATTGTGTGGTGGATGTGTGAGCATGAGGTATGGATTGACCCGATTCAGCTGGAAACTGGAGCCATCAACGCCATCTTTATATGTGTTCCTGAAATAAAACAGTTAGCACTAAAGATAGAGAACGAATATGGCTTTGTCATTCGTTCTGCGAGGACAGACTACCCTCCGGTTTTGTGAAAACCGACCTGTGATCAGGTAGAGTCTCTTTTAAAGAGGACTCTCCTTGACAGGAATTTCCAGCTTGTAGTAATGAATTTTCCAAAGAATCCACTTCGGAATCTTCATACTTAGCATGTTCTCATACCGGAACGTCTCAAAGCAGACAGCACGATAGAGTGAATCGGTGAATAAATATTCACGGATTGATGAGAAATTGATTTATAGAAATCACTCGCGTGTCATGTGATAAACATTTTTGAGACACGACGAGAGTTTTATACTTTGAATCACATTTCCATCAAAAATACTTTTGTTTGAAAGATATTACACAATCAATGTGCTCAAAAGATAAGTTGGTGAGCACATTGAGAGGTTTTGGTAAAAGTATCCGTCAATCCATATCCTGGAACAAGTTTGATTCAAGTTTGAATCGCACCATTGTTGCTTTCCAGTTGTCACTTGATCATTGATCCAAGATGGATCTCACATGTCACCTACCAAGAGCTTGAGTGATGTTCGCTCTAGAAGGATTTCCATCTTCATTGTGAATATTTTCATATCACTCGGATGTTCTGGCAATACCACAAGGATAATGCGTAGGACTCTAAATATTTTATCTTATTTTCCACATTATGTGAAACAATAAGCATATTTGGAATGTGTCCTATCGAGATTTATGGATGATCTCATGGCTCTAGACTCAATAGTGCGTTTTGATCCGCTCCTGGAGACTGGGGAGGCATCTCCTGTTTTAGGTATCAACATAGCTCGCAATGAGCGGTCGATACATTGCACAGGGTTCCCCGTGAGATTGAAACAAGCTCTTTTAAGAGAACTTGAGTGGTTGGGAAGTTTTGGTGCAGTGCGTCACTGGGTCCATGACATCTTGTCTTCAATACCGGTGTTACCTTAGTAACCGCCAGTAGCATATGTATTGAACCCGGTTTCTGCCCTAAGGTTGAATAATTGGAGGGCTATTTCTTTTCACCCTTTCTCATTATATTTCTTTTTCATTCTTCAACCCCTTCAGTGCTTACCGAGACTTCACCACTAGAACCTTGTTGGGTTTGTTCCAGTCCTAGCTCTATCTCAGTCCGCACTATTCCCTTTCTCACTTTTCTCCTTTTTTCAATCATTCCTAAGGACTTCTATTCTATCTAGAGGATTGTCCCTGGGAAGATCCTTCCGGTTCTGGTGGATCATGGGAATTCATACCTAACCTTAACCAACCTTATAACTCCATGCATAAAGATAAATGGTCGGTCTTTGGTATAACTTCCACAAACGCCTTTTGCTCCCCCTTAATATGTGCATCGATATTCGAAAGTGTTTAGCACATATGTGGGAGCCTATTGTTGAGTACAAACGATCACTTTTGATTATCAGATTTCATATTTAAATCACATTCTCTCCCCCGATCAAAAATTTCAAATCTTTCGAGATTTTTGATCTCAATTGATTTAAATAAATTTAGAAAGTGTTTTTGGGAGAGAAATGCGGTCAAGTTTAATATTTTCTGATAACATGAACCTTTTCTTGCTCCCCCTCAAACTGTGAGGGAGGTTGTTATGTGTCAGATTTGAAGAGTTTGCAAAAGATTCGAAGTTTTAATGAACACTCTTTGAAAAATTTACTCATTCTGACACATAACCATCACAAATCGGATTGTTGCACTGTTTTATGTACGAAGTGTGGGGAGTTTTGATGATACATAAAATTTTGAGAAATCACTCTCCCCCTCAATCAATGACGGATTTTAAAGCCTAAATATTTTCATAAACTATTAACGTCATTGATTGAGTGAAAATTTTATCAAACTTTGAGTTCAAATTGATTTTCAATCAAAATCTCATGGTACCACCAAGTTTTGCACAAATACTTTCCGGAAAAATCATAGAAGAGAAAGTATTTGGCGATAAAAAGAAGACTTCGCTTCTTTATCAAGAAATAATGCACTGAAACGTACATTAGATCGAGGGTGCATGAATATAAAGTAATTCACGCTCGGATGAACGGCACCCTTTACAAGGAACAACCGTCTTTTTGGCGACGTGTTTTCCTCAATTTTGAAAACCGGGTTGCTATCTGAAGTAATAGCAAACCATATTTAAAGAATGTTTTGAGAAACGACATGTTTTAGAAAAAAACTTTATTTGAAACTGAAAAACTCTTGCTCAAGCATATGTATGATTCCGTGTCATTATTGAATGACATTTCTAGAAACGTACATAATATTGATTACACAAGAGACATGTCGTGAGAAGAATATTTTTTAAATTTTTGTAAATTTTTTTTTTTTTTTTTTTTTTTTTGTTTATATAGATTGCTATTTTTATATATATATATATATATATATATATATATATATATATATATATATATATATATATATATATATATATATATATATATATATATATATATATATATATATATATATATATATATATATATAGAAGTATGTACATAATGAGAGATAGGATGCAGAAGGCAAGAGAAATGTTTATATGGATACACAAGGAGGGCCATAAACAAATAACAGTACAACAGAAACATTCCAGTCAACACACATAATTGAGACACTGCACCCCATTACTGATCTTATTACTCAGTACGTTGAAGAAGACGGTAATCCCCTTCACGAACTCTGCCACCAACGTAGCACTCCAGGCTTCGAAAGATTCTTCGTGTCTTTAATCTCTTGCGGATGCCAACCAAAAACTTCTTGTTGCGGGTTGACTCATTTGCAGTCCAGTTATTGGTATACCGTCTAGTTCCCTGGGCATAAACGTGGTATTCTTTCACTCTGAAGTCCAGTGCCTCTTCGACCAGACGCAAGGTACCGTCACTGAACTTATGTATTTCATTGAAGCGCAAAACTATGGGCACATTGTACTTGTCTCGAAATACAGTTGCTAGAGGAGATTCAATGACAGTAAAATCTGCAACCCGTTCCAGACTGCTAACATTCCATAGGGGTCTTGTGAGGTTGAGCTGGGATTGGTAGCTTTCGATACCAAGCTGAAAGTCTTCGACCCGTTTCCTGATGACGATGCCCCGGATCCAGTGAAGTACCGCAAACACAAGAGACTTCATTTCACGTGATGGTAGATGATGCAGCTTCCCTTGAAGATAGAGGAGGTACAAGTCTTCGAAATCATTAGGGCGTAGGTGTTTGAAATCCCCTTCAGATATGGTGTAGTCCTTGAAGTCTGCTCGTCTGAGTGTAATGCTCTTGAGATAGTCATATCCATAGATGGGATGTATTAGAACCTTAACCACACTAATGATTTGAAGGGGTGAGCGAACTGACTTTCGGTCGCCTGGAGCTTGAAACCGATCAATGTAGAACTGTTGTTTCTTCAACCACCAGTGTGAAATGCCCAGAGATGCAGAGATGTTGTAGTCGCATTCTTGAATACTCCACATACTGTCGGGGACCAACTGTTCCAACCCGATGTCAGAATAATGGGCAGCTTTCATCTTTGTGATGGACAAGGCTGATTTGCATTGTCTACTCCCAAGCTTAAGATATTCAAGGTCTTTGTTGAAGAAGAATTCTGCTTGGATAGTGACATTTCCTGGAGGCCCACCCAAGGGAAGTGGAGAGCTGTAATTATACTTCTTTATTCCTTCATCCACAATGTCATTGAACATCTTGTGGCATTCTTCCATCTGGTATTGTAGATGATTAACATCCTGATGAAAAGCTTTGACAATGTTGAATGCTGGGCCTTCCAGGTCCTTCTGAGTGAGCTTAGAGAGACCCCGTTTCTTGCAGAACCATGCGATGAATGTTCCCATATCACCAGTTTGGGAAAGTAGGGAATCTTCAGAGGGTGGAACAAAACTGGTGGTGATTGCATTGATCCAGTTGCTATCATTGGTTGGTAAATCAGAGGAAGGAATCGTCCAGTCGGGCTCAAGTGATTGTGGTTTGCTGTCATCTGGTTTCCACCATGTTTCTTTGTCATCTTTGGTTAAGGGAACTTGAGGTGGATCATTGGTGTCAGTTCTGGTGAATGATTTCCACCACTGTCTTCCAGGAATGTGAGTTGTAGAGGCATCATCATCTTCGTCATTGGATGACTCATCGTGTTGTGGCGTGACTGAAGCTTCATTAAAGACATGATCTTCAGTGGCATGAGATGCAATGGAGGTCGCACCAGCATCAAACGTAGTCCAAGCTGCATACTTAACATGTTTTGTTTGTTTAGACGGAGCGGACTTGGTTGACTTGTCAGTCTGATGTTTTTGAGATGATGATGAGGTGGGTTGTGATGATCTGCCAGGAGCTTGTGACCCACCAGGCAGTGAAGAAGTGCCTGATGGACCAGATGCCCCAGCAGGTGGTGGAGGTGGAGGTGGTTGTGGAGGTGAGCCAGATGGTGGTTTGGGGTGACCCTGACGCCGCTGTTTTCTTTTACGTTCAATCTCCATGTCCCGGGCGTGTTCCTCAGCATCATCTTGTAGAATTGAGGCCTCCAGTGCCTTATATAGCTGTACGTGAGCATCGTGTCCTGTGTGTTGACCCTGCTGATACATACTGTGCTGCAGAATAACCTTCATGTCATAGATGGGAAGGTCTTTGAATCTGGACCTGAGAGGGGCTTCGAGAGCAATATTGACAGCTTCAGCAACTTGTTCGTTGATTGCCCTAGATACTTGTTGTTCAAGATCGAGATGCTCCAACCTGTATAATCTGCTGCTATGATTGGTGATTGTTTGTGGCAGTTTAAGATTTACAAGGGTTTGAAGCAGAGTGGCATGCTTGTCCAACTTCTCACGAATCTCAAGATTTTCTTGAACCGCATCAGCCGTCAAAGCAGCTAAAGTGTCCAGATCTAACTTCTTCTCAGAGTCAGCAGGAGCGGCAGATGCAGACGGTTTCTCTTGCGTGGCATCAGCTTGTGGGATGTCATCGTTGTTGGGACCAGCAGTAGACGTTGGTGCAGACTTGGTAGGAATGGTGGAGTTGTTTTGCACAATAGGCACATCAACCATTGATACAACTTCTGCATGCTCATCACCGGACTTATCACCTTCAGCATCATCTGGCTTATCCATGAGGAATTGATCGCCATAAGTGTCCAGATTCTTGTATGATGATAGTGTACCGGTGGGGCTGTCAGGTATCACCTCGAGCTTAGGATCATCTGTTTTCATTTTGAGGTTACCTTGGATATCCGGATATGCAGTGGAAACGAACTCATCATCGAGTGGATCAACAGGGGGAGCAGAATCAGCCGGTTTATCCTGTACAGGTCGTTGGCTGGTAACATCTTGTGTCGAGAGGTGTGGTTTATCACCTTTGGGAGCAGAACTGGTGTCAGTCTCAGAACTGCTGGATTTATCGGGTTGCCCGAGACTTGGTGAGGAAACATTCTCAGAAGAAATCTTAGCCGATGAGGATGTGGGTGAGCGTCTTTTGAGAATAAACTTGGTACTGGTTGATTTGGAGGCTGGAGATGATATTTTCAAGAGGGTGTGTGCTGCTTGTTCTTCTGTGGCAACATCCTTACCTTTACCGGTCACTTGCAGGATCTGAGAAGATTTATCAGATTGAGGTTCTCTAATGATGACCCCACTGACTGGTGGAACCGGTGGCATATAAGTTTCCTTCAAGCTTTCAGCAGTTGCCATTTGTACCATTTCTTCCTCAGTCATAGGCAACTGAGTGGAGCACAGTGCAGGATTGGGGTCTTCAGCACTTGGAGATTTAGTTTTTGAGCTGGTTCTTTTACCTCCAGTGGTCTTCTTAACCCTTTTGGAGCCTTCAGAGGAAGCAGCCGAGGTATTACCACCTTTGCGTTTCTTAGACGCAGATCTTGCGGACTTAGTGGAAACGGCTGGCTCATTAGGGGGTGCTTCCCGACTTTTCTTTAGATATTTAAGATATTCCTCATAATATTGAGCCGACAGGATATCACGGGTTAGAAGAGCAGTGGGAATATCCATGCCGAATATGATCTCTCGAGTGCTCTTTGAATCATATTTGAGGAACCTAAGTGGATGTTCGTCAGTAGGTTGATGAAGTGGGGATTCTTCTCTTGCGTGAAACTTAAGAGATCGCTGAAGGCTCAGTATGATCAGCTTAGTAAACCTAACGCTTGGGATTGAGAGCTTGGCTGATCTTTTCTTGCCGTCTTTTTGTGCTTCAAGGTTAGCCTTGTCGACCAAGAAAGAGTGGATGGACTGACTGAATTCCTCCCAGATTCGTTCAGCAAAATTGATGTTCTCACCGTTGACAACCCCCCAGAGAATTTGTAGAGAAGGAGCTCTAAGTCTCTCATATCCTGATGTTTTACCGGTCAGACACAAGTTGATTAGGCTTGCAACTGCTCTCCATGGTTGATAGAGGTCATGTGTGATGACAGCGGAAAGTGTGGATACTTGAGTGGGATATCCAAGTTCATTGACGAAGTCAATAAGAGTAGCTGGAGTAGGTGGAGGAGTATATTCAACATTATCACCCGTTGGTAGTATTTGCAGAGCGCTACCCAGTGTTTCCATGGTGATGTTCACCCAATGCTCATCCAGCTGGCATTTGTACAGGTTGGTAGTTCTGTCAAAGCATATAGTGTTCCAGAATTGTTGTATGTAGATGGAGGGGATAGAGGAGGATGCGGTAAAGGCATTGAAGAAGGTGGTATTTTTCAGTATGTCTAGGGCAACTCTGAAAATGGGATGATTCTGAGGTCTATCCGTCTTAACATAGCAGTTACTTTTCCCAATAGGAATCCACTTGTTGAAAGGCAAAATGTCATCGTCAGAACGGACAGGTGGAGCCAAAGGCACTTCGACATTAGATTCTGCCATAGGAGCTGCATTTGACAAACATCACCACAGAAGAAAACCATATGTGAAGGTGAGTGTTAGTAGCAGGAGAAACCCCAGAATTAAATGATAAGTCAAGTGTCAAGCACACCAACCCATGCATAAAACCTTAGATGTCTATACATAAACACACATCCAGACCACAACCAGTAGGTATATGACAGAGTATGCCAAGAAAGTTTCCAGTTAGACATAAACGCAGAGCACTTAAACGCAGACAAGAAACTTATTTAACCGCAACGTTGTAATCCCAACCTAAGTTAACCGCAACAGGTCGAGATAACCGCAACCAACTGAACCGCAACTCATGGTTGACGCACATCAAGTTATCCGCAAGTATAGGTAACCGCAGTCAATAAGTTTAATCTAACCGCAGTATAGAACAGGATCTAACCGCAATCAAAAGCAAGATCTAACCGCAATCAAGAAATAGATCTAACCGCAATCAAGAAATAGATCTAACCGCAATCAAGAAATAGATCAAACCGCAATTAAGAAATAGGTCTAAACGCAATCAAGAAATAGATCTAACCGCAATCAAGAACAAGATCTAACCGCAATCAAGAACAAGATCTAACCGCAATTAAGAACAAGATCTAACCGCAATCAAGAACAAGATCTAACCGCAATCAAGAACAGGATCTAACCGCAATCAAGAACAGGATCTAACCGCAATCAAGAAATTGGTCAAAACACAATTACGAACCCACTCCACACTACGTATCATCTAACTTAACCAAGATTTGACACTTTAACTAGAACAGAGATCTAATTACATAAGTACCAACATCATTCTTATCCTACCTACTGTCAACAACACTACCCTTGGAGTAATCGACCTAACCGCAAGCCAATCAAATCCAAGATCTACACTTCACGACCATGAATCCCACATACACGCAATGAACAAACAAAAATTTGAATAATAAAAACAGTATGATCTAACCTATTAGACACAAATTCTTTAGCACGAAATAGTGATCACCGCGGATATCCACCTAAAATGATGCAATGAATGAGACATTTGTAAATAAGGAACGAAATAGCAAACGTGAAGATAGAAGCACTTGACATACCAAGAATCGAGCACACTTGAAACCCAATTAAGACTTAATCGCAGCACTTAATAGCAAATGAGTGAATAGAAGTATGAGTTGTGATTAGAATTTTTCTAAACGCAAGAAATAAACTTTCTTAAATATGAGATGAAATGCAAATTGCAAAATGACACATCTAGTCCCTGAACTCTACTAAACACTTAAAAACTACTAAAGCAAGTGTCCACGATTAGTCCCTGCAGTTACGAGATATGCCCAAGCAAAGAGGAAGTCAACAAGACGAACATGATGTATCATGATGCACGATAAGAGATGCAACAGACTACATAAAGCAAGTACATAGACACAATGTGAAGTAACAGACTGAACACATAAAGTTAATCTGAACAAATTAATAAATGAGAAACTAACACACAAAATGTATGCACATCTATAGACATAGGATATAAACAGTGAATGGGTCAGTGAGTGAACAGTGAAGCCCGAGTCCTGAAACTAAGTAATCAGGAGTCCACATGATGTCGACTCACGTGTGAGCAGACATGTCTCTAGTAGCCGGATATGTCAGTGTCTTTGGGAGCCACACACAGGTTATAGAGGACCTGTTGTGTAACCCCTTTGTTACACCTGTATTAGTGGTACACACACATGACCATTTGTGACCATTCATCACGAATGTTCTACCAGTTGGTATCCATAACCCAGAAGATCTAAGCTTGTGACGAGTTTCATGCACGGTAACATTCTTGTGATGAGTAGTACTATGATCATATTTCCATGGTCTATGTCTCAAAGGTTTAACAGGTTTAAGACCATTAAATATCTGAGATGTGGGTTTAGGCCTTACAGGGTTATTCAAACAAGGTTTTTTGTCCACCTGAGAAACACATCGTTTATTCGAGAATTTAGATCTTTCAAAACTAAAAATCTTTGGTTGTCGAGTGGTAGTTTGATAACAAACATTTTCCAAAACAGGTTTTCCCAAGATAGACGGTTTTGAAAGACTGAGTCTCTTTTGACCAAAAGCATTTGGTTGTCTAATGTTGGTTTGATAATCAACATTTTTCAGGACAGGTTTTCCCAATATGGATGGTTTTGAAAGATTGAGACTCATTTGACACTTTGAAACAACACTTGGCACTGTATGCATACTAGGAGTTTTAGTACATGCGGTCAGACTTAGAGTGGAGAAATCATCACAGTTAGCAAGATGTGAAGTAGTCTGATTGATGTTCTCAGTATTAGTATGTTTAAGTGACTCATGTAGTTTTTTACATTTCACCTTGAGATTCTCATTATCAACACGTAATTTAGTAATTTTGCAATTAGTTTCATACGCATTGTCTTTCCATTTGGCGTCATTTCGTTGCTCATACATCTTGATTTGATTCTTAAGACAGTTGATAGTTGAGTCCTTGTCATGCAGTTGAGTTTTCAGCTTGTTGATCAGAAAATATTCTTTAAGATCAGGCAATTCGGGATTAAGATACGGTTTGCTGTTTTGAAAGCATTCTTCTTTACATTGTATTTCAAGTTCAAGATCAATGCAGTGTTTTTGTAATTGTGAAAACCTTTTTTGTAATTGAGAAAAACTTTTTTGAAGTTGATTAAATGCCTCTTTATCAACCATGGTCAGGTCCAGTGTCTTAGAAAACTCAACTTTCAGACAAGGGTTTTCATCGAACAAGTCATTTTTGAATATATCATACAGATCATTTTCTCCCCCTTTATAACACATATTTGTTGGATTAGTTGAGAGTAGTGCACTGTCAGCCTGTCTTAAGAAATTTGTGTTATAACTAAGATTGATTTGATCTGTATGATGACTTAGGTTTGATGGTGTGTTGTATTGATCAATTGACGATACCTCATTGCTTGAGTTTGGTGTGGGTATGTTCACCATAGCCTGGGTCACAAATTCAGCAGAAGTGACTCTCTCATCATTTTCTGCATTCATGAGTTCAGTGTTGACCAACTTTGCATCCACTGTTAAACCCAACCTCAAACTATCACATGCTTGCACATCATGAGACTCGGCCTTGTCGTCATCTCCAAGTTCAAGTATGCACGTTCAAAACCCATTACGAATCCATTGCCCTCAAGCAGCCTAGAAAGATGTGACTGAAGTGTATGGAAGCATTCAATGTGACATTCTCTTGCCATTTCAAGCAGTTTGTATGACTGAGGAGACTCATTCCCTTGAAAGTCCGAGCATGATTGTCCACTAGAGTCAACATACGATACTAGTCCTTTCATTTGAAGATTTGCAAGGATTAAATCACCTGTGAAGGGATAACCGCAAGATGTGCTAACCACAGGACCTAACCGCAGAAACTAACCGCAATGCACTTGACCGCAAGACTCTTAACCGCAATGAGTTAACCGCAACACACTTAACCGCAATGAGTTAACCGCAACACACTTAACCGCAGAGAATCTAACCGCAGAACGTTGAACCAAACGCAGAATAATTAACCACAGAACCTAGACGCAATACGCAAGCCGCAATGAGTTAACCGCAACACACTTAACCGCAATGAGTTAACCGCAACACACTTAACCGCAGTATTTACTCGCAGAGACAAAAATCCAAAACAGTCACTTTCATTGCGTTTTGTTTGTATTCTCGAAATAGTAACCGCAGCAAACTAACCGCAGATTTCAGAACTTAATCGCAACCAGGCAATGGAACAGTGGACTTAACCGCAACCTAGAAATTCGCCCAAAACTAACTCCAAATTTCAACTAGCTTAATGATATGGTAACACAAACTGACCTACAGTGTACTACAACCACTAATGAACGTAAAAGTACACCACAAACGTGTATAACAACACTAGAGGGATAAAACCAAGATGATTTCCAAGAAAAATGACACCAAACTCTCAAAACCACTCAAAACATCATCAAATTCGATTCTACAAGGCCCTAAGATGAAACCTTGGCTCTGATACCAATTGTAGAATACTAATTATGTTGGAAACATGTTCAAGTGGTGTTGGGTGATGCGTAGAGATGAGGAGGAGGGAGGAGAGGAGAGAAAGAGAGGAACCTTGAAAGAAAAAGGAAAAGATTAGATTAAAATGAAATGAAGGTCCAACCCTCTCCACATGTGGAGAGGGGTATTTATAGTTACAATATAACGCCCACTCCCGGGCTGTGGATCAGGCATACAGTGGGTAAAGACCCGTTCCTTCTTCCACGGTGTTACTTAATCTAATACTAATTAACTAATAAACTAACTAACTACGAGCTACCTTAATGCTATTACAATCATTAGGTGACCGAGACTTTTACAGGAATATTTGTATTCCTAACAATCTCCCCCTAAGCGAGGTCACCTTTGAAATTAAGCTCTTTGGTCTTTAAGCATTCTTTAGTCTCTGTAGCTCGTAGGATCTGATTCTTCACTTTACTTCACACTTTGTACTTCAAGCAACAAACTTGTGATTCGGATTCCTTTGTGATGTGTGATCCTTGAGCTTCTTTGAGATCATCAGCCAAGGTAAATCTCCAAGCTCATCCATTGCAGTATCGCCTTCATGTGATGTAGTGACTTAAGGACCATCATGCTCACACCCTTCTAGATCAGGAGACTTGACTTTAGAGTTGTGGATCAGGAGACTTTTTCATCAGAGTTGCGGAAACGTTGTTGGTAGTCTCTCAACATTTTGTTGTAGCAAGTCTCTCATCTTCATTGATTGTGTGGTGGATGTGTGAGCATGAGGTATGGATTGACCCGATTCAGCTGGAAACTGGAGCCATCAACGCCATCTTTATATGTGTTCCTGAAATAAAACAGTTAGCACTAAAGATAGAGAACGAATATGGCTTTGTCATTCGTTCTGCGAGGACAGACTACCCTCCGGTTTTGTGAAAACCGACCTGTGATCAGGTAGAGTCTCTTTTAAAGAGGACTCTCCTTGACAGGAATTTCCAGCTTGTAGTAATGAATTTTCCAAAGAATCCACTTCGGAATCTTCATACTTAGCATGTTCTCATACTCGTAAGTTCCCGTTTTATTTTCCAAAAAGGCATTTCGTTTCGTAGAGTATTCAACGTTATAATTATATCGTTATTTATAATAGTTTGTTTATAATAGCGTTCCCGACATTTATTATACTATTCTCATAGTATAATATACATCGTTACGTTATTATGTTATTACTCGTGATCACTTTATTTTTAATATACGCACTTGTATAAATATATATACGTTTTCACATTTATATATTTATATGAATGTTTATATTATTAATATAAGTATTACGAGTTTTATTATTAAGTTTAATTATAGTTAATATCGAGTTATAAAAGATGAGTCACATGTCTGAGTCATCACTCTCGGCTCATTGTCCAAATCCAAGTGCTAAGGCGTTTTGTCGAAATCAACCGTTGACTAGAAAGTCACAGTGACTTCAACTCGCACAACCACAAGTCCAAAGTAATATCGTTCAAACTACAACTTCGTCAAATGTCCCATTTCACATGCTACAACAATAAGGTTCGACTACGATACCTTTCTAACCTATCTCCGTCAATCTAATAACCGTCACACAAATCGGTTCCTGATATCTCACCTCGTCAACACAACTTCAAATACAAGTCCATTGCCGAGACCACAAGGTCTCGGCCCAAAAGTAACCAACAACAACGACAAGAATAATAACACAATTATAAATGAAACATCACCATGTCAAGCAAAATGGGTCAAAAATCAAACAAGCTTCGACCCAGAAGACCCATTTGGGTCTCGGTCTACTATTCGAGCCAAGGAACACCACAACGAGACCAAAAGGGTCTCGGTTGGCTCAAACCCATACACAATATTAAAGAAAATGGATCAAGGGTCACGTTTAAGCTCATACGAGCCACACATCAAAACCAAACGGACCAAGGGTCACGTTTAAGCTCCCAAACGAGCCAAGCATCAAAACCAAGCGGACCAAGGGTCACGCTAGACTCCCAAACGAGCCATAACTTCACCACACCGAGACCATAAGGTCTCATTTGAGCTCTAACGAGCCATAACCACAACCAAACGCATCCAAGAGATCAAATCCGAGCACTAAACAAGAAAAAGTCGACACCCATGGATACCAATCTTAACTTTATGTCAAAACCCATTTTTATCATTCATTTTTACCCAAAATCAAGATTAAATCCGGGTTTGACTTGAAATAGTCTAAACCGACGCGTAACCTGTGATTTCTCACCTTCCAATTAAATAAAAATCAAGAAAATCACTAGTGGTGGTGGTGTTTGATGTTGTAGGCGTTGGTATCAAAGAAAACTGAGGGGGGGGGGGATATTTGTTTCAGCGCATGTTCCACACTACGAGATCAAGGAGGTGATGGTGATTAATTTGGTGGTGGTGGTGTCGTGTGGAGGTTGGCGGAGGTGGTGTTGCGTGGGTGGCAGCCGGCGGCTAACCAAGGGAGAAGAAAGGGGAGTGTTTGTTTTGAATATTATGAGGGTTAGGGTTAGGGGGAGCGATATATACCCGATTTTTACACTTTAGTCCCTAAGGTTTCATGTTTCCAAAATGAGCCACAATAACTTTTATGTTTAGGTGATTATTATTAATAGGTTTTCCCATAACACGATCATTTACTTTCAAAAGATATTAAACGTCGCCAAAATACATTTTTATAAGTCACCATTAACTCCCAAAACACTTCCCGATTCATATTAAAGACAGAACGTTCATTTAACGTATAACTGCGACCGTCATTCAAAAGATTTAAACTCGTTAGCTTTTCCTAGTGCCGGAGTCAACGTAGTGCAACTAAAATGTCTCAACAATAATTCATAACATAAATATCTCAAAATAAGTAAGTAACTCGAATTCAACATCTCATAAACTTCAAAATTTAAAACGCCGGTTTTATTTTCCCAAATCAGTTACGAATAACATTTCTTATAAAATAAAACTTCAACTCTTAATGTAATGCGGGTTTTAAAGTTTCCCTAATTTGCCAGTTGTAACAGTGACCACCACCAAATAGGTTCACTGACTCATCAAAAGTGTTAATAACATCCTCCTCATCACTGTCGGAATCAACAATCTCTCACACCTTAGAGAATGTGTTAACCCACCATAAGGGTTTCTGCCTAAAAATATCAGAATGACCTTTCAATTACGATATTCAGAGTTGAAATTTCAATCGAGACATATATAACGTATTGAGATGTATATACCGAGTATAAGAGTTTTTATTTTAAAAAAAGTACCACACTTATAGAGTAAAGTTACTTGATTAAATAACTAAAACATTTATTGATTACATGAAAACTTCTAAACCATATATAATTGAATAATAGCAAGGAAAAAAAAACACCTGAGTGTAGTTTTACAAAATAAAAACCACACGTATAATAAAAAAAAATTATCTGAAACCGGTAGCAACATTGATTGATCCACTTGGGAGCCGGGTGTGGCGCAAGTGATAAAATTTTCGGAAAATGCCGTTTCTTGATAGTTGCAACCCCGATCATATCTTTTTGCTTTTTCAGTACTAATGTACTATAGCCTCAAATTCTTTATTTTCAAATTTTAGTACCTGTGCATGCTATATAAATAAATTTGTGCAAAACCTTCTCAAAAAACATTATGCAATACCTTCCCAAAAATTATAGGTCCATCCCTCTGAAGCAAGGCAAAAATAGCGACAAACTTAGCAATGTTGTATTACCGTTATCTATGTTTTCAATAGGAAAAACATGAACTTCGTTGTAAAAGTATTGATAACTAATTATATATGTCACAACTAGCGATAGCAAAGGGCGTGTCCCTAAAGGTGTCACTACGAGCCTTTCTTTCTGCAGTGGTACCATTGCGCTGCTCTGTCTCATAAAAAAGGATCGGAAATATTCTAGATATTTCAAAAATGAAAGTAACCCGCTTCATATCACATTAAACAAAAAGTCGACTATATGACCAGATAGTACTACTATTCGATAGATTTGAACTTATCAGATGTATGTGTTATCAAATCAAGCAAGAAACTATAATAAATCTTATGTTTGACATTTCTATAGTTGGCTGAACATATGTCACATGAAAAATAAGAGACTGGAATGGTTTTTGTCGTATTATAATATATCACATGTAATTACACAAAATAATATGCACCGTATATTGCGTGCTTTCTTTTTTTCTTTGAACCCCATTAATCTATGAGTATAGCATTCAATGAATCGAATTAATATCATCTCGAATTTTATGGTTAAGGAAGAACTGAATTAAGATAAATGTTGTTAAGAATTTGTGGCCTTACTATATATGTGCATTTGTGGGAGCCATGAATGCTACATTAAAACAAAATGCTAGTAGAGGACCTTTTGAAGTATTGCATATGGCAAATAAACCATTAATGTTGATGACAAGCTCATTACAACAACTAAAAATTGCACATTAGACATCTGACTTTGTAAAACTAAGATATCCATTGATGGGTAACTCTCTCAAACTTTATTAAATTTGCGAAATTGCTAAGAGTTTCAAGTGTTCAACACATTTAAGATAAATGTGTTGCTAATTTATCGTGTAGTCTTTTTTATAGTATTTAGCGGCATTTGCCGAAAAATAATTATTTTGTTACTGCGATTATATACATAAATCAAGTTATATACGTATATTATCCAAAATATAGAAAGGGATAAAAAGAAATAGTTAAGTATCAAAGATATTTCAATACATGGACACTAACGAGTAATGAACTCATATCCTATCTTGTATTTTATTTTTTATTTTATTTTTCTTTTTTCTTTCATAAAATTGCTAATTTGTAGAAATTATGAGTATTGTCTCAAAGTTGTTTCTAAAAATGGATAGCTTGTTGTAAAGAGTATCAAATATTATATATACTAGTTTTAAGTCATGCAGGTACGGGGTTACATATGAATTAAAGTTATTTTAAAATTTTAATTTAATATATGGACATATATGAAATTTTCCGTGTTTGATGTTTTGTAAATATGATATAAGTACAACCAATAATTTTGCACGAGCTTTTACATAAAATATTTTATTATGTATTAATATGATTAATATTTTGTAAAGATTTTTGTTAGATGAGAGATTTAACTTTGTTTAACTGAAATGTTGAGGTGGTTGTTGTTGTTGTTGTTTAAATTTAACTACTGATATCATGTTGATGTTGTTGTTCTAGGGGTGTTCACGGGGCGGTTCAGCTCGGTTCGGTTGGAGATTTTAAGTATCCATGACAGGGCAGATAGTTCAGTTTACTATTCGAAACTGAACCGAACAAGACGGGTAACCGGGCATGCGGGTACCCGAAATGAGCAGTTACCCGCTGTTCGGGTCACGGTTAACCATTCTAACAAAAAATTATCAAATTGAATCGGATGAAAAATAACATAAATTAGTACGTAATATGTCATTTTAATAAAATTAATTAACACCGAAGGGATTAGAGTCATAGGAAATTTGTTACATTGCAATAAAAACAAATAAATTATCATATGTAACACAATAACTAATACTATTTATTTTACATTTATAGTTACGATCATTTTAATCATATGTAATCCATTGACGTTAGTAAATGATCACATTATGTAAAAATGCGTTATACGATAAAATTAGTGCAATCATATCGTTAGTACTTGTACATTTGTATAAATGATTTGTTGAAACCTACATGTACGTTATATACGGTTCGGTTTGGGTAACCGCGGATAACTGAAAGTAAAAACAGAAACTGAACCGTGACAAGTGGGATTTTCGTGTTTTGGGTTTTCTCGGTTTTGGTTTCCTCGGTTATCGGTTTTTTATAGTTTTAGATTGAGTGGATTGACTCTGTTCGTCGGTTTCCCGGGTTTTTTGAACACCCCCAAGCTTTTCCTTTCACAAATTTGATAGTTATATTCATGTGTTTTTTTCTTCACCAAATTTATCAAAGTTTGACAAATTTTTTTTAATTTTGACTTTTAATTAATCAATAAGAATCCTGGATTTTGCCACGTGTCAAAATAAAGCAAACTGATTAGCCCAATTTAGTCTCAATAAGATTGTTTTAGCAAAATACTTTCGAAATAATGTAATTCTTTTATTATATAAAAGATACATATGCTATAAGGACAAAGTGATTAAGTAAAATGCTTGTAATAGTAGTTTTTATTATTATTTTTTTGCTTTTAAAATTGTGCACATGACGTACAAAAACATTAAATGTTTTTGCCATGATTAATTTTGCTATGGTAATGAATTTATATCCTATAAAAACAACAAAAATAATGATAAAGTGGCCAATTCATTGTGACTTTAATCTAATTTTTTCCATCATTTATTTGTCATAAACTCTAGGCTAATTATTTAAAAATGTATCATACTTGTCATTGTTTGTAGTTGTGTGAACCATTTTTCGATTCCGATTATTTCGTGTACATCTTTTAAAATTTTGATTATTCTATGTATCGATTCCTAAAAATACTTGCTTCGATTCCAAAAAAATACGTGATTCAATTCCCAAAAATACATCAATCGAAACACAACATAATCAAAATTTGAAAAGATGTGCATGAAATAATCGGGTTCGAAGAATATATAGTACACACAACTACAAAAAAGTGAGAAGTATGATACATTTTTTAAACAATTAGCTGGAAACTCTAATCTCCTCCTCCTTTAAATAGAGACCCTGCCTTCTCTTTTTCTAAAACATTTATCTTTCTAATTCACCTCTCTCAAGAATTGTTACATTCTTCCTTGTTCAAGATCGATAAATTCATTTGTTTCCTATACTATTAAGGTATAAAGTTTCCATTAGTACATTGCATCCATTAAACTGTAATCCACTTGAAAAATAAGAGTTTAACCTCTTTATTTTAACATGTCAAGTTTGCATGTATGTTGATGTCAGCTAGATTGTTGTTGTTGTTCTTTTCTTTTTTATTTATTTAATTTTTAAAAAAGAGTAGAAGATAACAGTGTAAATGTTCTTGGTTTAAGAATAGATCTGAGCATGGTTATGTTGATTGCTTTTTACCAATGTTGTGTGTGGTGTATATAAAGTTATCTAGTATATAACCAGGCAAAGTTGAAGTTAGTGTTTGATGTGGTGAAAATTAATTCTCAATCAAAATTGAGAAAGTTTGAGTTCTGATATAGGATTGTAAAATTCTTTCTAAATCGAGCATGTTTGCATCGAATTGTGTTTTAATGTTCATTTGTTTGGATAGCTATGATATGCATCGATGATTCCTCCTGCTACTAAAGCGTGATTATGATTCCAATTAAGTTTAGTGATCTTGATTGATTTTATATGGATGACGGGGATGATTAGCTTTTTAGGTTTTAGATACTGTCGCTTAGTTTATTTTTTTCGTGTTTATTGATCTTTTCCCCTTTATCTGTTATTACGATACTAATTAATAAATAAAAAGGTGATTTACTGAAAATGGTAAATAGATTAAACATCATCTATCTATCAATACGATTGATTTTGTGTTTTGCTCATGTATAATTTCTTGATCGTTATCAAACAATTGGTGATTTTCCTTCAGTCTGTTGAGCAAATGGCACCCAAGAAGATGAAATTCAATAAGGTTGCCACGCAGCTTCAATCTGAACGTTTTTTCTGATTTAGCCGATAATGTAATTCGAGTAGGAGGTGGGTACCAGGCTATTCCAGCTGAGATGGACGACTATGAACGCTCAGAACTTTTTCGTGTTGGTCTTGCAATGCCAATTACATGGGTTCATGATGATGCAAAAACTAACATTGAAGCCTTTAAGTCTAAATTTGAAAGTGTGAAGAAAATAAGTAAGCTTGATAAGTTACATTTTGAGGTGGTGGATAGTACAGCAGAAGAAACAAATCGAGGGTGGGAAGACAAGGGTTTACTTCCAATTCCCGAATCATTTGGTGAATCATTGACCAATGCTGAACATAAGAGTTTTGTTCTTGGTCTATATATCTTTATCAACAATTTTTATTTAGTGAATGAGTTCATGGGAAACATAGGAATGGGAAGGGTACACTCTCATTACTATGGGGAGTTTTATCATTCTGAGGATTATAAGAAATGGAAAGATTGGAAAAAGGCTATAGGATGGTCAAAATGGAAGCATGATAAAAGTATAACGATAGATTGGCCGACATATGCAAATATTTTTACTGATTCACGGCATAATGAGCTTTTATCTCGCTTATTTGCTAATGCGACAGACGAATGCAAAGAAAGACTGGCTGAGGTATTTCTTTAAAATCACTACTTTTCATGCCATCTAATCATACATGAATTTCGGTTTTCGTAATCTTTCCAAACCTCTGATCATGTTGTATAAATGTGTTAATCTAATTTGTATAATTGTGGGGTTAGTGTTAAAGAGTTTATGTTGTAGTTTCTGTAGAGAATTTTTTAGTGGCGCTCTAAAACACATTGTAGATAGGATAACTTCATTCATCTAGAATTTAGTTGAATTGGATTATATTTTGTGTTCATTCATCTAGAATTTTGGATTATATTTTTCTTACTTCATCGCATTAAACATAACGTTTGCTGAACTTGAGTTTAGTAGTAATAAACTTGATTCCATGTACAACGTGATTGATCTATGATATATGTTTCAGGCTGGTAAAAGCTATGCACACAAGAAAACTTCACTCAGAAAGTTCATTTTCACTCTAAGGGATAACATCGGCATAAATATGCTAGTAGAAGCTGTCGCTATTGGCCAAGAAGGGCGTGATCTTTTACGGTATCTAGAACCTTGCTACTCATTCTATATCATACAAGATTTACCCACTGAGCATTCTTCTCTTACAAAGCAAGAGTTCATTGATATTTTGAAAGTGAGAGTAAGTAAATCAAAGTCGAACGAGCTCTTCTGGAAATCAGTCTGGCCACGCCTTGTAGAAAGAGGATGGCGTCGTGGTCAAACTTCGAAAAAATTGGTTTTTCTTGTACCTGGAGTTATTGAGCTGTCACTCCGAGAACTCTTCAAAGGAATCCACTATTTTGATTCTGTATGTGATGTCCTGAGTAAGGTCGCTTTAGAGCCTGAGCTTATTGAATTTGAAGGTTATCAAGATATCTCACAAGTTACTCCAACAAGACTTGAACCCAAAATTTCTCGGTTGACGGGCAAGTCACATGCCACTAAGCCAAAGGCCTTGGGTGATACCAGTTTGGATGTTGGCTTGGATGGGATTTCTAAAATTATGGAGCTAAGAAGTTCACCGTCCTTTGGACCTTCTTCTATATCCAATCATGTGCCTGATGAGCCACAGGACAACCTTGAGATTGTGATAGACATGACCCTGCCTCAAATAAATCCAGCGTCAGACAGTGGTGGCGCAGCAGCTGCAGCAGGAGCGAATTTGGTGCAGCAGCAGCCGGTCCTGGTTCCACAAAGACTTAGTAGGAGAAATCGAATGTTAACAACAAAAGCTTTTGAAGCTTTTTCTAATGGTTATTTAGGATCAAAGAGAAAGCGAAAAGGCAAACAGGAGATGGAACCAGCAAGAAGAGTTCGCGACCACACTGATCTGGTCTCGAGTGATGGTGCAATCAGTGGTGCGACTGATATGATCCAGGATCAAGCACAAGTTTGAGCTGTTAGCTAATTCTTGATTTTATCAAACATGCAAAATGTTTATCCCTTTTTCTTGTAAGAAAACTATACTAGTGTTTTTGGTTTAAACAATACAGATGTTAGCCGTTTCTTATTTATGCATACATATTTTCTTAATAGCATATAGGCCGAATCATGTCCCCCGGTGGTATGCTATTGTAACAAGAAACCCAGCATCACACTCAAATAGGATTGTGTGCACGCATCTATACTATATTATCATTAGTAACAGATATATAGTTTAACTTCAATATGTATATAATAGCATCCTGGTTAATTACTGCTTATTGCCTACCTAGTTAATATTGAAGGATAATTGTATGAAACCTAGCTGGTTCTATGTATGTTAATTACTAAGTTACTTTTGTTCTTTTACATTGAATGAATATATGGCTTTATTCCTCCTCATTTCGAATTTCAACCTAGACTGTCAAATTTGTCAAACCAAACCATGTTTTGGTTGGTTGTGTCAGCTCGACCAAGTTATAATCGGGTTTGTACAATTGGAAGTCTGAGTTAAGCCGTATTTCCAAGATTTTACAGCCTAAAAAGATTAGCCAAATTGAACTGTGCACATTCTTATGCAAGGAGACAGAGGCACTATACGCTATAACTTTCCCTTCTACATTCAGTTTTTTCATTGTTTCAACATGTAGAGAGTTCATTTTATCTCACTTATACAAAAGCCAATTAATTTGTGCAATATTTAATTCAGTACTAGATAACTGTAATTTAGTGCTACACACTTAAAAATGTTAGTATAAATAAAATCAGTTACAAAGGTGTCCATATATGTATTGACCACAAAAACATAAGTGTGTATAAATGGCTTGAGTAAGGAACCTAAAATGAAACGAAACAATTATGGGAATATACTTTTACGATTTCTAGCTGAATTTGTACAAGCTGGTAGAGGAAGTGATAGTTTTGTTCGACCCAAATAGATAAATTAAAAGTGTGTTGCTTACCTAGTTCCAGTTAAAGAAATTGTTATTTACCTCGATATAGGCCATCTAAAGGAACTGAAACTTGCAGGTTTTCATCAGCAATATCATGAATAGTCTTGTGGAGCTGCCGATGCAAAAATGTTGTATCTGCATTAAAATGTTTTGCTGGAAATAAATTCCCTTCTAGCTAGTTTTTGAGAAATATTAATCACCATATTTAGCAACGTGGGTAGGATCTTGTATAAAACTTCAAATTTGTAGAAAGCCTAAAACTGATTTTTAAATAACAAAATAAAGTTGTTGAAAATTTTGAAAAAGTTCACAACAAAAGGGAAGAAATATGAATAAAAATCGATTAACATTAATTAAAAAACGCACAATTTGGATAATTTTTGTTCATCAAATAAATATATTCATTAATGTTTTTCATTCTTTAGAGTGTTTTGATAATAAACTAAAGTAGCTTATTTTTTTAATTTTCAACCGATCTTCCTTTTTGCTGTCTATTTTTTTTCAATTTTTTCCAACAATCTTAATTTTCATCAAAAATACTTTTTAGGCTTTCTTTAACTGAAATTAAAGAAAAAATTGAATCCTCGGCCTACCCCATCAAAATCCATTTTGCCAATTTCCGAACCAAAGCTACTTAAGCATTATTTTTATGTCTCACTCAAAATAATTTGTTACTAAAAATTTTTCCACGTATATATCAAATGCTAAATAGCAATTGGTTGAATCATAATGCAGATCATATATAGATTATCAAACAGGGACATTTCACCTAATTACAAGTAGCAAACTTGTTCAAATGCACTATCTTACCTAAAAAAAATTCACAAAGCCAAAAGGAAGGGATTCAAAGCCATTATTGATATTTTTGCGCGAAATATAAATCTAAAAGTAAAGGCAATATACATCTGAGATATGACAAAAAAAAAGTACTACATGCCAAAGAAACTTATTTTTTATTTATTTATTTTTTTTGAACAACGGATTTCATTAATCTAGCAAGGAGCTAGAAAAAAACAATTACACAGGGGAAAATGAATTACATTGATTACATAGCCACTCTAACCAACTGGGAGACACTTTCTTATTCATGAACTAATTAAGATAATACAGCTTGTTAAGTGTTGACACGAGATAGAAACATGCATATCTTTCAGCTTTTTGTCTATGTTTTACTCACCAAGGGTTAATCAGCTTTCAGGAAACTCCCAGTTTATCATAAAACCAAACACTGTTTATGTATAGGCAAAAGAGGATGAGGGTTGTTTTGAAGCAATGTGGGACCCCTTCATGACGAAGAGCTTATACATGATTCAACAAAAATAAAAAGAACTGTTGGGAAGTGCCCAAAGAGAAAGGGAGTTCATATATGCACAAAACAATACATGATTGAGAATAAGATCCAATTGATAAATTACTTGCATCAACATATGTGATTATGTTTATGTTTTTGTCATTCATCATACTCTGTGAGTCGTTACAATGTGCTACATTAAAATCATTAACGATTACTCATTAATATTTCAAGAAAAAAAATAGACAATAAATGTTAGCTATTGTTTATGATCTAAGATTTTGTTTCTTGGTAAATCAAAAACACACTGGCTGATCACAGCCTACTGACTGCTCATGCTCATCAGGTTCTTTTTTGGCTTTATAAACTGGTTGATTCAGGAAGAAGAAAACTTGCGAGCTATATCATTATTAAATTCCACTCATAGCCATGAATCCATGATCTATCGATAGTTGTAAACAACTCAGATCATAAGTGCTTTGAGGACATCTGTTTGGAGGTAATTATGTTGATCTTCGTTGTCAGAGTATTCGTTCGAGCAGCTTGGATTCAAAGCTACTTTACTGAAGACATTGGTCACAAAGTCAGTATAGTAATGAGAGCTTGTTACATGCAATGAGAGCTTGTCACAAAGCATTACCAATAGATAAGGACACACTTGTAGATAAGGGCACACTGCACCCGTCTCGGTTGAACTTAATTAACCTGCAACTTAATTCCTATCGTTTCAACCAATTCGACCATAAACCTTTGTCCTTTTTGCTTCAACTTGTCCTAGTTATTGATTCGCATTCGTGTTTATTGATTCTAGTCCAGGTTTGGTGTGATTTGTACAAATTTTTGGGCAATTTTTGGATCGTTCTTAGGGTTTCACTAGGGATCTTTAACTGACTTCTCTTTGGAGTCGGTTTTGATTTGGTTTATCTACTATCGATCAGTATTCATCAATTCTTATGATGGGAGGTTAGATTCTGGATTTGTATTGTTATAAACCCTAATCGTTAAGATTAGGGTTTCTTTTCTTTTCTTTTTGGTTTCGGATGCTGCTGGTGTATTGGTTCGTATTCTTGTTTGATTTGGTTACGTGGTGGTGAGAGATGGAGAGGGGTTTTTTGAGTTCTAGTTCTGGTAAAATGGATGTTACTGTTTCGAGGGTTGATGTTGATGAGTTGGCTGCTCGTACAACACATCAAGAGGGTACTACTACTCCTGCTAGTACTAATGGAGACATTACAAATCAAGAGGCGCTGGTGTCACTTGATTTTTCTGGTAATCATGTTATACCTAATGTGACTAATGTTATTGATTCGGCCTATAGTAGATCACAACAGCCAAATGTGGAGCAATTGATTGCTAATGCGCATCAGAATTTTGATGAAGCCATGAATATAATTCAAAGTGATATTTGTGCTACTATGGCTTCCTCTCCTGATTTGCACAATCCAAGCGGTAGTGGCCTTCAACCTAATGCACCCAAGGTTGATACTACTAGTGGTAATGGAGTGAAGTCGGTTTCTTACGCGGGTGTTGCTTCTAATGAATCCCAGAAACACGTGTCTAATTTTCGGAGGTTAGAATGCAACAATAAGAAGGATGATGTTGATATGTCTGTTCCAATGAAGGTAGTGCAAGAGGTTAACATGAGGTTTGAGAATACTCTCTACGGTTACTTCCTTGGTCAACGCCTTGCTTTTCCTGTTGTTGATTATTATGTTCGCAATGCGTGGACTAAGTATGGTTTGCAAAAGGTTATGATGAATGCTAAGGGTTTCTTTTTATTCAAGTTTACTTCGAAGAAAGGTGTCGACGATGTCCTTGATAATGGTCCTTGGTTGATTCGTAATGTTCCTATTATCCTTAAACCATGGACATTGAACACCAACTTGCTTAAAGAGGATTTGACTAACATTCCGGTGTGGGTTAAATTCCATGATGTTCCTTTAGCTATGTTCTCTGATGATGGGCTTAGCCTTCTTGCTACAGTGATTGGGACGCCCAAAAGATTAGATGCCTTTACTAGTCAAATGTGAAAGGAATCTTGGGGCCGGAGTAGCTTTGCTAGGTGTATGATTGAAGTAAAGTCGGATGAGGTACTAAAACACAGTCTCACTGTTGAGATTCCTCTACTTGATGGTACGGGTTCGACAATTGAGAAGGTCCGGGTTGAATATGAGTGGAAACCGCCTCGCTGTGATCAATGTAAGGTATTTGAACATACGTTGGTTGAGTGCCCTAAGGTTGTCATAACGAATGCTCAACCTACTAAGAACGCAAGTGACGGGTTCCAGCCTCTTAACAATAAGAAGAAGGGTAAGCAAGTTGGTTCGAATCCGGGTCGAGGAGGTTTTACCAAACCTGTGGTGGGTAAGCATTTTGAATATCAGCCCAAAAAGACTCTTCCTGAACCTAAGAAAACTAATGTCAGTAAGAAGAAGGCTGCTGATGTGGCTAGTACGAGTGGAACCAAGATCACTACTTCTAATAAGTCTGATGCTCTTAATATGGATGATACAGATGGTTTTGGTATTCCTAAGGTTGTTACTAACAAGGATGTGGATGCTGGCAGTACAATGGAAATTAATAAGGATGAGTCGGTTAAGACTGGTACCACATCACAAGTCCCTCTTGTGAGTGATTTACATGAACCGCTTGTGAGTGATTCAATGGGAACAATGGAAGTTGGTTCTACTCCTATTGTTGAGAAAATTAGTAAGCTTGAAAAGCTACTGATCGATGGGAAAGCTACTCTTGTGGATGATGCTAGTCATCCTATTCCGTCTACCTCTGTCACTAAGAGGGCCAACCCATTTTCAAAGGTGGGTGAGGTTGTGGTTTCTGATAGTGATGATGATGAGGATGAGGTTCTTAACACGTTCGACGAATCAGCAAATCTTTTTGGTGGTGGTCATGAGCGTGAAGATGAGTATGACTATGATGATTATTCGAAGCAAATTTATGATCTTCCAGGGGAATTGGATGCTCTTAATGCCATTTATGGTTTTAATCTCCAAGGTCGTAGGAAGTAGGTTATCTTTGGTCAGAGTCACTACTATCATGTGATTAATGGTTTGTTTTCTTGTTTTGAAAATAGGAAGTATCTTGTTATGTAAGCTTTTCGCCTATGTAACGGGCTGAGATATGAGATTCACCCATATCCATTGTACTTAAATGCTTTTTGGAGTAATATATTTACCGGGTCGTTGACCTTTTACCCAAAAAAAATTAACCTGCAACTTCTTGGTTGGTAGGAAACTATAATACCATAAGCTAAAGCAATATTGGTAGTTTCTAATGTTATTAAAGAAAATCATGTTGTACTAGCTTGATCCAGTGTCATACAGAAACATGGCTGAATTTTTTTTTTGACTTATAATATAAATACTAGGAAATTTTGACATGCCTATTAACTACGAAAATTGGAAGGGGCGGCCACATTATTATTATTATTATTATTGTTGTTGTTGTTGTTGTTGTTGTTGTTGTTGTTGTTGTTGTTGTTATTATTATTATGAGTAAACTGAAAAAAATGTCCCTAAACTTTGCGATTTTTGCGAGAAATGTCCATAACGTTTTGGTTTTTTGCGAGTTATGCCCTTGAAACGTTACTGTAGTTGCAAATTCCCCATTTTGACTAACGCTCGTTAGTTTTTTACGTTAATGGCCGTGTGAAATGACTATTTTACCCTCATTTTCACGCCTTCTTTCCCGCACTATACAAAATGATTTATTCACCCTCCAAACCTTGAGGGACAAAATTCGCGATAAAACTTACATACGAGAATGCTTAATTTGGGGCTGTTTGTTCACCTAACAACTGACACAATTATAAACACATTGTCTATTCATCTAACACATAAAACATAAACCCTAATTGCTTGTTTAGCCTGCACAAATCCAAATTTTTTAACACGGATAGTGGTTGTACTGGAAGCGGGAATGGGGTTGTGGAAAAGAAAAACAGAGGGAGAGAGAGGCCGAGAAAATACGGTCCGGTACTTGCGCCTTCAGTTGCATCTCCTAACCCGAGTACACCCACACCATAATAGAAAAGGGGAAGCGCTATTGTTTAGTTCCTTTATGTGTTTAAAATTGGATTAGTTTGATTTTGTTAATTGTAGCATATGTTGGAACTATTCATTAGCTAGTATTGATTGAAAGTGTTGCCAAAATGTGGTTTGGTGTGTGAATATGTTCAATGTTTAGTGTTTGTTCGTGATGCAACGGTAATGCTTGTTTAGTGTTCCTTCAAGTAGCATTGACTGTGAGTGAGGCTAGTATCAACTATGAGTGATGCATTAAAAGTAGTATTCACTGTGTTTTAATTTTTGTTTCATAGTACTTTCAAGTAATTTTTGTTGGTAGTGCACGGGTAATCATTTATTATTTAGTGCAATGCCTTCAAGTAAATTATTTTTCTGTGAGTATATCCAGTCTTGTTGAGCATTAAGTGAATGGTTAACAGTAGTGTGCAGTTGCTTGTGTTAAGTGATTGCATCTAGTCTTGGTGAATTCTTAACAAGTACAGGTGGTGTTTCATGTTTGATTATGTATAAGTGATCACATCTAGTCTTGTTGGCTATCTTTATAGATGACCAAGAAAATATGGATAGCATTTTTGATCGTCTGGAGAACAGGATTGAAAAACTAGAAGATGTGTTATACACGGCCAAAATGCTGAAAGAATAATTTTTTTCAACCTCTTATGATGTAATGTAAATACTATCATTTGAGTTTGTATTACAGTTTGGCTATCTTGAATAATCTTTACAAATATCAGATACAAGGTTAGGTAAAAAGTGATTGAATGTTTGGAGGATGATGCAGAAGTATGGTTTAACATGGGCAATAACTTAAAAGATGAATTATTGGATAAGATGAAAGCAAGATATGGGCTATACAACGCCATCACATAGGAAAATCTAGATGAAATTCTTAATGAGATGTTTATGAGGACAAGGATTGAAATGATAGGTAAAAGTATTCAACCTCTTAAAAGGGTATTTGGCAAGGTAAATAAGTCTTATTTATTTCATTTTGGCTATATTTATAGATGACAAGTGAAAGGCAAAAGTGACTGCAGAGCTTCTTGATGAGCTGTTATCAGCAAAAGAAGGAAACTCTAGAAGGTAAATATATTCATGCTCTTAAAGGGATGTTTGGAATGTCTTTCTACCTTATAGATGTTATTGATTTAAATATTGTTCTTGGAAGTGAATATTACAGCTTGTATTACAGTCTGCCTTTGTTGTATAATCTTTGCAGTTTTGGATTTTGGTACTTTCAACACTGATTTGGAACACCCTATCAATGTCATCAGATGATGTGATGGTACCAGTAATCATAGGAAGGGACCAACTGAGGGTACTAGTAAGCAGAAAAAAGGAGGCTGATGATAAACAGAGAAAGGTAAGGCCAGATGAGGGTACTAGTGATCAGAGTAAGGCAAGGCTTCGGAGTGTAATCGTCAGCGTCCTTGGCCTAAGAGCAAAGTTGAAAGAACCAGCTCCCAAAAGAGGTTCTAAGTGTTGTTCATTGCATTCCAAAAAGAAAAACTAAATGCAAGATAATGGTCCTTGTTTTGTGTTGTCATTTTGCATGTGCATTTGCATACAAAAAGATAACACAAAACAAGGACTATTATCATGCATTTAGTTACTCTTTTTGGAATGCAATGAACAACATTTAGAACCTCTTTTGGGAGCTGGTTCTTTCAACTTTGCCCTTAGGCCAAAGACGTAGCCAGTTACACTCAAAGGCCTTGCCTTCCTCTACTAACTGGTACTGTCATCTGGCAAGCCTTCCTTTGTTTATCATCACCTTTCTTACTCTGCTTATTGGTACCCTTAGTTTTCCTACACTTTCTATGATTACTGGTACCATCATTTGATGACACTAATAGAGTGTCTTCCAAATCAGTGCTGAAAGTACCAAAACCTAAAAATGCAAAAATTATACAATAAAGGAAAACTTAATACAAGCCATAATATTCACTTCCAAGAATAATTTTTAAATCAATAACATCTATAAGGTAGAAAGACATTCCAAACCCTTTTAAGAGCTTGAATATATTTACCTTCTAATGTTTTCTTCTTTCTTCTGATAAACAGCTCATCAAGAAGCTTTGCAGTCACTTTTGCCTTTCCCTTGTCATCTATAAAGATAACCAGAATGAAATAAATAATACTTATTTGCCTTTCCAAACACCCTTCAAAGAGGTTGAATACTTTTACCTATCATTTCAATCCTTGTCCTAATAAACAGTTTATTAAGAAATTCATCTAGATTTTCCTATGTGATGGTTTTGTATGGCCCATATCTTACTTTCATCTGATCCAACAATTTATCATTAAAGTTATTGCGCATGTTACATCATACTTTTGCATCATCCTCTAAACTTTCAATCACTTTTTGCCCAACCTTATATCTGATATCTGCGAAGATTATTCAAGATAGCCAAACTGTAATACAAACTCAAATGATAGTATTTACATTACATCATAAGAGCTTGAAAAAGTTAACCTTTCAAGATTTTTGCCCTGTATAATATATCTTCAAGTCTTTCAATCCTGTTCTCTAGACGATCACAAATGCTATCCATATTTTCTTTGTCATTTATAAAGATAGCCAACACGACCAGATGTGATTACTTATACATAATCAAACATGAAACACCACCTATACTTGTTAACCATTCACCAAGACTAGATGCGAGCACTTAACACAGCAACTGCACACTACTGTTAACCATTCACTTAATGCTCAGCAAGACTAGATATACTCATGGAAAATTAATTTACTTGAAGGCATGACACTAGATAACAAATGATTTCTGGTGCACTACCAACAAAAATTACTCGAAATTACTACGAAAAAAATTACAAACACAATGAATACTACTTTTTGGCATCATTCACAGTCGATACTAGCCTCACTCACAGTCTATACTACTTGAAGGCAACACAGAACAAACATTACTAGTGCATCATGAACAAACACTGAACATATACACACACACTAGTAACCACTTTTTAGCAACACTCACAACCAATACTAGCCCGTGAATATTTCCAACATATGCTACAATTACCAAAATCAACCTAAGGCGCAGGTAGCGGACCGTATTTTCTAGGCCTCCCTATCCCTTTTTTTTCTTTACCACAACCACATTCCCGCTTCTAGTATGACCACCATCCAAGTTAAAAAATTAGGGTTTGTTCAGGCTAAACATGGAATTAGGGTTTATATTTTTACGTGTTACACGAATAGACAATGTGTTTATGATTGTGTCAGTTGTTAGGTGAACAAACATCCCCAAATGAAGCAGTTTTGTATGAAAGTTTTATCACGAATTTTTTCCCTCAAGGTTTGGGGGGTGAATAAGTCATTTTGCATAGTGCAGGAAAGAAGACAAACGGGTGGAGTGAAATTACTGAAGTAAAGGTAGGGTAAAATAATCATTTTACACGGCCACTAATGTGAAAAACTAACGAGCGTTAGCCAAAATGGGGAATTTACAACTACAGTAACACTTCAAGGGCATAATTCACAAAAAGCGTAAAGTTAGGAGACATTTTTGCAGTTTCCTATGTTATTAATATTATTATTATTATTGTTATTATTATTATTATTATTATTATCGAGTAAAACATAATGCTTACTGATTTGTAGCTATTTATATAGTTTTTTTAAAAAACTTTATTCCGTGTGTAACGTGATAGATCTCTAATGTATGTTTCATGCTAATAAAAGGTATTTATGTAAAAAATTTCACTCAAAAATTTCATATTCACTCTAAGGGATAACGTCGGCTTGAATATGCTCGTAGAAGTTGTTGCCATTGGTTAGGAAGGGCATGATCTTCTACGGAATATAAAACCTTGCGACACATTTTATATCATTAGTGACTTACCTACCACACAATCATCTCTTACAAAGCAAGAGATCGTCGATATTATGAAAGGTGGAAAGAAATTAAACAAATCAATGTCAAACGAGCTCTTCTGGAAATCTGTCTGGCCATGCGCTATAGGAAGATGATGGTGACATGGTCAAACTTCGACATAAATGGTTTTTCTAGTATGTGGAGTTGTTGCATTGTCACTCTAGGAACACATTAAAGGGATCCACTATTTTAACTCTGTATGTGATGTCCTCAGTAAGGTCGCATTAGAGGCAGAGCTTATTGAAGTTGAAGCAGATCAGAACAAAATAGCTGATCTATATATGAATTGGGGTTTCCAAATGCTTACAAATGTGGATACCAGTTTTGGTGTTGGCGTGGTTAATATAGATTTGAAATAACCATGGCAAGATCGAAACTTGTATCCACATTGAACCTTTGCAAAAACTAATTCCTATCTAGATCAGCCATTTTATCTTGGTCAGCTTCAACTTCAATAAGTTGTGGCTCTAAAGCGACCTTACCAAGGACACAACATACAAAGTCAAAATAGTGGATTTCTTTAATAGTTATTGGAGTGACAATGTAAGAACTCCATGTACCAAAAAAGAAAAAAAAAATTGTAGATGTTTGGCCACACCATCCACTGCCTATAAGGCGTGGCCATACGGATTTCTAGAAGAGCTCTTTCGACTTCGATTTTCTTACTCTCTTGCCACCATGAAGAATATCGGCGATCTCTTTCTTTGTAGGAGATTAACGCGTGGAAGGTAAGTCGCAAATGATATAAAATTTGTCACAAGGTTTTGGATTCCGTAAAAGGTCATACCATTCCTCTCCAGTGGTGACAGCTTCTACGAGCATATTCAAGCTGACATTATCCTTTGGAGTGAATATGAAATTTTCGAGTGAAGTTTGTTCACATCAATACCTTTTACTAGCCTGATACATACATCATAGGTTAATTATGTTATACATGGAACAAAAAAACTATATAAACACTTCCAAATCAGCAAACATTATGTTTTACATGATAAAGTAAAAAAAAAAAAAATGTGGCCATCCCTTAAATTTCGTAGTTAACAGGCATGCCAAAATTTACTTGGATTTAAATTATAATTCATGATGTATAATGTTAGATCGAGCTAGTTAAACATAATTTTCTATAATAATATTAGAATTACCGATATGGCCTTTAGTTTATTGGTATCAAAAGTTTCCTACCAACAAAGGAGAAGAAAATTATTGTTTTTTAATTCCAATTTCGTTTGTTCCTCACAACACCAAATAGCATGGCATAATTTGGTTCCCAATAATCAATTTAATTGCAAGCTCATACCTTTTGGCGGATCAGCTTCAATGATAATTCCAGCTATTTACTTAACAACATGATCATGAATCCCCCATTGGCCATGGAGGTTCACCTGCGCCCACTCCGGCTATCCATAATGTTAGTCGCTCTGAGATTAGTCGGCTCGCAATGTCGAGTCGGAAACCCATGTACAAAAAAAAATGATTATGAATAAATTAATTAGTCAACACTCGAGTCAAAGTCTAGTCTCAAACTAATGTTTCTGAGTTTTCGAATAAACACCAATTTGCACCTTCTCAATTTTTCAAATCAAAATCTTTCATTCGAGTTGGACTTGAGCAAACACTACAAAAAAAATGTCCTTTAGTGACACAATGAAAAGTGTCATTAAAAGTATAAAAATGCCGCGAAACGTATAAAAATGTCGACAAAAGTTAGAAAAAGATGTTACTAGATTTTTTTGGTATTTTTCCTAAAAGTGAAGTCGATAAAATACTTATAATGACAGAAAAAATGAAAGAATAATTTTTTTTCATGACACTTAATTTTCATAAAAAATGTCATTAAATCTCAAAATTTTGACATTTTCTCACACTTTTAAAAAGTGTCATTAAAAAATTAGATTTAATGACACTTTTTTATGTCAGTAAAAACACAGTCACTAAAAGTCAGTTTTCTTATAATGAAAATTCCAACTAGGGTGGATTAATACTATTGGTCACAATTACTCCATATTCCGAGAACATGGGATCATAAGTATGCTTTCTAATTTTTTGTTGAACATGACATCTAGGATACACGGAAGCGCCGCCGGGATGCCGTACCACATTTCTGAAACATCCCTGAAACGGGAAACGCCTGGGAAATGCATTCGAAAATAATTTTCCGGCGACTGCTATTGTGGTGGTGGACGATGCTTTGTTGAATGTGAAGATGTAAAAGAGATACAATGTTTACGAGGGTTTTCATTAATAATTTGTGAGTTCTGAGTTTGAGGGTTTTTTTTAAGATGAGCAATGGATGAAGATGCAGGTAGGTTCTAGGGTGGAGGTTCCCTTTTACCCAAAAAAGATGCAGGTGGGTATAGAGAAAAGGATTGGAAAAGTTGTAGGTAATAAAGATGAAAGACACATGGGTGAACATGCAATAACAAAATAATTACTACACTACTACGTATTTTTTTTATTTCTTCACCAACTTTTTTGCTGCATTTGGGCTAGGACTAACACATATTGCATTTGGGTTGTAATTGTATAGTACTGTGACAAATATTAAATATTACCCTTTGACATTTTTACAAATTATTTTTTCGAATTGATGGTTAAAAGTTTTTAATTGATGATTATGAGTGATATTTGTTTGGATTTTTGAATATCGTGTGATTTGTTTTTGGAAGGCAATTTTCCATATATTAAAATATTATAAAATGAATAGACGTTTCTTCGCCATACCCGTTTCTTGAATTTTAGGATTTGCCGTTTCCCGGTACCTGTACCCATCCCCGTCCCAGTTCCCGTTTCCGTCCCGTGCAACTTTGCATGACATGCTCGATCACGAACCCAACTGACAGAAAATGGGAGATCAAAAGAAATAATAAAGCTCCAAGCATTCATATTCTTCCACCGTTGACCAACTTTTTGGTTTTTATACAATAAAACTCAAATGGCAGATTTTATAATTCTTAATAATAGTATGAATTGCAAACTTAGCCCTCAAAATTGATTATTAGACATTATGATGATAAAAAAAAAAAAAAAAAAAAAAAAAAAAAAAAAGGCTCATGTATAAAACATTTCTCTACGACAGGAGAGTATTGTACGAATGTTTAGTGACGTGCATATCCTTCCCTAAGAAATCTTTCTAAAATGAATTACTTAACAAAAGATCTATATTATCATGCATGATCCATCAGTATGTACGTAAACGTTCATTGCAAGCGAAGGTGAAATCATCAATTCTTCATTTCATTAAATTACCAAAATATTGTACCTTCAATTTCTTATTTTCACGGGTCCTCCTGACAGTCATTATATCTAGGCGGGCATGCACTCCAACTCCGAGCCACTAGTTGCATCAAGCTCGCAAACCTAAATATCAACACGAAAATCACCATAATTATCACAAGTACAATCGTGTGTGACTGATTAATCGATTACTATAAATATCGACAAAAAGTAAGCCTATATAATTTTAAAATTATAAGGTAAACTAATGATTATACTGTAAACAAGAATTTTAGATCAAATCATTTACGTTAACAGCTATAAAAAGAAAAAAGAACCGTCTCATGAACATACATGTGATTAAGAAATAAACGATGTGAATCTAAGAAATATAGCCTTATATTAAACTAATTAAAAAGTATATAACCAGACCTGATCGATGTTGTTGAGACTTGACCTTGGAACCCTTACATGAATGGATTTTAAAACTTAAAACTATCAGCAATTTAATCAGAGCTAGTACAGATAAAGATTAACTGAATAAATATGAAAGATGGATATGCATGATTGTGATGAAAGAAAACTATTTTGCTAATATTGAAATCGATTGAAATTGAAGGATGAAGAAATGTGATGATTTTGGGCTATATTTATAGTATGAATGACCACTCAGTAGTGAGCTGGCACGAGTTGACAAAAAAGAAACCCTAATTTATCCTATTGGCGGCCCAAGAAAAGCTAATAAACCTATATTGTGGGCGGCACCTAATTGACGAATTGAAACATACCCTAATTACGGGGTGTTGATTGTGTTTTGACGTGGCAATGGTGCCTAATATTTGGATAAGAATGTTTACACTTTGACCAGCTTTTTTGTTTTTTGTTTTTTTGTTTTTTTTTTTTCCGCATCAAAAGACTTAGTTAACTATAACACATAATTCGTTTCAATTACTTCACCTCCGCATGAATACTAATATATATAGTTATTTACCTAAGTGTAATTTAAAGTATTAAGGCGCAATTTATCCGAGTCTAGGTTCAAGTACTAGCTAAGGCTATACCATTAGGACATTTAAAGTATTACGCAGTTTTCATTCCCAAACTCGTAATAGCCACGAGGCTATATGAGTAGCTCATGCGAAATTGTTAAATCACCTCCCCGCAATGTCCTTTAAAGGTCTTGATAATAAAATATGTCAGTACACGAGACAACAACTATAGATGTCTTACACATGCTCATGGTTATGTATTCAACATACCCTTACTTTCTAACCTCTCTCAAAACTGTTGGTGTAGCCTACCTATAACTGAAAACTAGCTTCCTGACACCTTACAATGATGCTCAAAGTGATCATTGGCATAAAGCCTACTAGGCTACCATAAGGGAATCCATGAAATACACAAGAAGCCTATCTCAAGCAGCCCAAGCTTCCAAAGAGCTCAAGCCTCTGAGTACCCTTACTCTCAGTCACTAGAAAACAAATGTAGAACACTGCATGAGCCTAATCTTAGTAATGAGTTTCAAAAGTTGTGGCAACATATGACAGTTGCACATGGGCATGTCTCTTCCTAAGCCAAGAAGAACAACACAGTCTATGCACCGAGCCTTTCCATTGGCGAGCAAAAACATGCTCCCCACTTACCAATAGAATCCGGCTGAGACAAGTGACACAACCTAGAAAATTTCCAAGGGTTTGCCTATAAATACCAACATTACATGTACATTGTAGGTATGTTCTCTCTCACTCATACTTCATTTCTCTAAACACATTATCCATAATCTGATGACTTGTTCTCACGCCAAAGCCAGTACGCAAGATCCTTCCCTGTGCTCCAATTAATGTAGCGTGTTTTCTTTGTCTTCTATTTAGGTTACTTAACACTTTATAGGTATCCAGTTTACCAACCATGTAGGTTCGGATCAACAAGTGCAATCCATTGAGCGACAATATATATATATATATATATATATATATATATATATATATATATATATATATATATATATATATATATATATATATATATATATATATATATATATATATATATATATATATATATATACATATATTTTGGGTAAAAGGTCAACGACCCGGTAAATATATTACTCCAAAAAGCGTTTAAGTACAACGGATATGAGTGAATCCCATATCTCAGCCCGTTACATAGGCGAAAAGCTTACATAACAAGAGACTTCCTATTTTCAAAACAAGAAAACAAACCATTACTCACATGATAGTAGTGACTCTGACAAAAGATAAACTACTTCCTGCGACATTGGAGATTAAAACCATAAATGGCATTAAGAACATCCAATTCCTCTGGAAGATTGTAAATTTGCTTCGAATAATCATCATAGTCATACTCATCTTCACGCTCATGACCACCAATAAAAAGATTTGCTGATTCGTCGAACGTGTTAAGAACCTCATCCTCATCACTATCAGAAACCACAACCTCACCCACCTTAGAAAATGGGTTAGCCCTCTTAGTGACAGAGGTAGACGGAATAGGATGACCAGCATCATCCACAAGAGTAGCTTTCCCATCGATCAGTAGCTTTTCAAGCTTACTAATTTTCTCAACAATAGGAGTAGAACCAACTTCCATTGTTCCCATAGAATCACTCACAAGCGGTTCTTGCATATCACTCACAAGAGAGACTTGTGATGTAGTACCAGTCTTAACCGATTCATCCTTATTAACTTCCATTGTACTGCCAGCATCCACATCCTTGTTAGTAACAACCTTAGGAATACCAAAACCATCTGTATCATCCATATTAAGAGCATCAAACTGATTAGAAGTAGTGATCTTGGTTCCACTCATACTAGCCACATCAGAAGCCTTCTTCTTACTGACATTAGCTTTCTTTGGTTCATGCAGAGTCTTTTTGGGCTGATATTCAAAATGCTTACCCACCACAGGTTTGGTAAAACCTCCTCGACCCGGATTCGAACCAACTTGCTTTCCCTTCTTCTTATTGTTAACAGGCTGGAACCCATCACTTGCGTTCTTAGTAGGTTGAGCATTCGGTATGACAACCTTAGGGCACTCAACCATAGTATGTCCAAATACCTTATATTTATCACAGCGAGGCGGTTTCCACTCATATTCAACCCGGATCTTCTCAATAGTCGAACCCGTACCATCAAGTAGAGGAATCTCAATAGTGAGACTGTCCTTTAGTACCTCATCCGACTTTACTTCAATCATACACCTAGCAAAGCTACTCCGGCCCCAAGATTCCTTGCACATTTGACTAGTAAAGGCATCTAACCTTTTGGGCGTCCCAATCACTGTAGCAAGAAGGCTAAGCCCGTCATCAGAGAACATAGCTAAAGGAACATCATGGAATTTAACCCACACCGGAATGTTAGTCAAATCCTCTTTAAGCAAGTTGGTGTTCAATGTCTATGGTTTAAGGATAATAGGGACATTACGAATCAACCAAGGATCATTATCATATATATATATATATATATATATATATATATATATATATATATATATATATATATATATATATAAGATGGTTCAATTGTCCCCTCTAGCCCTGCGCGTCGAAACCACATAATTTCTATATAAATTAATGTTAACGTCTTGAGGGTTATGAATGGTAGATTGGCAACTTGCATTAATTTAACCGATAGGGCATTAATCTTGACAGTGTGAGATGTCCTTTATGCCATAATGAAATTGAAATAAAAGATTACTTATTTATCAATTGTAAGATTGCAAAGGAAATATGGTTTGAGGTCTTAAAATGGTGGGGATACCAGATGCTACTTTCCATACGCTGTACGAACTGATTCATCTGCTTGATCATAACCCTCTTGGAGAAAAGATCTCATCTTATTTTGATGTGCTTGTTCAAACCACACTTTGGTCCTTATGGCGGTATAGAAACGCAATCACTTTCTTAGTCAAGAGGTGCGCCGTAGATCAAAATTTTAATGACATCAAGACCTTCACTTTTAATTGGATTGTAAGATTATGTTGAAGTTTTCTTTAAACCAGATATAATGGTTTAATTATCCTTCTAACGCTCTATATCCTCATTGTAATATTTCAATATTTTGCTAGTTTTATGTTCTTAGTCGTTAAAACACAAACATGTGAACATGCTAAATGATTCTTAAACAAGATCTTGATCACAAGATAAACTCAGTGGTGTCGCTAGCAATTTACTACCTCATATCTCATCCAAAGACATTTCCTTGTGATTGAAACGTACTAGAGCTTTGCATTAAAGATAGTACATTCAATTTTATTAAAAAGATTATCTTCTTTTGGTAATAAATTAAGGGATTGGGATTTTGCTGTATTTATATAGTAACGGGTTTTTCATTATGTTATGGATGTATATTGTACGTTGATGTTTACGTGAGTAGGGTTGTAATGACCGGTCACACATGAATAAAATTTAAACGTTATTCCCCTGTAATATTTGTATTTGCTATTTTATATGGTATTAGAGCTTTAGGCATGACCCACCATAAATTTGTTTTTTCTCTGGTCATCGGTTACTTACGGGTGATTCGGAGGGATCCCGACATATTTTTTTAGCCTTTAAATTCTTTTTATTATATAATTCCTAGTCTACAAAACTCTAGTCATCAAAACACACTCATATTATGTTGATTTAGTCATCAACCAACTGCTTTTGTTTTATCAGCATAACACCTTGTTTTAATACTGAAAGATCATGTCGTCTTTGAAGAAAATAGTTTATCAAAAAATTATCGCTCCTACCTAAGGCAAAGCAAGCTATGATGTAAAAACAAGTCACAAAAAAGGAGGAAGTCGTCAAGCAGTATATAACTTTGCTGCGAAATACAGCTCTACATTTGTGCAAATAAACATAGACGAAGAAGCAAACAAAACTTCGAAGATGAAAAGCAAGAAGATGATTTCAACATTCGATCCAGTTTGCCTTTTCGGTTTCCTCCCGCTCAAACTGCGGGAGAGTTTTAGATGACTTGGTTATGCCCCAAGCCTAATTGTGGGCTTAGGGTCCATATGTTTTAGGGTTATGATTATGTTGCTTGTTTAGAAAGTCATATATATTATAAATAGATATCACAATCTCTTATGTGAAGACATTCACTAGTATTACTATTTGCTATTTTAAAGAATACCCTCTAATAAGAACAGAGTATGAAGAAACGATTAGGATAAGTGCATTCAGATTCCAGAAATTCTGAATTCTCAAAGCATGAGATGATATACCTCATGAAAACATAAGCTCACAACTTAGGCGACTGTTGTTACAAAATATGATGGTGGCTGATTTGCAATATATTAAGATTTTTTATCTATTTTTTATATGTTACATCGTGAAATTGTAACAAATTATGTTACAATGATTCTTTCTTAATCATGCAATATCCTTAGTTATATGGTGGATTTTTGTTGTCTTATTTGAAATATGAAAGTTTAGAAATACATGCCTTAAATTATCTCGTCATTTGAAATGCAAGATATATTGTTAACCACACCAAAAGGGTTTCTGCCGAAACATATTGGAATGGCCTATCAATTATGATATTGAGAGTTGAAATTTCAATCGAGACATATAAAATGTGTGGAGATATATATATTGAGTTTAAGAGTTTTTAATTTAAATAAAACAAGAAGTACCACATTAATAGAGTAAAGATACTTGATTAAATTACTAAAAATATTTATTGATTACATGAAAACTTCCGAACTATAGTTGAATGATAGCAAAGGAAAAAATAAAACTGATTATAGTTTCACAAAATAAAAACCACACACACACACACACACACACACACACACACACACATATATATATATATATATATATATATATATATATATATATATATATATATATATATATATATATATATATATATATACACACGCACACACACAGTGGCGAAGCTTGGATTTTTCGAGTGGGGGGTCGGGATCTAAAATTTTTTTTTCCTAACACTATGGGGGTCGAAACCGAATTAAATTGGGGGGGCGAAACCGAAAATACCGAAATTTTTCTACACGAAAACTATATACCCCTACATCGCAAAAAAAATTTCGGGGGGTCGGCCGCCCCCCCCCCCCCCCTATGAAGCTGCGCCACTGCACACACACGCATTTTGCTTCTTCAGTACTATAGCCCAAAAATTATTTATGTCCAAAATTTTAGTACTTAGGCATGCTATATAAAAAAAATTGTTCAAGCCCTTCTCAAAAAAACATTATGCAATACCTTCCCAAAAATTCTAGCTGACCACCCCTTTGTAGCAAGAAAAATTAGCGACACACTTAGTGTATTACTGTTATCTAACAAATGTTTTTGAATAGGAAAAACATGAGCTTTGCTGTAAAAGTATGGATAACTAGTTATATATGTCACAACTACGGACAACAAAGGATGTGTCCTTAAAGGCGTCACTACGAGCCTCTTTCTGCAGTGATAGCATTGCGCTCTGTCTCATAAAAAAGGATTGGAACTATTCAAGATATTTCAAAAATGAAAGTAACATGCTTCATCTCACATTAAAAAAAAAGTTGACTTTATGATTAGATTGGGCTATTATCCGATAGATTTGAACTTACCAGATGTATGTGTTATCAAATCAAGCAAGAAAATATGATAAATGTTATGTTTGACGTTTCTATATTTGGATGCAGAAATGTCACATGAAAAATAAGAGAATTGAAACGGTTTTTGTCATATAGTAATATATCACATGTAGTTACACACAATAATATGTACCGTATATTGCGTGCTTTCTTTTTTTTCTTTAACCTCATTAATGTCTGAGTATATAGTATTCAATGAATCGAACTAATATCAACTCAAATTATAGTGAGCTAAATATTGTTTTATGGATAAACTAAAGAAGCATTGAATTAAGATAAATGTTGTTAGGAATTTGTGGCCTTACTATATATGTGCATTTCTTGTAGAAACGCAATCACTTTCTTAGTCAAGAGGCACGCCGAAGATTAAAATTTTAACGACATCAAGACCTTTACTTTTAATTGGATTGTAAGAGATGTAGAAGTTTTCCTTAAATTGGATAGAGTGGATTAATTATCATTGTAATATTTTCAATTTTTTGTTAGTTTTTTGCTGTTAGTCATTAAAACATAATATTTTCAATGTTTTGACGGTATAATTTATCATTATTTATGTATAAAACTATCGTTGAAAACTTAATAAGGATTTTTTGCAATTGATTATTAATAGATTCGTTATTGCTAACGGTCTAAAATAACAATAAATGTGAAATGGTGCGGTTTTTTTTAGAATTTCAGCCATAGAGGACATTTCGATAAGATCCCCGATTAAAACGGGGCTGGTTTAGGGGACCATCACGCCCCAACGGCGTGCCCCGCTTAGATCTCCGATGGGGATCAGGGCGGGTTTGGGGAGAACTTTGGTAATCAGGTTTGGGGATGGTGATGGCCGCCCCGCCCCAAACCCGCCCCGTTGCCATCCCTACAGATAGTACTATTATTCGATAGATTTGAACTTATCAAATGTTTGTGTTATCAAATCAAGAAAGAAAATGCAACAAATCTTATGTTTGACGATAGTTGGATGAACATGCATCACATGAAAAATAAGAGAATTGAAACGGTTTTTGTCGTATTGTAATATATCACATGTAATTAAAAAAAATAATATGCACCGTATATTGTGTGTTTTCTTTTTTTCATTGAACCTCATTAATCTATGAGTATAGTATTCAATGAATCAAACTAATATCATCTCGAATTATAGCGATCTGAATAATGTTTTATGGTTAAGGAAGAATTGAATTAAGATAAATGTTGTTATGAATTTGTGGTCTTATTATATATGTGCATTTCTGGTAGCCATAAATGCTACATTACAACAAAATGTTAGTAGAGGACCTTTTGAAGTATTGCATATGGCAAATAAACCATTAATCATGATCACAAGCTCTTTAGAACAACTAAATATTGCCCATTAGACATCTGAGTTAGTAAAACTAAGATATCCATTGATGGTTAACTCTCTCAAACTTTGTTAAATTTGAGAAATTGCTAAAGAGTTTTAAGTGTTCAACACATTTAAGATAAATGTGTCGCTAATTTATCGTGTAGTCTTTTTTAACGTATTTAGCAAAATACGGCATTTGCCGTAAAAATAATTAACTCGATTATATACACATAAATGAAGTTATATACGTATATTATCCAAAATATAGAAAGAGATAAATTGAAATAGTTAATTATCGAAGATATGTCAATACATGGACACACTAATGAGTAATGATCTCATGAGTTGTGATCAACATAGATCTCATATTTGTAATAGATTTAATAAATCAATTTTAGTATTCATTTTTTATTAAAATTAATAAAAAATCACTCATCACCTTTTTCTTAAAAACAACATATCTTGCAAACGGAAAATCTTCAAGTTACAAAAAATACACTAAAGATATGTACTTCTCTATACTTTCGACGATTTTCTTTTTCCAAAAATTCCGCTTTGAAAAAAATCACATGTGATTTGTAAAAATCAAATCACACGTGATTTTTACAAATCACATGTGATTTTTCTGAGCGAAAATTTTGGAAAAAAAATAATTGAAATTATATAGAAGTGCATATCTATTGAAAGATGATTTAATTTTCGTCGCGATGGTATAATTTTTTTCTCGTAACGATTAACGGTTTGCGAGATATTTAATTTTTAAAAAAATGGTGAAAGTTTTTTTATTTTTATTTTTATCTTTATTTTTTATTTTTGATCAAAAAAAATGAGTGAATATAATTGGTTCATTAGATGTATAACAAATATGATATATATATTGAACTTTTCTCATGAACTAATATCGTATTTTTTATTTCCCTTTTTTATTTCATAAAATTGCTAATTCGTAGAAATTATGAGTATTGTCTCATAGTTGTTTCTAATAATGGATAGCTTGTTGCAAAGAGTATCAAATAATATATATACTACTTTTAAGTCATGCATGTATGGGGTTACATAAGAATTAAATTTATTTTAAAATTTTAATTTAATATATGGACATATATTAATTTTTCCGTGTTTAATGTTTTGTAAATATGATAGAAGTACAATTAATAATTATGCACGAGCTTTTACATAAACTATTTAATTATGTATTAGTATGAATAAAATTTTGTAAAGATTTTTTTTTGGATGACACATTTAACTTTGTTTAAATGAAATAGGTGTTGAGGTTGTTGTTGTTGTTTAAATTTAACTACTGATATCATGTTTGAGGTTGCTGTTGTTGTTCTAGGGGTGTTTACGGGGTGGTTCAGTTGGAGATTTTAACTATCCATGATGGGGCGGATAGTTCAATTTACTATCCGAAACCGAACCCTACTAGGTGAGTAACCGGACATGCGAGTACCCGAAATGAGCGTTTACCCGTGGTTCATGTCATGGTTAACCATTCTAAAAAATTAGTCGAATTGAATCGGACGTAAAAAACATAAAGTAGTACGTAATATATTATAGTAAAATTAAATAACAATAAAGGGATTAGAGTCATAAGAAAGTGGTTACATCGCAATAAAAACATATAGATTATCATATGTAAGAAAATAACTAATACTATTTATTTGACGTTTATAGTTACGATCACTTTAATTGTTAGCATTAGAAGTATTGATCATTTATGTAATCAAAGAGAGATCTCAATGATCGTCCCTTAGGGGGAGATTGTTAGCATTAAAAGTGACGATCATTATTGAGTCGATAAGTATTGTAATAGGTTAACGTTCAATAGTTAGTAATAGTGCTAGTCCAAGTATTTAATGTAAAGCCTTAAAGCCTCAACCCATTAAGGGCCCATAGAAAGCCCATCCATCTCATATGATGGAAGTATAAAAGGCACAAACCTCCTCATTTGAGAGGACTGCTTGAGTGTGTAATGTGTGTGTTTTATGAATGATAATCCTTCCATCTTTATCTCTCTACTTTCTCTCTCTAAACACATAGTTCTCAAGTCACCAAGATTAGAGATTTAGTTAGATCAAAGGTCATACAAGTGGTATCAAGAGTCAAACAATGATTTAGGAATGTGTTTTATGGTGTTTTTGGGTGACTTTTGAAGAAAAGTTACGGTTATCAGTGAGTTACACTCAGGTTCAGCGAGTTAGGTTGCATTTTAGCGAGTTAAACTTGAATTTCAGCGAGTTAGGTTGCATTTTAGTGAGTTAGGCTTGAAGATTAGCGAGTTAGATTTGTGTTCAGCGAGTTACACTTCAAGATCAGCGAGTTAGGGTTGCGAGTTAACTATTCCAGAGAGTTATGAATTGCGAGTTAGGTTTTCCTTTTAGCGAGTTAGCCTTAACATTCCTTATAGTTTAACTAGTAAGGATTATTCTTGAATACTACTAAAGGGAAACTATACTTCGTTGACATTCATCTTTGCGAGTTAAGTATTCCAGCGAGTAACCTTTCTTGCGAGTTATCTAACTTCTGCGAGTTATAATTGTTTCAGCGAGTTAGCAACTTATGCGAGTTAGTAATCTTAGCGAGTTAGCAACTTCTGCGAGTTAGTAATCTTAGCGAGTTAGCAACTTCTATGAGTTAAGTAAGATATCTTTAGCGAGTAAGCACTCCGAGTAAGCAATTCTTCAAGTAAAAACCTCCGAGTAAGGACCAAACTTTAAACGGTCATAATTTTTGATTCGTAACTCTGTTTTCAGCGAAATACCTGTCAAAACGACCGTGAGACCGAGGAGAATGGCACGTTGAATAGATTTATTAATTCAAGCGAAGTTTCAAGGCCCAAAATCATTATTATTATTATTATTATTATTATTATTATTATTATTATTATTATTATTATTATTATTATTATTATTTATTTATATTTTTTTCTGTCTTTGCAATTTGTATTACTATATGCTACTCAATTTCGTGGGGTGCTGCTTGTTGGGCTAACATAATAGGCCAGATTTTTTGAATATTTTATTACCGCCGACAATGCCATTCAGTATATATATATATATATATATATATATATATATATATATATATATATATATATATATATATATATAGAATTAACACTAGAACACAAATTTTTGTGTTTTAATCAACTCAAGTTTTTATTTATTTATTTATTTATTTATTTTTTTAAACGACAACTAATATCTCACAATGTACACACCACACACTATCTCACATGTTCTAAGCAGGACTTGAACCTGCGACCATTTTAGTTGGAGAGCTTTTAACACAACAAAGGATACCATTAGGACACAGGCCCATTGGTGAGCTTATCTATATTACATACTAATGTATTTAGGACATCTAAAAGAGGAAGTCTTAATTTTAAGACCAAAAACACCCTTCTAAACACCCTTCTAAGAGGTTGAATACTTTTACGTATCATTTTAATCCTTGTCCTCAGAAATAGTTTATTAAGAAATTCATCTAGATTTTCCTATGTGATGGTTTTGTCTGGCCCATATCTTGCTTTCATCTGATCCAACAATTTATCATTAAAGTTATTGCGCATGTTACAACATACTTCTGCATCATCCTCCAAACTTTTAATCACTTTTTGCCCAACCTTATATCTAATATCTGCAAAGATTATTCAAGATAGCTAAACTGTAATACAAACTCAAATGATAGTATTTACATTACATCATAAGAGCTTGAAAAAATTAACCTTTCAAGATTTTTGCCCTGTATAACATATCTTCAAATTTTTCAAACCTGTTCTCTAGACGATCACAAACGCTATCCATATTTTCTTTGTCATCTATAAAGATAGCCAACAGGACTAGATGTGATTACTTATACATAATCAAACATGAAACACCACCTATACTTGTTAACCCTTCAACAAGACTAGATGCGAGCACTTAACACAGCAACTGCACACTACTGTTAACCATTTACTTAATGCTCAACAAGACTAGATATACTCATGGAAAAATAATTTACTTGAAGGCATTACACTAGATAACAAATGATTTCTGGTGCACTACCAACAAAAATTACTTGAAAGTACTATGAAAAAAATTACAAACACAGTGAATACTACTTTTAAAGATCTTGTAGCCGCATGTTTAACTAGAAATCGTTCAAGTGTTCTTGGTAGGTTGTGAGATAAAGTAAGAACAAGGGACGATTTTTTTTTGGTCCGGCATCTGGTTGGTATCTTTTGGGAGAAAAAGATAAGTATGGCTGCGTGAAGTGTGATAAGAGTGAGATTAGGGTATCAAATTGCCAAATAATTAGGGTTTCTTATTTAAGTAAAACTAGGCTAGGCTTATCAAAGTTGGATTTGTTATTGGGCTTGCATGTGATAAAGTGGTAGTAAGGCTGGTGATTTGATTTGGATCAAAATACGAGTTGTGTTACTTTTTGTCCGAATTTAATGAAATCTTTGTTTCTTCGCAACCGAAAATTCAACGTACTTGGATTGAACGATGCGACTTACATATTAGGAAAACCAAAGAACTTTGAGATAGAAGAGCGCACAATGAACTTCGACAAGACATCGTCGAGCATTAATGAAATTTAATGTTTTTTCTATTAATGAAATTTAATTTTAGTTAAATATATTGTTTTATGTTTTATGAAAAAAAAAAGGTGCACCATGGCACCAGAAAATTGGTGTTATGCCAGAGGAGGGGTGTTTTGGTGCCATGGGCAAATCTGATGCTATAGGCAAAAAGTGTTGAGGTGACACCACTTTTTCGATGGCACCACATTGTACCTAGGCCTTTTAGCATTTTGGTCTTTTGCATTTTTTGTGCTTTTCTTTTTAGTCTTTGTCGTATGATTTTCTTTTTAGGGTCCACTTTTTGTATAATAGATGCCTTTGTTTGTATCATGGTTCTTTGTGTTGATATATATATATATATATATATATATATATATATATATATATATATATATAATTAAAAAATGTATGAAATCGGAAAAACGGGCAAAAACGTGAGTAAAACGGGCAAAAACGTAAGAAAAACGTATGAAATCGGAAAAAACGTGACAAAAACGTTTGAAAATGGAAAAAACGTAAAAAAACGTAAGAAAAACGCACAAAAACGTACGAGAACGTAAAAAACGTGAGTAAAACGGACAAAAACGTATGAAAAACGGACAAAAATGTAAAAAAAATTGACGAAAATGTATTAAAAAATAATACTAATATCAATAGTTAAATAAATAAATTAAAAAAAATATGACTAAATCTGTAAAACTTGGTGAAACACAGGGACCATTTGTGTAAGAAACTGAAAAGTATTATAGAGACAAGGGTATTTTTGTCGTTTGATGTAAGCCAAGGACGAATTTTGCCCCAATAGTTTCCCACAGGGATGATCCTTGCACTTTCCAAACATCCGGGACGAAACATGCAATTTTTTCAAACTTTAGGAACGATTTTTGCAATTCTATCATGTGACTATATGCAACTTGGAGAAGAGTTTAGTACAATATGACAATCTTATCAGTTCTCACTAACATTGATCGCACAGTGCGGCCATGTTGGTAAAAGATCAAAATTTCACAAGTAGGACTCTTTGTTAGAAAAAATTCAAATGCTTACTCTTATTTTGGTGCTTACCAAGGGAGAAATCCCCACCATCCATCTATTTTGATCTAATGGTGGGGATTAACCTAAGATTTAATATGTAAACCTAAGTCCATGTTTTTTCCCATTTTTCTTTGTCTTTTTGTCTTTATTATTTATTCATTTTTTTGTCTTTTTTAATTCATGTTCTCTGTCTTTTTATTTAGGATTTTGCTAACAAATGCCCACTGGGCAGAGGTTAAAGTGTATTTAATTAACAAAAACTTTCTTTATTAACAAAAACTTTCGTCCGTTTTCTTATGTTTTCGTCCGTTTTCATATGTTTTCGCCCGTTTTCATACGTTTTCGCCCGTTTTCATCCGTTTTCTTTCGTTTTCGTCCATTTTTCATAAGTTTTTGTCTGTTTTCAGACGTGTTTTTACGCTTTCATACGTTTTTGTCCGTTTTCTTACATTTTCATCTGTTTTCTTACGTTTTCGCCAATTTTTATCTGTTTTCATATATTTTCGTTCATTTTAATGTAAACCAAAATGTTTTAGTTAGCTAAAAGTAACATCACGTGTGATACTGTCAGTTTACATACAAATGATCATTCAAGCCACTTATCATTCCCAAAATAGTACAAACTCGGTCACCATGAAATGTGGCTCGGGAGCTAATAAATATATATTTGGAGTCGAATAAGGTGTTAAACATATCGAAACATGCACACTCTATCAATTAAGAAAATAAATGCATTACAAATCTAACAAAAGCATGTTACAAGCTCAATGTCTCTTGTGATTTCTTATATTATCACAACATTCTTCACATTATCACAACAATCCCTCAATAACTACTAACTACCACACTTTTGTTGCTAATTTTTCGTGTATCTCATTCTCGTGCTGTTCAACTTTTTGGAGGAGAATTTGATATCACAGGTGACATCACAGATGTGTCAACTGCTTCTATTTGTTGAATCACGTGTGATATCACATGTGATATCAATTGGTGATATCACATGTGATATAGCATGTGTTTGAGCTTCTTCAATTTGTTTATAAAGATGTTATGCCGCCTTTTTTAATCATAGCTTCTTCAATTTGCTGATTCAACCATATATATTTTTAAGTCCCATTGTAAAACCTATTAAAATACGCACAATGTATCCATTAAATAGACAAATCCAATCTCAACTTAAATAATAAGCAAAATTACACTAAATAATTATGTGTTTAAAGCAAAAGCAATCTGTTTATGGTATATAATCTATCAACTTAAATAATAAGCAATATTTCACTATAATAAACAACTTATTAGTAACTAAAACACAATTATCATCCACAAAAAGCACATGAAACATCAAAATTTTAATATAAAACAAACCACATAGTAAATGTTATATCATCAATACTTTTAACAAAAATAAAAACTTTAACTATGATTATAAAACAATAACAATGAAATATCAAAAGTGATACTATACATGACATATAATAAAGTTTAACAAGTAAACTAAAAAACCTATCAAAAAAAAACAAAATTTCACAAGTGATAATACAAATATCCCTAGTGATAATACACATATACAGTTCAACTTTAAATATCACTGGTGATATACACGTTTGATACTTTTCACTCACACATTTCATCAAACACTTGGTGTGCATTCATGTATACAAAGCTTTCTACTCAGAAACTTAAGCAAATGTAAACACTAGAAATACAACACGAAGCATGTTATAGTTACAACTACACTTTTTGTGATCATCAATAAATATTCTAATAAAGATGTCACAATAATTGGCAGCAAAAACAACCAAAACAACATAAATAACAATAAATTACCAGATCTAATAATGAACATTTGACTTTATACTATACATTACCATTTTTTCAATCACAGGCTGGATTGGTTCATTTCGAGCTGTAAATCTTACGGGAATCAACTTCCTAACGATAGATGCTTCCATTTTGTTGTGATTTAATGAACTTTGATGGTTAATTTATGGTTAACCAAGGTTGATTTTTAATTTTAATGCCTAGGGTTTGAATGGTAGAAAGAGAAAGTGGGGTGAAGTAGTGGGATTTTGGAAAAGTGGAATAATGATAGTTATGTTGTAATTTACACATTTAATCCCTTTATTTTTCAAATATTTACATTATTAGTCCCTCCGTGTTTTTTTCTTAATTTTCGTTCTTTTGATCCAATGGTTAGGATATGTGCATTGGTATGTAGGAATTTGTTAGTATGCAAATGATGAGACGAAAAGTGTACCGCTTTTAGAGGGTCATTTAAGTCAAAAGTCGAGATTATTTGATCAAATATTGCCCTAAATTGTTCCTTTTGTCATTTTAGGTACTTTTGAGAAGAAATCTAGAAAAGGAAGCATTTTGGACGTTTTTGGAGCGAAAAATTGAAGAAAACGACAAAATCTTCAAATGATGCTGAATTTGGAACCTGACGGCATCAGGATTTGCATGTGACGCCGTCACTCATGGATAAAGAGGTGGATAAATTAAATACACGTGACGCGCCAGAATGTTTTTGGAGGATTTACACGTGACAGCGTCACCAAGGCCGTACGTACAAAATACAAGAGACGGCCAAGAGACAAGTTACACATGAAGGCGTCAGATCTGGATCTAGGCAATACGAGAATTTTTATGGCGGCGAGTTGACGGCGTCAGGATTTACACGTGACGCCGTCAAACTCAAAAATCTATATATAGTTTTCTAGTTTTCATTTGTTAAAAGAGGAGAACTTTGGAGAAACCCTAGCACGATTTTTACCTTACTTTTAAGGGTTCCAAACCCTTGTTTCATCCATGTTTAATTGAAGATAAGTTTTCCAATAATCATTCAATATGTCTATGTGTTGTTTGATTCCATCTTATGCTTGTCTTTACTTTAACATGCTAGGCTAGGTTTTCTTTGTGTTTGCTTAGATGTAATGAAACTTAGTTATTGATTATTGGTTGGTTATTTGTTTATAATTGTTATGGATGAATGATTTCAATGTTAGGCTTAAGAAAACTGGCAGACTTCCAATTGGTAAAATGCTTGAACGTCTTAAAAAACAAGATCGGATGTGTACTACGATTAATTGGTTATATTTAATGCATAAGTAACTACTAAGTAGGCCATGTTAGGAGCTAGTAGTCGGCTCGACATAGGAAGAGGTAGAAGCTTATAGAGTTAGGGAAGATCGTACACGGCCCTACGAATGGTATTAAGGAATATAACCCGTCATCCATGCAATTGTAACAAACTAATCAACTAGTAAAAGATAGCTAGGGAGTAGTGAAATCTAAGTAAACACATTTTCTCTTATTATTGGTTTTCTCCACATTTACTTAGTGTCATTTTATTTTATTTTTATTGCATTTGTAGTTATTTGGGTTAGTTGGCTAGCAACTAATTCCGCCATTTCCTCCAAAAGCCGAGATTTTTACTTGCTTTCTATAAAATATAAAAAATACGAAAAGAATCATCTCTCACCTCTAGACCTAGTTTAATTGAGTTTTAACCCTAGCGAACACCATTCTTTTAGTTGAATGATCAATCCCCCGGTACTTGCCACTATACTATACTACAACGGTTAGGTACACTGCCTGGTGGGGATTGCAAGCTTCTCAAGATCCCTTGAGAGGTAAAACCTTTTGCGAGGGCGCAAAACCATGCATAAAGTTTTTGGCGCCACAGCCCGGGGAATAGTTATTGTCTAGGTTGAAATTTCTTTTTATTAGGTCTACTTGCTAGATTCCTTTCTAGTAAGATTTTTATTTTTATTTTTTAGGTCTTCGTTAGTCTATCTTTTCTTTGTGTGTTTGTTCGTACAATCCTCATTGATTATTCCGTTGGCCACTATGGAAAACGCGAATCCACCCCTTTCACCTAGCAAAGTTGCTTTGTTACGTGAACAGATTGAGAATGAGATTAGGGAACTTAGAGAACTCAATAGATTGGTTGATATTGAGCTTGATTATGCGCTTAATGACCTAGCAATAGCCATGGACTTAGATAAGGAACTAGAACCCAATGAATTGGCAATTGTAGAAGATGTTAAGGAAGAAGAAGAGGAGGATTTAGATGATGATTATTTCAATTTATATCCTAGTAAGGAGGAAATCACTTATTATAACAATCTCATTGATAATCCTCGGCCTCCTTTTGTTATTATTGACCTAAGATTAAGAGACGTGACCCTGAGAATGTGAAGATACCGTGTATGATTGGGTATAAATGCATAGATCAAGCCTACATCGATTTTGAATCCCCAATCAATGTTATGTCTTCAAGTGTTTATAATGATATAGTAAAAGCAAGACTCGAACCTAGGAAAGATCCCAAATACCCCGGTGGAGTTTGTAATTTTGTCGGGAGAGTTAAAGGTTTGCATGTCTTTGTTGAGAACTTTACTTATGTCGTTGACTTTATAGTTGTTGAAGACTTGGCTAATGTTATAGATTGTCGCTTATCTCATGTTGTATTAGGTGAGCCATTTATTGAGGAGTCTAAGTTAAAACACGATTGAATGGAAGGAACGGTCCAATTTTCTAATGAAATCGATAGGATCACCTATAGGATGCCTAATAAAATGAAGGAGTTCCATTATGTGCCTTAACTTGATATGGATAACATTAGTGCAATCGAGGACATTAACGAAGAAGATAAGAATAAAGGAATGAATTTTGTTTGGGAGAAGAGAAGCCTTTACTATAAGAATTGCTTAACCCTTGGGCCTAAGTATAAAGTTGACATGGAAGTAGATCAAAGGTTAAGAGAATCAATTGAAAAGTTGGAAAGGAAAACGTAGGATGTGATCTTGAGTCTAGCTACAAGACTCGTAAATAAAAAAAAGCGCTTCTTGGGAGGCAACCCAAGCTTTATTTGTTTTATTTGTTTGATTGTTTGTTTGTTTGATTTTATTTATTTCCGTATGCATGCTTTATTTTTATTGTTTGTGGCTCATGTTTTAAAATAAATTGTGAAAATGCTTTACCTTGTTTAAGTTCGTCTTAACTTCATAAAAAGGTATTTCGCAAAAGATAAGTGTAAGAGAAATCTAAATTTGTTTCTAAGATTGAGCTCGAACATGAATAACAACAATATTAAATGAACATGCATATTAGTATTTGTTTGAGTCAAATACTTGTATCGAGTCATAACGATATGTTACAGGAATTCCAGAATTAAGGCTGGAGTTTTTCCAGAAATTTTCCGAAAACTTAACATAAGATTTCTATCAGAGCACTCTGACGGCGTCAGGGTTATAACCTGACGGCGTCAGGTGTAAAATTCTAAAAAATTTTGCAAGTTTTGTTTTTCTACCGGAGTCTTAAAATTTTTGTTAATTCTTTAGTTTCATAAACTCCAGGAAATCTGCAAACATTCATTCCATAAGCATTATATCTTCATATATATAGATTGCCGCCGATTTTACGCGAGATTTGCCATGATTGTTTTCTCAGGTTTAACAGGTTATATTGGACAAGAAGATGATTTATATTTATAGAGGGAAGCTTTCAACATTCATTTTGTTGGAGGAGGATCTAACCTTGTTACCACACTATCTACACCGAACGAATCAGGGGAGTATTTGTTTCATTATTTTACCTTCATTACTTTTACATCCTTTTTATTGAACATTGGTGACAATGTTCAGCCTAAGTGTAAGGGGAGGGTAAATGATGATACCTTAGAGAATGCAATTGCACTTGAGTTTGTTTGTTCAATAGTAGGTGTGTAATAAAACTAAGAGAAATATTTGTTAGGGCAATTTTAGCGCCAAATTTAAAATTTTTTACAACATTTAGGAGTGAAGCTTTAGCCTTAATGAGTGTCTCATGGATAGGAGTTGTATGACTAGCACGAAAAACCGTACCACTCAAAATTTTCCACCACAAATATGTGAGGTTCGCCCCTAGATTTTTTAGGAAAAGATGCTTATGAGTGTACCGGTAGTGATTCCAGAACTTGCGTTAGTGATGCATCCCGAGACCGCTAGTGAGACTACATTCGTGTAGTAGGATTTACTACATGATAAGAGGCATTAGGATAACCCTTGTGTTAAACCCGTATCATAATTACTTGACCAATGAAGTCATAATTACTTGACTAGTAAAGTCAATTAATTTTTCCCACACCTTTGCGTTGTACTCATTTTTAGTACACGATACCCCTAGTACACCCCTCCGAGCTTATCTTTTTCGTTTCAGACTTTAAGCATTTTACTTAAAGGAAGAATTTGTTTACAATCCACCCAAAATGTACAACCAAATCGCCTTAGCCTTCTTTGTATGCACTCATCTTTAGTGCATTATTGTTACATGTTTAAACCCTTAGTTAATTGTCTAATTGATTACATGGTTGCTAAGTCGAGTCATATCTTGTACATATTGTTTTGGGATGATTGGGACTCGTGGGTAAAGTACTAGTGTTATGGAGTAATGGGGAAGAGCATCATATATTACCCCCATATGTGCGTTAATCTTAAGAAGTACTCCAAGTGTTTTGATTATCTTAATTCGAGTTATTAGAATAGTTAATTGTAAAGTATGTAAAAGTTCAAGTGTAAGGGGAATGCAAATTCCCTATGATTTATTATTTTAGATGGTAGGGCAAAAGTGTATGCTAAAAAAAAACGAAAAATCAAGGAAAAGAACAAAAAATAGAAAAAGAAAAAGAAAAAAACATACGAACTACCATCCCGTTTCCTTTTATGTCTGTTTTATGTTTTTGGTTAGTTTATGATTAGCTTAAGTCGAGTCAAGTCTTGGCTTAGCAACGCCACATTGTACATGTAATTGACCAAGATGATTAACACGCCACCAGTAAAGATTGTCTTTATCCAACAAAACCGTGATGATCATATCCCTACACCTCACGTTATAACCCTTTGAAAAGACCTCTTTGATAGTTTATCCTAGGTGCTTACGCCAAGTGGTGGAGGTTTGATCCTTTCCCAAGCCTATGGTAATCTATGTGCTATGACAGGTAGCGAGAGATATTTTCTATTTTCATATTGTGATATATACTTTTATTACTCCTGAGAGATGTGAGTATCTAAACACTATTTATCAGGTGCTAGTGTCTAATTTCCGTGCTTGTTTTGGTTGAAGTAAAATGATTATTTGTTGTAATTACTTTTATATTAGTGTTAAATGACCCCTAGCTTGTATTTTGATTAAAATAAAAGCGCATTTGCTTGAGGACAAGCAAATCTCAAGTGTAATGGTATTTGATGAGACGAAAAGTGTACCGCTTTTAGGGGTCATTTAAGTCCAAAGTCGAGATTATTTGATCAAATATTGCCCTAAATCGTTCCTTTTGTCATTTTAGGTACTTTTGAGAAGAAATCTGGAAAAGGAAGCATTTTGGACGTTTTTGGAGCGAAAAAGTGAAGAAAACGACAAAGTCTCCAAATCATGCTGAATTTGGTACCTGACGGCGTCAGGATTTGCATGTGACGCCGTCACCCATGGACAAATAGGTGGATAAATTAAATACACGTGACGCGCCAGAATATTTTTGGAGGATTTACATGCACGTACAAAATACAAGAGACGGCCAAGAGACAAGTTACACATGACGGCGTTAAATCTGGATCTAGGCAATACGAGAGTTTTTATGGCGGCGAGTTGACGGCGTCAGGATTTACACGTGACGCCGTCAGACTCAAAAATCTATGTATAGTATTCTAGTTTTCATTTGTTAAAAGAGGAGAACTTTGGAGAAATCCTAGCACGATTTTTACCTTACTTTTAAGGGTTCCAAACCCTTGTTTCATCCATATTTAATTGAAGATAAGTTTTCCAATAATTATTCAATATGTCTATGTGTTGTTTGATTCCATCTTATGCTTGTCTTTACTTTAACATGCTAGGCTAGGTTTTCTTTGTGTTTGCTTAGATGTAATTAAACTTAGTTATTGATTATTGGTTGGTTGTTTGTTTATAATTGTTGTGGATGAATGATTTCGATGTTAGGCTTAAGAAAACTAGCAGACTTCTAATTGGTAACATGCTTGAACGTCTTAAGAAACATGATCCTGTGTGTAATACGATTAATTGGTTATATTTAATGCATAAGTAACTACTAATGAGGCCTTGTTAGGAGCTAGTAGTCGGCTCGACATAGGAAGAGGTAGAAGCTTATAGAGTTAGGGAAGATCGTACATGGCCCTAGGAATGGTATTAAGGAATATAACCCGTCATCCATGCAATTGTAACAAATTAATCAACTAGTAAAAGATAGCTAGGGAGTAGTGAAATCTAAGTAAACACATTTTCTCTTATTATTGTTTTTCTCCACATTTACTTAGTGTCATTTTATTTTATTTCTATTGCATTTGTAGTTATTTGGGTTAGTTGGCTAGCAACTAATTCCACCCTTTCCTCTAAAACTCGAGATTTTTATTTGCTTTCCATAAAATATAAGAAATACAAAAAGAATCATCTCTCACCTCTAGACCTAGTTTAATTGATTTTTAACCCTAGCGAACACTATTCTTTGAGTTGAATGATCAATCTCCCGGTACTTGCCACTATACTATACTACAACGGTCAGGTACACTGCCTGGTGGGGATTGCAAGCTTCTCAAGATCCCTTGAGAGGTAAAACCTTTTGCGAGGGCACAAAAGCACGCATCAGCAAAATAAAGTGACTCCTCCTTGTTAATTTATTTATCAGTGAAAGAAAAAAATAAATAATACTCGGCGAATCTTGTCACAAAATCTGATGGTTGTCAATAAACATGAATTAAACTTATAAAATAGGAACTAAACTAAATATATATGATCTAATTTAATTAACTTTTAAATTTCTTTTGAAATATAATAATTTATGCATAGTGGGTCAATGTGCATGTTTGCAAAACCCAAATAATACTTTTTGGGTAAAGGGTAATCCACCCGGTAAAATATATTACTCCAAAAAAACGTTTAAGTACAATGGAATGTGGTTGAGGTACCACATTAACCGCAAGCAATCGCTTGACACAACCACTAAATCATTTATGACACGCCATAAAAGACAACTAGCTACAACAAACAAGACTACCAACCCAAAACCAGCATAAAATAAGATACATCAGAAATTTTATGCAAAAAATATAAAACCACATAGTTAACCCAAATAATACTTATAGCTTCTTATTATATATTTTCATAATTTATACAACTTTAAGAAAGTGGATAGAAGAAAACCCTCTAATAAGAACAGTGTATGAAGAAACGGTTAGGATAAGTGTATTCATATTTCCGGAATTCGGAAGTCTCAAATCATGAGATGATATAGCTCATAAAAATCATAGAGCTCGCATCTCAGCGAATGTTGTTACAAAATCTGACGGTGGCTGATTTGCATTATATTTAGGTTTTCGATCAATTTTGTTTTATATGTTACATAGTGACATTATATTACAATGATTCTTTCTTAATCATGAAATATCCATAGTTATATGGTTAACGTTGGTTATGTTGTCTTACTTGAAATATGAATGTTTTTAGAAATACATGCCTTAAATTAGTCTCATCTTTTATTTTTGGGTAAAAGGTTAAAAAAACCCGTTACATAGGCCGAAAAGCTTACATAACAAGATACTTCCTATTCTCTAAACAAGAAAATAAACCACTACTCATAAGATAATATTAGACTCATACGAAAACAAAATTACTTCCTACCATGATCTTGGAACTTGATATCATACATATCATAAAATACATCCAAATTTCCTAGAAGATCTTAGACTGATCCGCATAGTCATTATAATCATCTTCAAGCTCGTGACCACCACCAAATCGGTTCACTGACTCATCAAAAGTGTTAATAACATCCTCCTCATCACTGTCGGAATCAACAATCTCTAACACCTTAGAGAATGTGTTAACCCACCAAAAGGGTTTCTGCCTAAAAATATCAGAATGACCTATCAATTACGATATTGAGAGTTGAAATTTCAATCGAGACATATATAACGTATTGAGATGTATATACTGAGTGTAAGAGTTTTTATTTAAAAAAAAAAAAAAAGTGCCACACTAATAGCGTAAAGTTGCTTGATTAAATTACTACAATATTTATTGATTACATGAAAACTTCTAAACCATATATAGTTGAATAATAGAAAGGGAAAAAAATACACCCGAGTGTAGTTTTACAAAATAAAAACTACACATGTATAATAAAAAAAACTAAATGAAACCGGTAGCAACATTGATAGATCCACTTGGGAGCCGGGTGTGGCGCAAGTGTTAAAATTTTCGGAAAATGCCGTTTCTTGATAGTTGCAACCCCGATCATATTTTTTTGCTTTTTCAGTACTAATGTACTATAGCCTCAAATTCTTTATTTTCAAAATTTAGTACCTATGCATGCTATATAAATAAATTTGTGCACAACCTTCCCAAAAAACATTATGCGATACCTTCCCAAAACTTGTAGGTCCATCCCTCTGAAGCAAGGCAAAAATAGTGACAAACTTAGCAATGTTGTATTACCGTTATCTAACAAATGTTTTCAATTGGAAAAACGTGAACTTCATTGTAAAAGTATTGATAACTAATTATATATGTCACAACTAGCGACAACAAAGGACGTGTCCCTAAAGGTGTCACTACGAGCCTTTCTTTCTGCAGTGGTACCATTGCGCTGCTCTGTCTCATAAAAAAGGATCGGAACTATTCTAGATATTTCAAAAATGAAAGTAACCTGCTTCATATCACATTAAACAAAAGGGCAAATGACATTTAAATACATTCAAGTTGACACTTTTTGTTGTTGTGTGTAGCCAACTTTTTTTTTTGCTATTATATCACAAACCTTTTGAATTCCGACTTTTTGATGTACCGGTTTACCAGCTCAATAGGTCACCGGTAATTTTTTTGTTTTTCCAATATTTTTATTTTACATAAAATCCACATGGATAATAAATCTCATCCTAGTATAACACATCATCATCATCATCATCATCATCATCAATAAACCAACCCCCTCCACCCTATCTCTTTCCCAGAACATCATTCATGTTCATCATCATCTTCAAAATCATAATTCAAACAGAAACCATACTGAAAATCGAGATCCAAATTGAAGTCCTAAAATCAAAATGAAAACTGAAGCTCAGATCCCTAAATCAAACTTAAATCCAAACGTAAACCTTAAACCAAAATAGAAATTCAAACCTAAACCCTAAATCGAAACTTAAATCCCAACCAAACCCCTGGATCTAATTGATGATACTACTTAATGACCAATGTGTGGGTAGGGCTCTGTCATTGCCAGAAATTGACAATTATGGACAAAAAAACAATTCAACAATTTGGGAAAAACAACCACAGCAACACATCCGGTAACCTTCAAAAACAAACACAATTATAAAAACTCAACACAGATAGGATGTAACTAACGACAATATCTGGTAACCTTCTAAAAATAAACCACAACATCATGTCTACACCTTGGTGAATAAGCATGTACACCCATGTCTCTTCTCATCCATCCCGTAAAACACACAATATTAGGTTCGGGCACGGTGGCGGGGGTTAAGTGGTTTGATGCCTAACAAAATTTTATTACCCACATTCATAACAAATTCATCACAAATTTTAAGTACCCAACAAATTTATCATCACCATCACCAATAAATAACAGTAACCTAATTTTACCAATTACCCGATCTGCATCCATCAAATACCTTCGTCTGTGTTATCAAAACACCCAGCTGTGTCACCACCTTAATTATAACCTAATCCCTAAATCAAAACTTAAATCCAATCGAAAACCTAAATTAATTTCAATTTCAATAAGTAAATCAACCTCAAATTCCACAAAAAGGACCACCACCACCCGTAGTTGCCATAGCCGATGCCACCACTAGTATTCCCGCTGCCAAAGTCAAGAACCATCAAGAAATTCAAACCACCTAATCTGAGTTTATATCCGATCTCAGATCTTGTTTATTGTATGTTTTTAAACACATATGATTTCTGTAAAATGTGGTGTATGTTTTTGGGGAATCGATGTGATTAAAGGGGTAGCGGAATCCGATGAAGATGATGAAGGGCAGCATGAGTGTGGGTTTTGAAATGATCAGATCTTGTGGTTTTTGGGGTGGAGGGGTTGTGTTCTTGATATAGAATAGGAAATGATGTTCGAAAATTTGAAGAGATAAAATGAAGAACAATCATTATTTTCTTTTATGCATCCACTGGTAAAACAACCACAAGATCGTGTGTGGTTTTCTTTTATTAATCATGGTAATATGGTTTTTTATTAAACATTTGCTCATTATATTATTATAATAGGTTCCACCTCATTATTGTTTCACTGGAAAAAAAATGTTTATGCCACATGGGAAAAAACTTGTGCCACGTAAGCATTAACAGGTTTATAGGTCACTGGATGCATCAAAAAGTCCGAATTCAAAAGGTTTGTGATACAATAGCAAAAAAAAAAGTTGCCTACACAGAACAACAAAAAGTGTCAACTTGAATGTATTTTCAAGTTATTTGCCCTAAACAAAAAGTCGACTATATTTTTAGATAGTACTATTATTCGATAGATTTGAACATATCAGATGTATGTGTTATCAAATCAAGCAAGAAAATATAATAAATCTTATGTTTGACGTTTCTATAGTTGGATGAACATATGTCACATGAAAAACAAGAGAATGGAACAGTTTTTGTCATATTGTAATATATCACATGTAATTACACAAAACAATATGCACCGTATATTGCGTGCTTTCTTTTTTTCTTTGAACCCCATTAATCTATGAGTATAGTATTCAATGAATCGAATTAATATCAGCTCGAATTATAGCGATCTGAATATTGTTTTATGGTTAAGGAAGAATTGAATTAAGATAGATGTTGTTAAGAATTTTTGGCCTTACTATATATGTGCATTTCTGGCAGCCATGAATGCTACATTAAAACAAAATGCTAGTAGAGGACCTTTAAGTATTGCATATGGCAAATAAACCATTAATTTTGATGACAAGCTCATTACAACAACTAAAAATTGCACATTAGACATCTGACTTTGTAAAATTAAGATATCCATTGATGGGTAACTCTCTCAAACTTTGTTAAATTTGAGAAATTGCTAAGAGTTTCAAGTGTTCAACACATTTAAGATAAATGTGTTGCTAATTTATCGTGTAGTCTTTTTTATAGTATTTAGTGGCATTTGCCAAAAAAATAATTATTTCGTTACTGCGATTATATATACATAAATCAAGTTATATATACGTATATTATAAAAAATATAGAAAGAGATAAAAAGAAATAGTTAATTATCAAAGATATTTCAATACATGGACACTAACGAGTAATGAACTCATATCCTATTTTTTTTTTTCTTTTTTCTTTCATAAAATTGCTAATTTGTTGAAATTATGAGTATTGTCTCAAAGTTGTTTCTAAAAATGGTTGTTGCAAAGAGTATCAAATATTATATATACTAGTTTTAAGTCATGCAGGTACGGGGTTACATATGAATTAATGTTATTTTAAAATTTTAATTTAATATATGAACATATATGAATTTTTCCGTGTTTGATATTTTGTAAATATGATATAAGTACAACCAATAATTTTGCACGAGCTTTTACATAAACTATTTTATTATGTATTAATATGATTAATATTTTGTAAAGATTTTTGTTAGATGACAGATTTAACTTTGTTTAACTGAAATGTTGAGGTGGTTGTTGTTGTTGTTGTTGTTGTTGTTGTTGTTGTTGTTGTTGTTGTTGTTGTTGTTGTTGTCGTTGTTGTTTAAATTTAACTACTGATATCATGTTGATATTGTTGTTCTAGGGGTGTTCATGGGGCGGTTCAGCTCGTTTCGGTTGGAGATTTTAACTATCCATGACAGGGTAGATAGTTCAGTTTACTATTCGAAACCGAACCGTACTAGGCGGGTAACTGGACATGCGTGTACCCGAAATGAACGGTTACCCGCGGTTCAAGTCACGGTTAACCATTCTAACAAATTTTGTCGAATTGAATCGGACGAAAAATACATAAATTAGTACGTAATATGTCATTTTAGTAAAATTAAATAATACCGAAGGGATTAGAGTCATAGGAAAGTTGTTACATTGCAATAAAAACATTTAAATTATCATATGTAACACAATAACTAATACTATTTATTTTACGGTTATAGTTACGATCATTTTAATAATATGTAATCCATTGACGTTAGTAAATGATCACATTATGTAAAAATGCGTTATACGATAAAATTAGTGCAATCATATCGTTAGTACTTGTACATTTGTATAAATGATTTGTTGAAACCTACATGTACGTTATACACGGTTCAGTTTGGGTAACCGCGGATAACCGAAAGTAAAAACAAAAACTGAACTGTGATAAGCGGGATTTTCTGGTTTCGGGTTTTCTCGATTTCGGTTTCCTCGGTTATCGGTTTTTTATGGTTAGAGATTGAGTGGATTGACTCGGTTCGTCGGTTTCTCGGGTTTTTTCAACACCCCTAAGTTTTTGCTTTCACAAATTTGATTGTTATATTTCTGTGTGTTTTTTTTTTACCAAATTTCTCCACCAAAGTTATCAAAGTTTAACCAATTTTTTCCAATTTTGACTTTTAATTAATCAATAAGAATGTTGGATTTTACCACATGTCAAAATAAAGCAACCTGATTAGCCCAATTTATTCTCAATAAGATTGTTTTAGCAAAATACTTTCGAAATGTAATTCTTTTATTATATAAAAGATACATATGCTATAAGGACAAAGTGATTAAGTAAAATGCTCTATAATAGTAGTTTTTATTATTATTTTTTTGCTTTTAAAATTGTGCACATGACGTACGAAAACATTAAATGTTTTTGCCATGATTAATTTTGCTCTGGTAATGAATTTATATCCTATAAAAACAGCAAAAATGAATGATAAATTGGCCAATTCATTGCGACTTTAATCTAATTTTTTCCATCATTTATTTTTCATAAACTCTAGGCTAATTATTTAAAAATGTATCATACTTGTCATCATTTGTAGTTGTGTGTATCATTGTTCGATTCCGATTATTTCGTGTACATCTTTTAAAACATTGATTATTCTATGTATCGATTCCTAGAAATACTTGCTTCGATACCTAAAAAATACGTGATTCGATTCCCAAAAATACATCAATCGAAACACAATATAATCAAAATTTGAAAAGATGTGCATGAAATAATCGGGTTCGAACAATATATAGTACACACAACTACAAAAAAGTGAGAAGTATGATACATTTTTGATACAATTAGCTGGAAACTCTAATCTCTTCCTCCTTTAAATAGAGACCCTGCCTTCTCTTTTTCTGAAACATTTATCTTTCTAATTCACCTCTCTCAAGAATTGTTACATTCTTCCTTGTTCAAGATCGATAAATTCATTTGTTTCCTATACTTATTAAGGTATAAAGTTTCCATTAGTACATTGCATCCATTAAACTGTAATCCACTTGAAAAATAAGAGTTTAACCTCTTTATTTTAACATGTCAAGTTTGCATGTATGTTGATGTCAGCTAGTTTGTTATTGTTGTTCTTTTCTTTTCTTTTCTTTTTTATTTATTATTTTTATTTATTTAATTTTTAAAAAAGAGTAGAAGATAACAGTGCAAATGTTCTTGGTTTAAGAATAGCTCTGAGCATGGTTATGTTGATTGTTTTTTTACCAATGTTGTGTGTGGTGTATATAAAGTTATCTAGTATATAACCAGGCAAAGTTGAAATTAGTGTTTGATGTGGTGAAAATTAATTCTCAATCAAAATTGAGAAAGTTTGAGTTCTGATATAGGATTGTAAAATTCTTTCTAAATCGAGCATGTTTGCATCGAATTGTGTTTTAATGTTCATTTGTTTGGATAGCTATGATATGCATCGATGATTCCGCCTGCTACTAAAGCGTGATTATGATTCCAATTAAGTTTAGTGATCTTGATTGATTTTATATGGATGACGGCGATGATTAGCTTTTTAGGTTTTAGATACTATCGCTTAATTTATTTTTTTCGTGTTTATTGATATTTTCCCCTTTACCTGTTGTTATGATACTAATTCATAAATAAAAAGGTGATTTACTGAAAATGGTAAATAGATTAAATATCATCTATCTATCAATACGATTGATTTTGTGTTTTGCTCATGTATAATTTCTTGATCGTTATCAAACAATCGGTGATTTTCCTTCAGTCTGTTGAGCAAATGGCACCTAAGAAGATGAAATTCAATAAGGTTGCCACGCAGCTTCAATCTGAACGTTTTTCTGATTTAGCCGATAATATAATTCGAGTAGGAGGTGGGTACCAGGCTATTCCAGCTGAGATGGACGACTATGAACGCTCGAAACTTTTTCGTGTTGGTCTTGCAATGCCAATTACATGGGTTCATGATGATGCTAAAACTAACATTGAAGCCTTTAAGTCTAAATTTGAAAGTGTGAAGAAAATAAGTAAGCTTGATAAGTTACATTTTGAGGTGGTGGATAGTACTGCAGAAGAAACAAATCGAGGGTGGGAAGACAAGGGTTTACTTCCAATTCCCGAATCATTTGGTGAATCAATGACCAATGCTGAACATAAGAGTTTTGTTCTTGGTCTATATATCTTTATCAATAATTTTTATTTAGTGAATGAGTTCATGGGAAACATAGGAATGGGAAGGGTACACTCTCATTACTATGGGGAGTTTTATCATTCTGAGGATTATAAGAAATGGAAAGATTGGAAAAAGACTATAGGATGGTCAAAATGGAAGCATGATAAAAGTATAACGATAGATTGGCCGACATATGCAAATATTTTTACTGATTCACGGCATAATGAGCTTTTATCTCGCTTATTTGCTAATGCGACAGACGAATGCAAAGAAAGATTGGCTGAGGTATTTCTTTAAAATCACTACTTTTCATGCCATCTAATCATACATGAATTTCGGTTTTCGTAACCTTTCGAAACCTTTGATCATGTTGTATAAATGTCTTAATCTGATTTGTATAATTGTGGGGTTAGTGTTAAAGAGTCTATATATGTTGTAGTTTCTGTAGAGAATTTCTTAATGGCGCTCTAAAACTCATTGTAGATGGGTGATGTGTGCTTATTCATACATCTTTTTAGACCTTTATTCAGATCAAATACACTAAATACTAACCAAAAATGCCAAGAGAAAGCATGTTTTTGTATTTGTGTATGTGCAGGTACGGATATGTGAAAAATGAACGAAAACAAAGCAAAACCGACAAAAACGAGCACGAGATTGGAAAAAGGTCAAAAGCCGTAGCCGGGGAAGCAAAATGATCAAAGAAAGCTCACAATGTTCATAGAAGTCCTCAAAGATTCAGAGAATATCAATATTGGTCCCTGGATAAAGTTTGGGGAGATTGGCAGTTTTAGTCCCTACAGTTTCAAATCTTGGCAAATATGGTCCTTAAAGCAAAATTTGAAGAAAAGTCAAAAATGGTCCTCCATGAATCAGAGAGTGCCAATTTATACCCTTGGGAGAAAGTTTCAATGAATTACAGATTCAGTCCCTGAAAGTTTTAGCTTTACACTTTTGGTCCTTGTTAAAACAATACTACTACTCCTAATATATTCACACCGGATCCACACTCCAAGCCCAAACCACAACAAAGCCCAACACCACCCTTATTATTATTGTATCCGGTCCACACTTACTACCCAGGTCAAACACCCACAACCCGGTCAAGCCCGTTTTTGATATTAATTACTTTCAATTTTACCACCCCCCAATCCTTACCCCTTCCCAGAAATTACTACTGTACTATGAACCCTAGAACCCCAAACCATCAATTAACCTTAAATTACCTCGTATGGTAATAAATTGACCAATGATATGTCTTTATTATCACTCACGCACGACTGAGGAGGACAGAGCATGAGGGGATGCGTGGCCCAATGGGAAAGGCCAACAAGCATCGTGCTCCATTTACAGGGAATCAATGGACCATATGGCTGCTTAAGGACCAAGCCAAGATCAATGGACAAGATTGAAACAGAGGAGCTCATCTAGAATGATCCCAAAACCCTAGCTTTTAGCTTATAAATACCCCCCTCCATTCATGTAATCGGTGTAGAGTATTTTGTATTGTTACTCTGCCAAAGTTACTTTGTAATTCAGTTTTTAATATTAATGAAAGTTATTTTGGTTGTCTTATTTCATTTTAATCTCAGCTTATTTACTTTTGCCTTTTCAGCTTATTGCTTATTTTAGCTTCTTTCTTTCTTATTTCTTTTAAAGCAAGTTTCTCTCTTTTGTTACTTATTTAGTTCTAATCTTCTGTCTTCACTTCTTATTGTTGTTATTGTTGTTTATTATTTAAAGAAAAACCAAAAAAAAAAAAAAAAAAAAAAAAAAAAAAAAAAAAAAAATCTTAAAAACCTTATAAAAGCAAAAAAAAAAAAAATAATAAAAAAAAATAAATATAGATGTTCTGTTTTCATTGTTCAAATCCTTTTTAGTGTTTGTTTTGTTGTTTGTTCAAGCTCATTCAAGCTTATATAGCTTGTAGTGAACCTTGACTGTTTTTCTGTTCCAAAAACACAAAGTACCAAAAGTCAACGAAAGTCAAACTCAGCTTATTTCAATAAGCTGAGTTTGTTGGTGGTAAAAGACAGCCATAAAGGTGACCATTGGCCTGTCTAAAGATAGGCTAGCTTAGTGATACCCCTCTGTTCAAGCTGAGGGGTTTGAGCTTGTGAGTTTCAAACTTCTTATTCCATTCTCTATAGCTTATTCATATTGTAGCATAGATCTGATATTAGTAGCTTATTTACATTGAATACTGCTTAATATAGCTTAGTATTGCTTCTTGATTGCTGTTTCATCATTTTGAGTGTTGTTGAGTGATTTGCTATTGTCACTGTTTCATCTTTTCATCATCTGTGTTCATTGAATTTGAATATAATAGTGTTATTAGATCTATGTTTCTGAGTTATATCATGTGTATGGATCATATTGGGTATGTTCAGTTTGGTTTGGAAGTGATTTGTAGGGTCTGTGTTTGATTTTTGGGTGTGACAGAACCCAAAAGGGGTGTTTGGATCATAGTTGTTTGCTGAAGTTATTGTTGTTTCAGAGGTTGTAGTTTGCTTAGACTTCATACTTAGGATTATATTAAGTCTTAACTTGCATAAAATCAGTAGTATAATATATAAAAGTCAAAATTACTTTTTCAATTTTCATAACAGTTAGTATAGGTTAGTTTTAGGTTGCATATCATTATAAGTTGATACATTAGTGTTAGTAGTAGCTTATTTATATCACACATTAGCTTATAAGCATCTTAGTAGTGATTTAGGAGTAATCAAAAACCATATTAGTCAAACTCTTTGTCTAATAAAAAGTCAAATTAGTTTGAACTCAGCTTTTTGGTCTAAAGTTTGATAGCTTCTGTAGCCTTCAAAATTGATTGGAAATACAATTGGTTTGCTGATTTTAGTAGCCTAGTAGTTAGTTAATCAAAATCAAAAAGAAAATTGAACTTTGGTTTTCATTTGCTTATTAAATAAGCTATTGAAAGTTACCTGTCTAAGCTAATTTTTGCCCTGTACATTCAGCTTTTGACCAAGTTTCTAGGCATATTTGAGGTAGTTAATTGGATCTTAACGCATTTCTCTGGGTGAATTTGTGATCTATGGTAGTTAGTCAGTGTTTTGCACCCATGAGCTCACACTCATCAGCTTAATTACCCTGCTTATTTTACCTAATAAGCTGAGTAGGTTGCACCAAATCTGTTTGCTTAAAGTAGGCTGCAATTGCTTATTAGTGATCTTGGGTTGAACTTATTGATTGTTCTGAGCCTTATATGGTATATTGCATCTGTTTCAAGTGATATTTGGTTACTGCTTATTCTGCTTGGCTTATTTCTCATCACTAGTGCTTATTTGTGCCTTATTTGATCATAACTTGTGTTTCTGTGAAGCAATTGACTTTTGGATTGTTTCTACAAGCTTATTTGAGTATAAAAATCACTTGGAAAAGTTTTGGTCAAGATTGGGTCAACTGTGCTTATAAATAAGCACTAATACAAACTGTTTTTAAGCCATTAAGCACTTCCAGTGCTTATTTTTCACTTTTGATATTTTTCCTAGATTCAGAATATTATTTTAGATTTTCCCTGAAATTTTCAGATTTTTCTGAGTTGATTTGCTATTTTTCTCATTTAATTTTCATTTTTAATCAATTTTAATTACTTTTTAATTGCTGAAAAATCCAAAAAAATCAGAAAAACCAAGAAAAATCAAAAAAATATTTTAGAAAATAGTTTTTAGTTATTTTAGAATTTTAGAAAGTAATTTTGCATTTTTCTCACTTTATTTTCATTTTCTTTTAATTATTAAATAGTTTAATTAGTTTTGAATTCATAAAAAATTATTAAAAAGTCAAAAAAATATTTTTCTTTTTCTCAAAATTTTCTTTTATCATTTTTTACTTTTTAAAATTATTTCCAAGTCCCTAGGAGTAGTATAGCTTAAAACTCGCGTTTTATTTCGTACGTTAACGTTTGATTAACGTTTTAGCGTACGGTTTCGATTTTACGTGACGTTTTTAGTTTCCTTATTTGAACTACGTGTTTAAGTGATTAATTGTGCCTTATTTGCTATATCATTAGTATAATCTCATATATATCACTTTGTACCACTTTTCACGACACGTTTTCCGAATCGGAAATTTGGAATTCCATTTACCCTTCACACGGAATACGACCTCGGGTTATCCGTATTTCTTTGCGGATTTTTTGAGTAATACTATACTTATACTATAACTTGATTTTCAACGAATCAATTTTGGCGCCGCTGCCGAGGAAGGTTGAAGTGAATTTTTGAATATACGTTTTTGAAAAATTGTGTTTTGATAAGCCTTCCTCTATTTTGTATATATTATATAAATATCGAAAAATCAAAAACACTTTTCCTAAAGTGTTTTCACAAAAATACCAAAAAAATAATAAAGTTATTGCCTCGACTCGACCGAAAGGAGGAGCGTTGTAAACCAAATAAGCTTAACAATATAACAAAAGCGTGAAATTAGTTGTTTATCGAACTACTTTAATTCTACAACCGGATAAGCGGAAAATACAGATAGCTTTGACATTAAATTGCAAGCTGAAGAGAGATTCATTCTTCTCTCCCATTCCGTCGCGAGTAGATTTGAGGGAAACGATTTCAATTAGCATAACGTAGAAAAAGAAAAACAAAAGAGAAAAGTTTTATTTGAAAAAAAAAAAAAAAAAAGTTTTACAAGAAAATACAAAAAGATTTTCCTTTTCAAATTTGAAAACTTGATTTTTGTGGTGTATGAACACCCGCTCATCTTCTAAACGTCTTATTTCTCCATTATCGAACCCCGAGAGTTTGATACGTCACACACACAAAGTTCGTTTCCCGAACATCATGGAAATGGAACACAACAATCAACACCCTCCGGTGGGTGGTATTGAAAATGCACCAGCTCCCGATCTCCGAACGATGGAGGAGCTGTGTCAACCGACAATGCACGGTAGAGGTGGTCCGATTGCCCCTCTCAATATCGAGGCTACGGATTTTGGACTTAAGCACCACATGATTCAACAAGTCCAGAATTCATGCCAATTTCACGGTTTACCGGGTGACGATGCAAACAAGCATCTCGATAAATTTTTAACCGTCACCCAAAGTATGAAACAACACGGGGTCTCCGATGACGCCCTTCGTCTTTCTCTCTTCCCCTATTCTTTGACGCATCATGCCACCGCTTGGTTTGATCGTCTTCCCAAGAACTCGATTCATAACTTCGAAGAAATGGTATCGAAGTTCTTGGCGAAATATTTTCCACCATCAATGGTGACGAAACTCTGAAACGATATTAGCAATTTCCGTCAGCTTCCCGATGAATCTTTATTCGAAGCTTAGGAACGCTATAAGCTTGCTATTGATCGGTGTCCAAACCATAACATGCTTCTTGTTACGATAATCGATACGTTTTACAATGGTTTGACTTTGCGACATCAGGACACGATCAATGCAGCTGCGGGTGGTACTTTTATGAAACGACGTCCTGAAGATTGTTACGAACTTATTGAGAATATGACCACTCATTACAATTACTGGGATTCCTCTGCCGAGAGGAATGAGTCAAGAGCAACCGTTGCTCACAGTTCTTCTACGTCTAATTCTGAAATAGCCGCCATTACTAAGAAACTCGATGATTTATCGACTGCTATTTTACGAATGCACCAAACGTCTAATAGTCCAAATCAAGTCAAAAACCATCAAGTCAATATGGTTAATCATGTTTGTGAGACTTGTGGTGGTCCTCATTCGTATTTTGAGTGCCCAGCCACCGGTGGCTTCACTCACGAGAATATGTATGCTACTTCGGGAACCTACAATATGGGCGGTAACGGATACCAACCACAGGGTGACCGAAATCTTCTTAGCTACCGTTCGAACCATTATGTTGGACCACCCGGTTTCAATCAACCGACTCAAGTTAGTCAAGTGAATCAAATGAATCAAAACGTGCAAAACCGAAACCATCAATTTAATCAAAATGCTAATCAAAATCGGGTTAACAATGGATTTCAGAATCAAAATCATGGTTTTCAAAATCAAACTCGGGGAAATTATAATCAAGGCCCGAATCAGGGGAATTTTCAAGGAAATTATGCTAATCATGGGAATTACAATCATGGAAATCAAAATTTTCAAAATCAAAATCAAGGTTATAATAACAACAACCGTGGTCAAAACTTTCAAAATCCAGTTGTGAATCAAATTCAAAATCAGTCTTCTTCGGATGAGTTACTTAAGCAGTTTATGAAAAGTCAAGAGGAAATGAATAAAATGCTAATTAATCAAATGTCCGAATTGAAGAAGTCTTTAAATGATCGACCCTCGGGCTCGGGAACTCTTCCAAGCAACACGATCGCTAACCCGAGGGGCGATGCTAAGGCGATCACGACAAGGAGTGGTATTATAATCGATGGACCAACGGCTCCGACTACCTCTTCTTCTCTTCCTCCTAAGGTAGTTGTCCGTGAAACCGAGGTGACAACGGATACGGGAATTCCTAGTAATAATGGAAGGACCTAAAACATCCAACCTCTGGTAGTCCCAACGTCTAAAGGGAAAGATAAAATTGTTAACGAAACTGAAAATGTCATTCCCGTCAAAACAAATTTGCCTTATCCGTCACGCTTAAATGAACAAAAGCACCGCGAGAAAGATAAAAACCAGATGGAAAAGTTTTATCAAATTTTTCAAGAATTGCATTTTGATATAATTATCTCGGATGCTATACTTTTGATGCCTAAATTTGCCTCAATGCTAAAAGGTCTTTTGAATAACAAAGAAAAATTGTTTGAGATATCACGAACCCAGATGAATGAGAATTGTTCGGCGGTTATCCTCAAAAAGCTTCCCGAAAAGCTTGAAGACCCCGGTCGATTTCTCATTCCATGTAATTTTCCTGGGATGGTTCAGTGCTTCGCCTTGGCCGATCTTGGTGCTAGCATTAACCTTATGCCGTTATCCATTTGGAAAAAGTTGTCTTTGCCCGATTTGACTCCGACTTGCATGACCCTCGAGCTAGCCAACCGAACTACTTCCCGCCCGATGGGAATAGCCGAGGATGTCTTTGTTAATGTGGGAAAATTTCATTTCCCGGCCGATTTTGTCGTGGTTGATTTTGATGCCGATCCACGGGTTCCTCTCATTCTCGGAAGAGGTTTCCTAAGGACCGGCCGTGCTTTAATTGATGTTTTCGATGAAGAAATTACCCTACGCGTGGGTAACGAAGCCATAACTTTTAATTTGGATCAAACCGCGAGGTACTCCGATTATGACAAATATTCCGTTAACCGAGTCGACGTTATCGATGAAGTTACGGAGGAGTATGCTCAAGAATTACTTGGTTTCACCGAGCATGCTTCGAGTGACAATCCCACTCATCCTTCTGAACCAATTATTTCCGATCCTTCCCCTTCCCTCACTCCGTTTGAGGGAAGTGATTTCATCTAGAGATCGAGGCCTTTCTTGCTAATGATTCGATTTCACCGGAAATTGATCATTCCGTTTGTGACCCGGAGGGAGATGTTCTTTTGATTGAAAAATTATTAAATGAAGATCCCAACCCATCCCTCCCTCCGATGGACCTCAAAATGGCCGATGTTAAAGAAGTTAAGCCGTCTATTGAGAATCCTCCGGAGCCCGAGCTCAAGGATTTACCTCCTCATCTTGAATACGCATTTTTGGAAGGAACCGATAAACTTCCCGTCATAATTTCAAAAGAACTTAAAGATGAGGAGAAGAACCGTCTCTTAGATGTGCTCAAGAAGCATAAGAATGCCATCGCTTGGCAAATTTCCGATATCAAGGGTATCGACCCTCGTTTTTGCACGCATAAAATCTTATTTGAAGATAATTACAAACCGTCCGTTCAGCAACAACGACGGGTTAACCCGAAAATTCATGAGGTTATCAAAAAGGAAGTTATCAAACTCCTTGATGCCGGAATGATTTATCCAATCTCGGATAGTTCCTGGGTTAGCCCGATCCACTGCGTACCAAAGAAAGGTGGAATGACCGTCGTAACTAATGAAAACAATGAATTGATTTCGACACGTCTTGTTAGCGGATGGAGAGTTTGTATTGATTATCGAAAATTAAATGATGCGACTCGTAAGGACCACTTCCCATTTCCATTTATGGATCAAATGCTAGAACGCCTAGCGGGAAATGAGTTCTATTGTTTTCTTGATGGATTCTCTGGTTATTTTCAAATACCGATTGACCCTCCGGACAAGGAGAAGACTACCTTTACTTGCCCTTATGGTACGTTTGCCTATCGTCGTATGCCTTTCGGCTTATGCAATGCTCCAGGCACGTTCCAAAGGTGTATGATGTCTATATTTTCGGACATGATCGAGAAAACCATGGAAGTTTTCATGGACGATTTCTCGGTTTATGGAGATTCTTTCACTTCTTGCCTCTCCCATTTAGAAAGTATGCTGAAACGGTGTGAAGACACCAACTTGGTTCTGAATTGGGAGAAGTGCCATTTTATGGTCAAAGAGGGCATTGTCCTCGGCCATAAGATATCAAAATCTGGGATTGAGGTCGATAGAGCAAAAGTCGATGTGATTGCGAAATTACCTCATCCCACCACCGTTAAAGGAATTAGAAGTTTTCTGGGTCATGCCGGTTTTTACCGACGTTTCATTCAAGATTTTTCAAAGATATCCCGGCCCCTGACCCACTTGCTTGAAAAAGATGCTCCACTTATCTTCTCACATGAATGCATCGAAGCATTCAATATTCTCAAAAAGAAGTTAACGGAAGCTCCGATCTTAGTTGTTCCCGATTGGGACTTGCCCTTTGAGCTAATGTGCGATGCGAGCGATTATGCTATTGGTGCAGTCCTGGGGCAACGTAAGCTAAAACATTTTCAGCCGATACACTATGCTAGCAAAACAATAACCGACGCTCAATATCATTATACGACTACTGAAAAAGAAATGTTACCCGTCATTTACGCTTTTGAAAAATTTCGATCTTATTTGCTCTTGAAGAAAAGCATAGTGTATACGGATCATTCGGCTCTTAAATACCTAATGGCAAAGAAAGATGCCAAGCCACGCTTGATGCGGTGGGTTCTCCTCCTTCAAGAATTCAATATTGAAATTCGAGACAAAAAGGGAGCTGAGAACCTTGCTGCCGATCATCTTTCACGTTTAGAAAACCCCCATCAAAGTGCTTTCGAGAAAAAGGAAATTAACGAAACATTTCCTCTCGAGACACTTGGGAGTTTATCACATAGTGATCCTAGTACCCCATGGTTCGCCGACTTTGCGAATTACTATGCGGGGAATTTTATCCGTAAAGGGATGTCGTTCCAACAAAAGAAGAAATTCTTTAAAGATGTTAAGCATTATTTCTGGGACGACCCCTATTTGTTCAAAATTTGTGCGGATCAAGTGATCCGGTGGTGCGTTCACGGCAAAGAAGCCGCTGACATTCTTATGGCATGCCACAATGGACCCACGGGGGGACATCATGGTGCCAACTACACCGCTAAGAAAGTTTTTGATTCCGGCTTCTATTGGCCGACGATTTACCGGGATGCCCATGAATTGGTGAAATCATGTGATTCTTGCCAGCGTCAAGGAAAAATTTCTCAGAAGGACGAGATGCCTCAAAATGCCATCCAAGTCTGTGAAATTTTTGACGTCTGGGGTATCGATTTCATGGGCCCATTCCCGTCTTCTCATGGAAACAAATATATACTCGTGGCCGTCGATTACCTATCTAAATGGGTTGAAGCAAAGGCGCTCCCCACCAATGACGCCCGAGTTGTAGCGAAATTTCTCAAAAGTCTCTTCGCCCGATTTGGTGCACCTCGTGCTATTATAAGCGATCATGGGACCCATTTCTGTAATGACCAATTCGAAAAGGTTATACTCAAATATGGTGTCACACATCGTCTTTCTACGGCATATCATCCACAAACTAGTGGTCAAGTTGAGGTCTCCAATCGTGGCTTGAAACGTATCTTAGAAAGGACCGTAGGTGAACATCGTGCTTCATGGGCTGATAAGTTAGATGATGCACTCTGGGCCTTCCGTACCGCTTACAAAACACCCATCGGGTGCACTCCGTACAAGCTGGTTTACGGGAAGGCCTGCCATTTGCCCCTTGAACTTGAGCACAAGGCCTACTGGGCCTTGAAACATGCTAATTTTGACTTACAAACCGCGGGTGATCATCGTAAAGTTCAATTGAATGAATTAGTCGAACTTCGTGATCAAGCCTATGAGAATTCTTTGATTTACAAAGAGAAGACAAAGAGGATTCATGATGCTAAGATTAAAGATCGCGTCTTTAATGTTGGTGATCGAGTCCTTCTTTTCAATTCTCGATTAAAGATTTTCTCGGGCAAGTTAAGAACCCGTTGGTCTGGACCATTCACCATTACCCAAGTATTTCCCTATGGAAACGTTGAGCTAGCTCAATCTAATGGTCCCAGCTTCAAGGTGAACGGTCATCGTATCAAACATTATTTTGGAGGGGACATACCACCCACGGTTGTCCTGGATCTCCAAACTTTCCCCAAGGAAGATTAAATTCGGGGATCGAGTCAAGCTCATGTGACTCGGTGAACAAAAACAAGCGCTTCGTGGGAGGCACCCCATGCTTATCCATTTCATCTTTTTAAATTTCTATTTTCTAAGAATAACGTGACGTGAGGGGGCAACCCTTTCCAAACTCGTGTTTTCGTGGTTGTTTGTGAATGTTCAGGAATTTCCCCGAAGTTTGAAGACTCTCGTGCTCGTGGTTTGTCGTTCTCTCCACTCGAGTCTCATCCTTCGCTGCTCTATTGGAAATTCACCATATCCAAAATCTTATCGACTAACGTTTATCTCTTGGCATACTTAATAAACGGCCTTAGATTTTACGTAGGATTACCCGTACCTTTAAAACATTGAGGACAATGTTTCACTTTAGTCTGGGGGGGGGGGGGGGTGAATCTTCGATTCGGTTTGACCTGTACCATCGTCTGAGCTGTTAACTTACGCAACTCCGTTTTCCACCAAAAATTTAATTTTTGTCACCTCTTCAAAAAAAAAAAAGAAAAAAAGGAAAAAGAAAAAAAAATGAAAAAATGATGATATGATATGAATAATAAGATTTGACACGTTGTTTTGACTTTCCTACCGGCGAGAGTAGAAATAAATGTTTTGACTTGACCGGGCGTGTTGAGCCCTAGCTCGTCTCCCTTAACCAATATAATCAAAAGATTATGGCTAAGCATCCGCGGATCTCATTACTTGGGATTTTAAATTTGCGGAGATCGAGGAATGATAGAGTTTATTTAGAAGTTTCGTGCTATACACGGATCTCAACCTTGGGATTTAAAAAACCCACGAGAGGTACTTGTGGCCTCCTTGTTCCCACAAGCTTGCACACCAATATAAATAGATGTCTAGGATTAATTAAGTGTATACGGTTTGGGCAATACTTAGTTTTTTCTCGTTCCCAACAAAATTTTTGCATATGAGGGTTTGGTACACATAGGGGTACTGCTAGTGTTACGGTGAAATAGACTATTGCATCTTGCCGGTTCGCAGCCGATGTTGTGATCTTAGTAAAGGCCGTGGGACTTGGGGTTTGGCATATGATTATGAATATCAATAATAATAATCCAAAGCCAAATAAAAAGGCAGAGGAATCCAAAGCTATAAAAAGCAAAGGATATAATCCAAAAGTCATAATAAAGCTCTTGCATCTTGGCGGCTCAAAACCGTTGTTGTAATTGAAATAAAGGACTAAGGACGAAATATTATTAAAGTGATTATAGTTATGCAAAAATGCCAAGCTTCGACTCCGGGGGTTTCCCTAATAAAAAGCTTCCGTTTCGGGTATCAAACATGGTATGTCTCGGTCGTAAATAAAAAGGGAGCCCCTACAAATCGTGTTAAATCAGAGACCTTCATGTGGACCCGACTTTTGTATGCAGAGATTTTCGAGGGAAAGTTTGGAAACTACTTAACGTTCAAATTTTGTGCTCTTATCGGACTAACAAATATCAAAACGAGAAAAATATGAAGCAATTCATTTCTCACAAATTAAAATCTTGAGATATAAAACTTAGGACCTGGGAACAAGAGGTAATACATAAGTAACTTTTGTGGGCAGTGTTAGCATCTAACTTCTAGTTAAATAATGATTTCGATTTTACGCTTAGTTTGGGGGCTTGTGAAAAATCAAGGATGACGATTTTTATCCGTATGGTCTCTTCTCTATGAGAAGTGTTTCTACTCGTTGACCCTGAAAATTATCAACAGATATGAATTGATAATGAAAGTCAAAATAAACCGTCACATATAAAAATGAAAAATACAAAAAAATAGTAGTAGTTATTATTTATGAAAATCGGAAAATGGAGCGTTTTTGAGAATAAATAATTTTACTATCTCTTTTTGAAAGTCATTGCTACTTTACAACGTCAGTAAAGAGAGGTTTTGAAATTATTTATCTCTTAAGCGTGAGGTGATGACATTGCGTGAGGGCACGACAATACCTTAGTCGGAGGGATTTTGATGTGTGCTTATTCACACATCTTTTTAGACCTTTATTCAGACCAAATACACTAAATACTAACCAAAAATGCCAAGAGAATGCATGTTTTTGTATTTGTGTATGTGCAGGTACGGATATGTGAAAAATGAACGAAAACAAAGCAAAACCGACAAAAACGAGCACGAGATTGGAAAAAGGTCAAAAGCCGTAGCCGGGGAAGCAAAATGATCAAAGAAAGCTCACAATGTTCATAGAAGTCCTCAGAGATTCAGAGAATATCAATATTGGTCCCTGGATAAAGTTTGGGGAGATTGGCAGTTTTAGTCCCTACAGTTTCAAATCTTGGCAAATATGGTCCTTAAAGCAAAATTTGAAGAAAAGTCATAAATGGTCCTCCATGAATCAGAGAGTGCCAATTTATACCCTTGGGAGAAAGTTTCAATGAATTACAGATTCAGTCCCTGAAAGTTTTAGCTTTACACTTTTGGTCCTTGTTAAAACAATACTACTACTCCTAATATATTTACACCGGATCCACACTCCAAGCCCAAACCACAACAAAGCCCAACACCACCCTTATTATTATTATATCCGGTCCACACTTACTACCCAGGTCAAACACCCACAACCCGGTCAAGCCCGTTTTTGATATTAATTACTTTTCAATTTTACCGCCCCCCAATCCTTACCCCTTCCCAGAAATTACTACTGTACTATGAACCCTAGAACCCCAAACCATCAATTAACCTTAAATTACCTCGTATGGTAATAAATTGACCAATGATATGTCTTTATTATCACTCACGCACGACTGAGGAGGACAGAGCATGAGGGGATACGTGGCCGAATGGGAAAGGCCAACAAGCATCGTGCTCCATTTACAGGGAATCAATGGACTATATGGCTGCTTAAGGACCAAGCCAAGATCAATGGACAAGATTGAAACAGAGGAGCTCATCGAGAATGATCCCAAAACCCTAGCTTTTAGCTTATAAATACCCCCCTCCATTCATGTAATCGGTGTAGAGTATTTTGTATTGTTACTCTGCCAAAGTTACTTTGTAATTCAGTTTTTAATATTAATGAAAGTTATTTTGGTTGTCTTATTTCATTTTAATCTCAGCTTATTTACTTTTGCCTTTTCAGCTTATTACTTATTTTAGCTTCTTTCTTTCTTATTTCTTTTAAAGCAAGTTTCTCTCTTTTGTTACTTATTTAGTTCTAATCTTCTGTCTTCACTTCTTATTGTTGTTGTTGTTGTTTATTATTTAAAGAAAAACCTAAAAAAAAAAAAAAATCTTAAAAACCTTATAAAAGCAAAAAAATAAAATAAAATAAAATAAAAATAAAATAAATATAGATGTTCTGTTTTCATTGTTCAAATCCTTTTTAGTGTTTGTTTTGTTGTTTGTTCAAGCTCATTCAAGCTTATATAGCTTGTAGTGAACCTTGACTGTTTTTCTGTTCCAAAAACTCAAAGTTCCAAAAGTCAATGAAAGTCAAACTCAGCTTATTTCAATAAGCTGAGTTTGTTGGTGGTAAAAGACAGCCATAAAGGTGACCATTGGCCTGTCTAAAGACAGGCTAGCTTAGTGATACCCCTCTGTTCAAGCTGAGGGGTTTGAGCTTGTGAGTTTCAAACTTCTTATTCCATTCTCTATAGCTTATTCATATTTTAGCATAGATCTGATATTAGTAGCTTATTTACATTGAATACTGCTTAATATAGCTTAGTATTGCTTCTTGATTGCTGTTTCATCATTTTGAGTGTTGTTGAGTGATTTGCTATTGTCACTGTTTCATCTTTTCATCATCTGTGTTCATTGAATTTGAATATAATAGTGTTATTAGATCTATGTTTCTGAGTTATATCATGTGTATGGATCATATTGGGTATGTTCAGTTTGGTTTGGAAGTGATTTGTAGGGTCTGTGTTTGATTTTTGGGTGTGACAGAACCCAAAAGGGGTGTTTGGATCATAGTTGTTTGCTGAAGTTATTGTTGTTTCAGAGGTTGTAGTTTGCTTAGACTTCATACTTAGGATTATATTAAGTCTTAACTTGCATAAAATCAGTAGTATAATATATAAAAGTCAAAATTACTCTTTCAATTTTCATAACAGTTAGTATAGGTTAGTTTTAGGTTGCATATCATTATAAGTTGATACATTAGTGTTAGTAGTAGCTTATTTCTATCACACATTAGCTTATAAGCATCTTAGTAGTGATTTAGGAGTAATCAAAAACCATATTAGTCAAACTCTCTGTCTAATAAAAAGTCAAATTAGTTTGAACTCAGCTTTTTGGTCTAAAGTTTGATAGCTTCTATAGCCTTCAAAATTGATTGGAAATACAATTGGTTTGCTGATTTTAGTAGCCTAGTAGTTAGTTAATCAAAATCAAAAAGAAAATTGAACTTTTGTTTTCATTTGCTTATTAAATAAGCTATTGAAAGTTACCTGTCTAAGCTAATTTTTGCCCTGTACATTCAGCTTTTGACCAAGTTTCTAGGCATATTTGAGGTAGTTAATTGGATCTTAACTCATTTCTCTGGGTGAATTTGTGATCTATGGTAGTTAGTCAGTGTTTTGCACCCATGAGCTCACACTCATCAGCTTAATTACCCTGCTTATTTTACCTAATAAGCTGAGTAGGTTGCACCAAATCTGTTTGCTTAAAGTAGGCTGCAATTGGTTATTAGTGATCTTGGGTTGAACTTATTGATTGTTCTGAGCCTTATATGGTATATTGCATCTGTTTCAAGTGATATTTGGTCACTGCTTATTCTGCTTGGCTTATTTCTCATCACTAGTGCTTATTTGTGCCTTATTTGATCATAACTTGTGTTTCTGTGAATCAATTGACTTCTGGATTGTTTCTACAAGCTTATTTGAGTATAAAAATCACTTGGAAAAGTTTTGATCAAGATTGGGTCAACTGTGCTTATAAATAAGCACTAATATAAACTGTTTTTAAGCCATTAAGCACTTTCAGTGCTTATTTTTCACTTTTGATATTTTCCCTAGATTCAGAATATTATTTTAGATTTTCCCTGAAATTTTTAGATTTTTTTGAGTTGATTTGCTATTTTTCTCATTTAATTTTCATTTTTAATCAATTTTAATTACTTTTTAATTGCTGAAAAATCCAGGAAAAATCAAAAAAATATTTTAGAAAATAGTTTTTAGTTATTTTAGAATTTTGGAAAGTAATTTTGCATTTTTCTCACTTTATTTTCATTTTCTTTTAATTATTAAATAGTTTAATTAGTTTTTAATTCATAAAAAATTATTAAAAAGTCAAAAAAATATTTTTCTTTTTCTCAAAATTTTCTTTTATCATTTTTTACTTTTTAAAATTATTTCCAAGTCCCTAGGAGTCGTGTAGCTTAAAACTCGCGTTTTATTTCGTACGTTAACGTTTAATTAACGTTTTAGCATACGGTTTCGATTTTACGTGACGTTTTTAGTTTCCTTATTTGAACTACGTGTTTAAGTGATTAATTGTGCCTTATTTGCTATATCATTAGTATAATCTCATATATATCACTTTGTACCACTTTTCACGACACGTTTTCCGAATCGGAAATTTGGAATTCCATTCACCCTTCACACGGAATACGACCTCGGGTTATCCGTATTTCTTTGCGGATTTCTTGAGTAATACTATACTTATACTATAACTTGATTTTCAACGAATCAATGGGATAACTTCATTCATCTAGAATTTAGTTGAATTGGATTATATTTTGTGTTCATTCATCTAGAATTCTGGATTATATTTTGTGTCCATTAGATCAACCAAGTATAATTATAAAAAATACATTTGCCTAAAAATTTTTTAAATTCAAACAACTTGGTATGCATTTTATATTTAACCTGACCAATTTAGTCAATTATACATGCAGCTAAAATATGAGAAAAAAGTGTTGATGGACAACCGCTCGGTCATGAGTGTGACCTTCAATTTTTTGAAATTAGCCCATGGGTATTTCTGGTACTTAAAGGTTCATTGGTTTGGTGAAAATAATTTTATATTTAGCTCAAACAATTGGCCATCTAGTTACTGATGAGAAAATTTGCTATTGCTACACTTGCTCTAGTTGAATTTTTACAATTTATTTTGAATGGCAAATACTCATGACACACCCGTCTCTGGTGGACATAATTAACCTGCAACCTTTTGGATAGTAGGCAAATTTTGATACCACTAAGCTAAAGGCCATATTGGCAGTTTCTAATGTTAGTTATGCAAATTATATTGTACTAGTTTGATCTAGTGTCTTGCAAGCATATATGGTCGAGTGTTTTTTTTATTTTTTTTATTTTTTTTTTATTTTTATTTTTTTTTTTAATTTAAAAATTTAATACCAAGAAATTTCTGACATGCCTAGTAACTATGGAATTTGAGGGGCCGGCCAAATCTATTTTTCTTAATTCATCGCATTAAACATAACGTTTATTAGTAATAAAACTTGATTCCATGTACAACGTGATTGATCTATGATATATGTTTCAGGCTGGTAAAAGCTATGCACACAAGAAAATTTCACTCAGAAAGTTCATTTTCACTCTAAGGGATAACGTCGGCATGAATATGCTAGTAGAAGCTGTCGCTATTGGCCAAGAAGGGCGTGATCTTTTACGGTATCTAGAACCTTGCTACTCATTCTATATCATACAAGATTTACCTTCTGAGCATTCTTCTCTTACAAAGCAAGAGATCATTGATATTTTGAAAGTGAGAGTAAGTAAATCAAAGTCGAACGAGCTCTTCTGGAAATCAGTCTGGCCACGCCTTGTAGAAAGAGGATGGCGTCGTGGTGAAACTTCGATAAAAATGGTTTTTCTTGTACCTGGAGTTATTGAGCTGTCACTCCGAGAACTCTTCAAAGGAATCCACTATTTTGATTCTGTATGTGATGTCCTCAGTAAGGTCGCTTTAGAGCCTGAGCTTATTGAATTTGAAGGTTATCAAGATATCTCACAAATTACTCCAACAAGACATGAACCCAAAATTTCTTGGTTGACGGGCAAGTCACATGCCACTCAGCCAAAGGCCTTGGGTGATACCAGTTTGGATGCTGGCGTGGATGGGATTTCTAAAATTATGGAGCTAAGAAGTTCACCGTCCTTTGGACCTTCTTCTATAGCCAATCATGTGCCTGACGAGCCACAGGACAACCTTGAGAATGTGATAGACAAGGCCCTCCCTCAAATAAATCCAGCGTCAGACAGTGGTGACACAGAAGCTGCAGAAGGAGCGAATGTGGTGCAGCAGCAGCCGGTCCTGCTTCCACATAGACTTAGTAGGAGAAATCGAATGTTAACAACAAAAGCTTTTGAAGCTTTTACTAATGGTTATTTAGGATCAAAGAGAAAGCTAAAAGGCAAACAGGAGATGGAACCAGCAAGAAGAGTTCGCAGCTAGACTGATCTGGTCACGAGTGATGGTGCAGTCATTGGTGCAACTGATATGATCCAGGATCAAGCACAAGTTTGACCTGTTGCTAGCTAATTCTAGATTTTATCAAACATGCAAAATGTTTATCCCTTTGTAGGACCGTAAATATAGATGATTCATGTGGTTTGGGAGGTCGAGGTTGATCAAAGATGATGAAAGTATGCATCTTTCTAGTGAGAGAAAGTAGAGAGAAGGTGGAAAGGAAAGATACTTTTTTATTGATATGAACAAACACAATACAAACCTAACACTTAACCACACCCCCTCATGGAGAGTCATGAGGGGTATTTATAGGCCCATCACACTACATGTTTGCCTAATGAACATAAGTAGTCCCTATGGACACAACTTACTACATATCTAGTCCAATTCACGTATGTGACGTTATCTTTATAAAAGAGTGAGGCTAACAATCTCCCTCCAAGATATCGTCACACGTGAATGGTTACATGAGACCTATAAATACATAAACAATGTAAATTACAACAATAGTAAACTATGTTGACGTTGTTGAAGCGCATAGTCTCTGTAGTCTAGATATTGAGGCAGACTTGAAGTTCTTCTCATCCGACGATCTCGGCATTTGATATTTGGCACTGACGGCACTGATTTACGTAGCTCTGAACTTCAACTGTAATGGTCTAGTTAGCTTATTACTCCTTCCTAACTAGTGAGCCTTTTACTTTCATCTGATCCCTCCTGAACTGATAACACTTTTTTATCACGCAACGGATAAAGTAGATTCAAAAGTGTAGCACTATGGTTGTCGTTCTGGGAGCATCATAGCAACATAACTCACATAACATTGCATCCAAGTTGGTGATAAGCCCTGATGTACACACAATACTTCTCCATTTACGATGTTAAGTACAATTCTCTCAGTCAATCCAATCACTGAAGACGAAACACTACTTCTTTTTGGCATGTTCTTCTCCCTCCTGATGGTTGCGAGTTATCGGAATCATCATAATGATGTGTACATGTCGTATAATCACCTTGTACTTGATGCAATTTAGAGGCCATAACAGCTCGTTGAAGCATATTATGTGAGTATATGTCGCAAAAATACTCTTAATACTTTTCTCTCAAATCAACCTGTAATCGAACCTCCTTTGAATTCACCGGCTACTAGTAATGACCACATATGGAGACAACCTGATATGACCAGCTTGAAAAAGAAGTAATCATCCCATCTTGTGACTTAATGCTTGTGCGATAGATGTGACTTAATACATATACTGAGCACTACAACGTAACTCCTTTAAGTATGAGGTTATACGAAATATTCGCCACTTAAATAATTCACTACTTCGTGTGACACTGAGTACTACAACGTAACTCCTTTAAGTGATAGCTATACTGTGAGCACTACAATGTAACTCCTTACATCAGTAATAACTAGATTGTCAAGACTGAATTTTTAATTTGCGCAGACAAGTTATCTTCAAAAGTCGTGCATCCAACCACCCCTAGACTTTGAGATAAATAAGTACACTTTTTGAAATGCCACTTCAAAATCAAATCAATAATATCGTACAAAAACCCCGTGATCATTTTGTGAAACGAAACAATTCTAGCCGTGAAATTATGTATCCCCGTAAAAAATTATAATACCAAAATACCACTCTTAATCAAATATAATCAATAATGTTACATCTAAAAATAAATTCAGATGAACATTGTGATATTCCATGTATGCGAATTTTCAGTTCAAACCATATAAACATCACACGGCCCATTTTATTCCAGAAGCCCAAAATCTACAATGGTTGGTGTACAGCCCAGTCCATATCCAAGAATAATCCAATTCAACCCAAACAAATACTAATCGGTTATAACAATATAACTCACAACTCATTACTATATATATAATTTAGCGTCGTGAAACGACGCACGCATCGTCGTTTTGATTTTTCGTGTGTTTAGCCCAGCCCGCTACTTTTTCTCCGGCCCAAAATGTTAGCCCGTTACATTTTTTGGCCGGTTTGATAAGATAAATCCACCGCCTATTCATAGTTATCCTTCAGTGTTCGACATTGCCGACTTTCGATACTCATCCCTTGGTGATGATGAAGATGATGTTCCATTTTGTGTCAATTTAGAACAATATTCCGGCTGGTGATGATGAAGATGAGGGAGTAACAAATCAAGAAAAGAGAGATTATCTGAAAGTTTATCAGTATGGAACAACTTTTATCTTTCATGGATTGTAATCAATTTACTAAGTTGATGAACCCTAATTCTATTTTTTAGCGTAACACTAATTCCGTATAATTAATCTTTTTGGGGTTTAATCATACGGAATTGATTTCGGATTTTTATTATATTTTAATGTTACTTTCCTATGAACAAGAAGATCAATAAGCAGCTGACAATGAACAAAGAAACCTATTTTTTTGTTTTTCTTTTTCCTTATGTAGTTATATTTTATCTGATTTTGTTTTTTTGTTTTTTTTTCAAGGTAAACTATAGTTGTGGACCGAGTTGTTGATTCTTCAGGTACACAAAAATTATTTCTTTTTTTAGCTAAATTATATAATATGGATTTTAAGTTAAGTTGCATATTAGTTGAAAAAAAAAATTGAATCTTTTATATAAACCTTAATTCATTTTAAAAAGGAATCTCCGTGTAGCATGCTAATAATCGGCATATGCATATGTTAGGTTACGAGTTTCTATGTATCTGGACACTTGATATTTAAGTGTCGACTACATTATCAGTATGCTGAATACATTATGCAATTCGTGGTTTAGCTTATACTGATCCTTAGCAATTTGTTGTCGTAATAGGTATTAACAAATAACAACCACATAGAAAATAGTTGCAGCAACTCACATACATATACCACACACTCGCTTTTAATGGCCCAAGGTAAATTGAAATGTTAATACATTTGTGTTCTGGTATTTATATTCATAGTATGCTTTAGTGTTTGGTAAATTGACTCATTTGAAGTGTGTCATATATTCATTTCTCTTTGTTTAACAATTATGCAGAACCGCCATTAGATTGTGTACCGCGGGGGCTTGCAGTTGTCATCGGTATTCCGAAGTTTTTTGCGATGTTTTCGCTTAATTCATATGCGTGCCCACATTGTTGGCCCATGGTTTTCCTGTTCAGCAACTGCTGTCATGGTAGTCAAAAACACTAACGTTCTTTTGAATCTTCTATTGCAGGGTGCCCGGATGTGGTTAGGCGTATGTGTGCAGGCCAGGGTATGCTCTTTTTTTTGACTCATTATAAAACAAGGCAAACCTGAATTGGACCCGTTTTCAGTTAAATGAGTTGCAACTGCCATCTTGGATTTGTTACTTTTCACCAGCAGTTTCTGCTTTTATTAATTATACATAGTTTCTTTGTGATCATGGTAAAAGGTGGGTTCATTTTGGAAGCGATCTAGAGCTATTAGACTCACCTGTAATAATCCCGATGAGGATGAGTGATCAATCTGCAACAATAAAGCTTGCTATATGTGAAGACATCGGGGAGAAGTCGTATAATTATACTGATGTTGCAGGTGTTCTTATACAAATGCTTACAAAGCTTCCATCAGCAAGTATGATCCTTCTTTCTTCTGTGTTTTTTTTTTATTACTTAAAATCATATGCATTTTTATTCTCTGTTTTTACAAATTCTTTGAGATGGTTATTCTCATAATCTCATATGAGAATGTTATGTATAAATGTGCTTTATGTGATGTTAAATGCTCACTTGATCTTTGGCTTAGATATTTCTGTATTCTTATTTTCGACAGAGTCGAGATCACGAACATGCTGAATAGCTCACTTTGAGCCTATGTATATCGATGAAGCCACCAGCAGAAACAAATCAGGTATATCTGACTAAAGTTTGAGATTTGTGATCACATACATGTTACATCTATGAACTGCTTCCTATCTATGTAGGTTCATGTTTGATAGATTTTGGGTCAAAATGTTGAATGAGTGTAAAATGGGTCAAATTGGGTTGATAGGTCTTAGGAGGAAACATTAGGTATATGATTTATAAAAATGTTTTGTTGTCTTTTATAATGTTAATATTTTCACTCCCTCACCACAAACACGTACAAATGAACCACTCACCACCATTTTTCTCTATAGCGTTAAAAAAAATAAACACAAAGCGATCATGGCTGAGGTGTCGGTTGATGCAAACCGAGTTAAAAAAAATACACCCGACCAGAATGAATAAAAAGGTCAAAATAGTACAGTAATACTCTAAAACTACAATCATACAAAAAATTGCCTTTGTAGGTTCAGCATGGCAAACGGGTCGCTAATGGCGTTTAATGGACTAGAATGGAAGATGAGTGTGCCTGGAGGTTCATCGGAGACCACAGTTGTAGAGCCGGGGGTAGCTAGAAAACTATACATTCAACTACAAGGGCAAATACATAGATGTTTGTTGAATATTTGGAGGTTTTTTGAGAAGGCCAAAGCTATAGCAACAAGTGAGCCAACGAAAGCTATTCATGGTGTGAATGTATGCAACGCTCTTTCCCTGGTGTCCCTTTTCTATTACATGAAACCACTCTACGATGGTGTTGGCGGTAATGCCATATGGGCTGTCATGACTGTCGTCGTGGCATTTGAATACTCCGTCGGTACGTAGATGTTTATTCTTTATTGTCGTCACACCAATCTTTATTTTGCATTGGTTGTCATGACACAACAGGCAAAGAATACTGTTTTAACATGTCATATCAGAAGTGAAAGTGTTTTAACATGCCTGGCAAAAAAAAAAAAAAAAATGTTTTAACATGTTAAAACATTTTGGAAGCGATCTAAAGCGATACATAAAAGATTCATGACGAACTACTGGCATTTTTTTTCTTTATTAATTTTTTTGCCATGCAAGCAAATGGTACACACTTTTGCATTATTCGTTACATCAGTTGATATTTTGAGTCAAGGGTGGTGCATCGATTGCACCATTACGGACTTGCCTGGCTTATATCATATCTGCTACTTCGCCACAAATGTTTTTTACTCTCAACAGGACAGGAACTCTCAATGCTTATATATCCTTAGTCGATATGTATCTTTTCGTTCTTGACGTTTACTTAATGCGCGTTATGACGTTATATCTCAGGTAAACCAGAAGATGATACTGACATTAACAACAACGATTATGTATTGGTTCTTCAAACAACCAATGGATGATCAAAGACCATGTGGATCATCAGACAGCGATAGTGGTAATCAGCTCGAGACGAGCTCAGCCTACACATCAGATGACACTGAGTCCGAATCATCAACAGACTGATGAGATTGGCAAACAGATAAGTTTTCAGTTTGAAGATTTCATTTAGAGTTCTTAAATTTTTTTTTTTTTTTTTTTTTTTTTTTTTTTTTTTTTTTTTTTTGCTGCAGTACATTTTCAATATATTCATTTGGGAAACAAAATTATGGATAAGTTTAGTTCATCATTCATTTGCATTTGAACAAGTTATAACTCTTATGCTATTGTGATTTTGAACAATTTATGAATGTTATATCCATTTGCATTTCTTCTGGCTCATTCCAAAAAGTAATGTGCAAACGGTAATTTGTATGGTATAGGTGTCCATTCAAACAATGTTAGATTGGTCCTATGCGCGCCCACTATCAGTTTTACGTATGCTTTTACAACCTGTTTTCTTATTTCAGTTTGCTTAGCCGCACTTTCTATTTAAAAAAAATTAATGTGCAATGATCCATGACGTGAAACGATGCCCCGCCGCAACGCGGCGGGCCGGTGCCCTTCTCGTTATATATCTATTCTAATCTCCAACGTCGGTGAGAAATAAAATACTACCCAACGTCGGTGGGTAATGAAATAACATTTACTTTGTAGCCCATTTTGTTACTCCAATTTCCGCTACCATCTGGCCCAGTAGTGTAGCCCGCCTTTTGTGCGTCTGTTTTTTATTGTTTTTTAACAGGTCTAAAATGGTGTTACCTACCGACTCCAACAGATGTATGGACTAACACGTGTTCTCAAACTCTTGAAACCACGGATACGTGTCCACAGACCAATCCTCCATGGCTCCATGAATGATTCATTTACAAACTAGAATAGCAAAATCAATCTTATCGAAAATCACAGACCTAAAAAAAGGAAAAAGACGCGGTTGATGACGTTTGTTAGATTCAGGGGAGAAGACCGACTTTTTTTGGTTGTTCATTCTCGACAACTGATTTTGAGGTTTAAAGATTACGGTGTAACCTTTTTTTTAGAGTATGTGAAATTGACCTGTCTGTTTTTTTATGTTTTTAGTTATGGTGGATTTTTGATAAATAATTACATCTCCTTTATTCTATCTCCGATTTGATGTAGGTTTGCTACTTTAAGTTCTTTGATACAGAATGGCATCCAAGATGGGAGCGGATCCTAATATCCAAGATGGGTATGAACCATGACTATTTGTTATATCGGTATGGTTTTATTTTATAAAAGACTTTAATAACTAATTATCTTAGTAAAGTTTGATACAGAAAAATTTAATACCTTAATATAGGAGTTGTAAAGTTGTTGGTTTGGCTTAAAATTTTGTGAGCCAAGTAATATTGATTTTATGTTTGATGTTAGTGTTATGTGCTGCTGCGTTTTTCAGGTTGTGTGACAAGATAGATGTGGAGAAGAAGAGTAACAGCCTAGGGTTTGATCTTCAAATGGCATGTAAGATGTGCAATACATTTTAGTTACATATTTAGTATTTCGAGTATTCAATTGGGGTATATTTTTTTGGTTTTTTAAGGTTTTGGTTATACTAAATTGGTGTGGGTTAAGGTTTATAAATGTAGGATTTCTGTTATGCTAAATTGTTGCTACAGTTTGGTTTTGTTGGGCAGTATGGGGCAGTGAAAACTGGTGAGAGCAGTGGCGGATCTAGGATTTCGGAGTAGGGTATGCACGATTTTTAGGAGAGTTGATATTAATAAATTTTGTTTTTCGGGTCGGGTTTTTTCGGGTCGGGTTTTTGGGGATTTGGATTGGGCGCGATTGTTTTGTTTATGGATTCAAAGTTATCGAAGCTGATTTGATTTGCCAACTTTGGTTTATGCCAGGTTCGAGTATAATTATCACTAAGCAAAATTATAAATAAAGCTAACTTTGTCGGGACAGGTAATAACATAATAAGTCACTCTCCATTTCATATGTAAAAATCTAGAAAACGTTTGTTTCGTATCTAAAAAATTGAAAAACAACAAACCTTTATGCAAAATGAAAATCATTTAATGGCATCGAAAGTAAACATAACCCAATAAGACAAAATGAAATACACGTAAACGTAACAATATTATAAGTTGTGTAACTTTGGGTTGGTTGGGCCTTAGAAAACTTTACATCAAAAACTGGGCCAGAGAAAAATAACACCCATTGACCGTTTGACTTACACTCAAGATCTTATTTGGCTCTTCTTCTTCTTCAACCCACACGTCTGTCACACTTCGGCTACAAAATTACAGTTTCTTTTATTTTTTCTTCTTTCAAACAATGGTGAGCTAGATTAACGTATGCACTAACAATTTTCCAGCAATCTAGAGGGTGTGCACTCATAAATTCATAGTGTATTTTATAGTCATATTTGAGAGAAAACAGTTTTTTTTTACACTACTATAGATTTACACAGGGTATGCACGTGCATACCCTGTCCACAAGCTAGATCCGCCCCTGGGTGAGAGGTAATTAACGGAAAGAACTAGGGGCTGATGCAACAACAGTGGATGTCAAGGCGTTCCAAAAGGGTATTTGTTAATGTTACATTTTTGATTTTCAAAATTTAACATTATTTTCGATTTTATGTTTGACTAATTGTGGGTGTTGCATATCGTAATAGAAATATGATGGATAGTAGGCCCGACTGCAAGCAGCGCAGCAGAGGCAGGAACAAATATGGTGGATACGAGGGGGAGGAGCCCGTCGCGTAGCGGTTTTCGTTTGTGTTTTACAGGTTGTTGACGAACCTGAAGATGAGTGTCGGCTGCAATACCATCCTGGGATATAACATTGATTTTCGCTTGAGGTGGGCGCGTGTTTGCTATCCTCACATATCAGCTGACCGAAATCCGTACCAACGAAACCTACCACTAGCATCAGAGGATTTTTTGAGGTATTGTTTTCAAATTTTCTTTTGTAGTTGGTTGAAAGTGTTTGTTAATTGAAGGTTTTTGGTATGTATAGTGTGTTTGTGACTATTGATATTATGTCTAATTAAATGAAACACTTTGCTTAATCAAGGTTTCGTTGTGTTTGTGTACTTATCAATTGCTTCTTTTGGAATTTTTGTTGTTAAATTTAGGGTCCTGAGAAAAGTACATTTTTTTTAGGATAGCTTAAAGGCTTTCTTTCTTCGGTTTATGAGGTCGCATTGAACACTTTATAGCTCACTTACATAAGATACGAACTCGGGGTTATAAGGTCATTAAAAAACAGGGTGTTGTTCACTTGGTCATGGTTTGTTGCAGGTTACCGTATGAAAGGCTGTTTGCCGGTTAGTTTGCTGGTATTCCGGTTGCCCACACCGTACTTGCAGCTTAGATTTTTTTTGAACGTCGTACTTGCAGCTTAGATTGATGCTATTCCTTGCAGACTTGAGTTTTTTTTGGTCTTATGCGGTCTTCCTGTTGCAAGTCCAAGCCCTTGATGAGGGGTGCCTGGTGAGGATGCTATTTGGTATGCTCAAGACGTACAAGATCACATTTTATTACAAGACAACCCATATTTTTCTGATGAGATAATGTTTGGATGTGCCTTTGTTGCTTTAATTTGTAATACATGAACCACCTTGGATTGACATTATCCCTGTAAGTTTGGAGTTCAATTCTTTTTAGTTTGTTGGTTTACACGACATAATTTGTCAAATGACAGCATCCATTTTTCAGACATTTATTGAAGAATTTGACCATCCAACTTAATAGCAATTGTCTGGTAAGAGATGTTTCTATTATGTATCTAACTAGATCAACGAACACCCAGAAAAGAACGCCCCGCCGCAACGCGGCGGGTGCCTATTCCTCGTTTGACCTAAACCTAAAAAAAACACACGTTATTTTATCCGCCTCTATCATAAACTCTCTCCTCTCCAAATTTCTCACATCTCACTCAAATCTAATCTCATCTCCATCATCTAATCAGCCATCAATCCGAATTAAATCCACAACTGAAACAATAATCCTTCAACTCGATCACCACAGTCATAACTCACAATCGTACCATTACCTTGATGTCGTTGTTTGCTACTGCAACCGATTCAAGAAAGATTATAAGGCTTCAAGGTCATGAATGGTCTCGGGTAGGTTAAATATTGTTGTGTTTTGTTTGTCTTTCAACGAACCAAGGAGACAAAAATAACATTATTGTTGTCATTCTTCTCCTTTATTGTTTCGGATATTAAATGAAGTGTAATCTTCAATAGACTGATTTATGATGACGCTGTTCAACTAAAAAAAAATCTTGTAAAAGATTAGAGGGAAAGTTGAACATTCGGAGATCTTGTATTTATTTCATTCGACTGTTACGAGTCGTGGTGAGGATGTAGATGTGAGTTGCGATATGATAGTTTCTGATGTTGTTTGATGTGTGAAGGATAGGAATAGATTAGAATGAGTTGGTTGCTGATTGTTGGGTCTCGTTAGTTACTGCTTCTCGTATCATTCTTTTTCCTTTTTGTTATCTTATCATGGAAATGGACTGATGATGTATTAACACTGAAGTCTGAGTTTGGTATTTAGTTGTAGTCCTGTGGTCTCTTCTTCATCTTGATATTTCTTTTGTTTTCACCTTTCATGACCAATGAAGAGTGATAGATCTGAGGTCAATGGGTAAGTCTTTACTCGATAATTTTTGAAAATTTTTGACAGGGATTCCTTACTCGATAAGTACCCTAGAATTGTCCTTACTCGATATACGATAAGGATATGTACCTTACTCGGTATGTTGGGGCTTACTCGATAAGCAGAAAGCTTACTCGATAATACCCGAGAAAAGCGCTCCCTTACTCGATAAAACTGCTGCTTACTCGATAAAATTCAAACCATACTCGGAAATCTTCAAAATTTTCCAGAAAAACCCAGAAAACGAGACCAAGATATCACCTGTTTGACTATTTTGACCACATATGGTCCACAATTTCACGGTTTGGTTATTATTGACCATTTGGATACATAATAATATTGTTTAAAGACTGTTAAACCACAATAGATATGAAAAAAAAAAAAAAAAAAAAAAATCCAGATCTGAAAAAAATGGTACAAACATCTTCAAACAAGGTACAAGGTACGAACCACAAAAAAAATCATAAGATAACACAACGAGGCTCGGATGCCAATTGTAAGATCGTAAATATAGCTGATTCATGTGGTTCGGGAGATCGAGGTTGATCAAAGATAATGAAAGTATGCGTCTTTCTAGTGAGAGAAAGTAGAGAGAAGGTGGAAAGGAAAGATACTTTTTTATTGATAAGAACAAACACAATACAAACCTAACACTTAATCACATCCCTCATGGAGAGTCATGAAGGGTATTTATTGGCTCATCACACTACATGTTCGCCTAATGTACATAAGTAGTCCCTATGGACACAACTTACTACATATCTAGTCCAATTCACGTATGTGACGTTATCTTTATAAAAGAGTGAGGCTAACACCCTTTTTCTTGTAAGAAAACTATACTAGTGTTTAAGGTTTAAACAACACAGATGTTAGCCGTTTCTTACTTATGCATACATATTTTCTTAATAGCATATAGTCAGAATCATGTCCCCTGGCGGTATGCTATTGTAACAAGAAACCCAGCATCACACTCAAATTTTACAGCCTAAAAAGATTAGCCAAATTTAACTGTGCACAATCTTATGCAAGGAGACAGACTATACGCTATAACTTTCCCTTACTACATTCAGTTTTTTCATTGTTTCAACATGTAGAGAGTCCATTTTATCCCACTTATACAAAAGCCAATTAATTTGTGCAATATTTAATTCAGTACTAGATAACTGTAATTTAGTGCTACACACTTAAAAATGTCAGTATAAATAAAATCAGTTACAAAGGTGTCCTTATATGTATTGACCACAAAAATATAAGTGTGTATAAATGGTTTGAGTAAGGAACCTAAAATGAAACGAAACAATTATGGGAATATACTTTTACGATTTCTAGCTGAATTTGTACAAGCTGGTAGAGGAAGTGATAGTTATGTTCGACCCAAATAGATAAATTAAAAGTGTGTTGCTTACCTAGTTGCAGTTAAAGAAATTGTTATTTACCTCGATATAGGCCATCAAAAGGAACTGAAACTTGCAGGTTTTCATCAGCAATATTATGAACAGTCTTGTGGAGCTGCCGATGCAAAAATGTTGTATCTGCATTAAAATGTTTGGCTGGAAATAAATTCCCTTCTAGCTAGTTTTTGAGAAATGTTAATAACCATATTTAGCAACGTGGGTAGGATCTTATAAAAAACTTTAAATTTGTAGAAAGCCTAAAACTGATTTTTAATTAACAAAATAAAGTTGTCCCTTTCCCACAAAGCCCAATATCAACCTCTTTACGAGCCGAAATCCTCGACCGAGAACATATGTCAACAAGAACATCACGTACCATGTTGTGCCGATGTTTAATACCAATAATACCAGCGCAAGATACAACATGATCCCCAAAATTAACCCCAACAAAGACCCTGGAACAAGCAGAGCACGGCATTTGAACAGAGAATAAGGGAACACCTAGCCGATAACATAACATGCACCGGTAGGTCCTAGCATTCATAGTCTGTCCCAACCCAGATATCGGATCCACCCAAAGCCAGTTCGAAGTATAGTCCTCCATTTGCGATTTCCATAACGCCACCTGTCGAGTAGATAAAGAAAATGTAGATTCGGCAGTTTGGGTAACACGTGTGAAATATATTATTATTATTATTATTATTATTATTATTATTATTATTATTATTATTATTATTATTATTATTATTATTATTATGAGTAAACTGAAAAAAATGTCCCTAAACTTTGCGATTCTTGTGAGAAATGTCCATATCGTTTTGGTTTTTTGCGAGTTATGCCCTTGAAACGTTACTGTAGTTGCAAATTCCCCATTTTGACTAACGCTCGTTAGTTTTTTACGTTAGTGGCCGTGTGAAACGACTATTTTACCCTCATTTTCTTCGATAATCTCACTCCACCCGTTTGCCTTCTTTCCCGCACTATACAAAATGATTTATTCGACCTACAAACCTTGAGGGACAAAATTCGGGATAAAACTTTCATATGAAAATGCTTCATTTGGGGCTGTTTGTTCACCTAACAACTGACATAATTATAAACACATTGTCTATTCGTCTAACACATAAAACGTAAACCCTAATTGCTTGTTTAGCCTGTACAAATCCAAAATTTTTAACACGGATATTGGTCGTACTGGAAGCGGGAATGGGGTCGTGGAAAAGAAAAACAGAGGGAGAAAGAGGCCTAGAAAATACGGTCTGGTACCTGCGCCTTCAGTTGCATCTCCTAACCCGAGTACACCCACACCACAATAGAAGAGGGGAAGCCCTATTGTTTAGTTCCTTTATGTGTTTAAAATTGGCTTAGTTTGATTTTGTTAATTGTAGCATATGTTGGAAGTATTCATTGGCTAGTATTGATTGTGAGTGTTGCCAAAACGTGGTTTGGTGTGTGAATATGTTCAGTGTTTAGTGTTTGTTCGTGATGCACTGGTAATGCTTGTTCAGTGTTTCCTTCAAGTAGTATTGACTGTGAGTGAGGCTAGTATCGAGTATGAGTGATGCAAAAACGTAGTATTCATTGTGTTTTTAACTTTTGTTTCATAGTACTTTCAAGTAATATTTGTTGGTAGTGCACGGGTAATCATTTATTATCTAGTGTAATGCCTTCAAGTAAATTATTTTTCCGTGAGTCTATCCGGTCTTGTTGAGCATTAAGTGAATGGTTAACAGTAGTGTGCAGTTGTTTGTGTTAAGTGATCGTATCTAGTCTCGGTGAATTGTTAACAAGTATAGGTGGTGTTTCATGTTTGATTATGTATAAGTGATCACATCTAGTCAAGTTGGCTATCTTTATAGATGACAAAGAAAATATAGATAGCATTTGTGATCTTCTGGAGAACAGGATTAAAAAACTTGAAGATGTGTTATACACGGCCAAAATCCTGAAAGGATATTTTTTTTCAACCTCTTATGATGTAATGTAAATACTATCATTTGAGTTTGTATTACAGTTTGGCTATCTTGACTAATCTTTAAAGATAACAGATACAAGGTTAGGCAAAAAGTGATTGAATATTTGGAGGATGATGCAGAAGTATGGTTTAACATGGGCAATAACTTTAATGATGAATTATTAGATTAGATGAAAGCAAGATATGGGCTATACAAAACCATCACATAGGAAAATCTAGATGAATTTCTTAATGAGATGTTTATGAGGACAAGGATTGAAATGATAGGTAAAAGTATTCAACCTCTTAAAAGGGTATTTGGAATGGTATAATAAGTCTTATTTATTTCATTTTGGCTATCTTTATAGACGACAAGTGAAAGGCAAAAGTGACTGCAGAGCTTCTTGATAAGCTGTTATCAACAAAAAGAAGGAAACTCTAGAAGCTAAATATATTCAAGCTCTTAAAGGGATGTTTGGAATGTCTTTCTACCTTATAGATGTTATTGATTTAGATATTGTTCTTGGAAGTGAATATTACAACTTGCATTACACTTTGCCTTTGTTGTATAATCTTTACAGTTTTGGATTTTGGTACTTTTAACACTAATTTGGAAGACACTCTATCAATGTCATCATGATAGTACCAGTAATCATAGGAAGGGAAGGCCAACTGAGGGTACCAGAAGCAGAGGAAGAAAGCTAATGATAAACAGAGAAAGGCAAGGCCAAATGAGGGTACTAGTGATCAGAGTAAGGCAAGGTTTCTGAGTGTAAGCGGCTGCGTCCTTGGCCTAAGAGCAAAGTTGAAAGAACCAGCTCCCAAAAGAGGTTCTAAGTGTTGTTCATTGCATTCCAAAAAGAGAAACTAAATGCAGGATAATGGTCCTTGTTTTGGGTTGTCATTTTGCATGTGCATTTGCATACAAACAGACAACACAAAAAAAGAACCATTATCCTGCATTTAGTTTCTCTTTTTGGAATGCAATGAACAACATTTAGAACCTCTTTTGGGAGCTGGTTCTTTCAACTTTGCTCTTAGGCCAAGACGTAGCCAGTTACACTCAAAGGCCTTGCCTTCCTCTACTCACTGGTACTATCATCTGGCATTGCCTTCCTTTGTTTATCATCGCCTTTCTTCCTCTGCTTATTGGTACCCTCAGTTGGCCTACACTTCCTATGATTACTAGTACCATCATCTGATGACACTGATAGAGTGTCTTCCAAATCAGTGCTGAAAGTACCAAAGCCTAAAATGCAAAAATTATACAATAAAGGAAAAGTGTATACAATTTGTAATATTCACTTCCAAGAACAATATTTAAATCAATAACATCTGTAAGGTAGAAAGACATTCCAAACACCCTTTAAGAGCTTGAATATATTTACCTTCTAATGTTTTCTTCTTTCTGCTGATAAACAGCTCATCAAGAAGCTTTGTAGTCACTTTTGCCTTTCCCTTGTCATCTATAAAGATAAACAAATTAAAATGAAATAAATAATACTTAATTGCCTTTACAAACACCCTTCTAAGAGGTTGAATACTTTTACGTATCATTTTGATCCTTGTCCTCAGAAATAGTTTATTAAGAAATTCATCTAGATTTTCCTATGTGATGGTTTTTTCTGGCCCATATCTTGCTTTCATCTGATCCAACAATTTATCATTAAAGTTATTGCGCATGTTACAACATACTTCTGCATTATCCTCCAAACTTTCAATCACTTTTGGCCCAACCTTATATCTGATATCTGCAAAGATTATTCAAGATAGCTAAACTGTAATACAAACTCAAATGATAGTATTTACATTACATCATAAGAGCTTGAAAAAATTAACCTTTCAATATTTTTGCCATGTATAACATATCTTCAAGTTTTTCAAACCTGTTCTCTAGACGATCACAAACGCTATCCATATTTTCTTTGTCATCTATAAAGATAGCCAACAAGACTAGATGTGATTACTTATACATAATCAAACATGAAACACCACCTATACTTGTTAACCATTCAACAAGACTAGATGCGAGCACTTAACACAGGAATTGCACACTACTGTTAACCATTCACTTAATGCTCAACAAGACTAGATATACTCATGGAAAAATAATTTACTTGAAGGCATTACACTAGATAACAAATGATTTTTGGTGCACTACCAACAAAAATTACTTGAAAGTACTATGAAAAAAATTACAAACACAGTGAATAATACTTTTAAAGATCTTGTAGCCGCGTGTTTAACTAGAAATCGTTCAAGTGTTCTTGGTAGGTTGTGAGATAAAGTAAGAACAAGGGACGATTTTTTATTTTTTTTTATTATTTTTTTTCTATTTATTTATTTTTTTTAAATTTTGGTCCGGCATCTGGTTGGTATCTTTTGGGAGAAAAATATAAGTGTGGCTGCGTGAAGTGTGATAAGAGTGAGATTAGGGTATCAAATTGCCAAATAATTAGGGTTTCTTATATAAGTAAAACTAAGCTAGGCTTATCAAAGTTGGATTTATTATTGGGCTTGCATGTGATAAAGTGGTAGTAAGGTTGGTGATTTGATTTGGATCAAAATACAAGTTGTGTTACTTTTTTTGCGAATTTAATGAAATCTTTGTTTTTTCGCAACCGAACATTCAACGTACTTGGATCGAACGATGCGACTTACATATTAGGAAAATCAAAGAACTTTGAGATAGAAGAGCGCACAATGAACTTCGACAAGACATCGTCGAGCATTAATGAAATTTAATGTTTTTTCTATTAATGAAATTTAATTTTAGTTAAATATATTGTTTTATGTTTTATGAAAAAAAGGTGCACCATGGCACCAGAAAATTGGTGTTACGCCAGAGGAGGGGTGTTTTTGTTCCATGGGCAAATCTGATACTATGGGAAAAAAGTGTTGAGGTGACACCACTTTTCCGATCGCACCACATTGTACCTAGGCCTCTTTGTAACAACCGTGGTTTTAGTAGGTCAGTTTGACTGATAGTCTTGACTCGGTTGACGTTTGTTTGGTGTGTCATAGGTGATTTAAATGATATTAGAGTGATATAGGTGAGTTTTAGCACTAAATCCCTTTGCGTAAGTGGTTTTATTGTGATTTGAAAAGTTTGAAATTTGAGAAAGTTCATTTTGATCACCTTTGTGGTGTAGAAATGACTTGTGTAGTTTTGGTGTTTTTGTGATTTTGCGTAACGAGTCTTCGTTCAAGTTAGTGAGCGTAAGCGAGTTATGTGTGTTTTGTTTTTGTTGGTTAAATTTCATAAAGGAGTAAAAATCTATTTTTGGAAACTTGTTTTGAAAATGATAATTTTTCCGGTTTGTCGTAAAATAAAGATTTATCGTGTAAGACGTAGGATTCGATATAGGTATATATAAAATATAAAAAGTATGAGGTTTTGAGTGTAATAAATTAATTTAATAAAAAAAATATAAAATATATATGTATATGATAAGAAAAAATCGGCTAGAAGGGATAAGAGGAAAAAGGAAACCCAATTTGAGTCAAAATATGACTTTTAGGCCCAAGAAATCCTAGTCCAACCCAAACAAGCCCAACCCTTACCCATATAATCATAACCAATGACCCTAAAGCCATTTTTCAGCAAATTTGAGTCGATCACAAGGGCAAGAGAAGAGGAGAAAACTAGGGTTTATAGTTTTGAAGCTAAAATCAAGAATCAAGGTAAAATCTTTAAACCCTATGTTCAATTAATTGATTAATTAATATAATTCATGTACTAATTATATGTTGGATTAGGGTTTGTGTTAACTTCTCTAAATTAATGTTATTAAACATGTTGGGATCAATTAATAATAATAGTATGGTGATTGGTTAAGAAAATTGAGCGTAAAACATGCTAGTTATTGAGTTAGGGTTTTGACAGATTTGTAAGGCTTTAAAGATACGAGTGTATTTAACAGATGGTGAAGAGTTAGATCACGAATTTTTGGTCTAAATTGAAGTTTAATAAAAAAGCTTTCCAAAAAGTCCGGCCACGATTTCAAGGTCGAGAAGTTAGTCTTTTGATTTTTCTTTGATAAGGTGTCAAAGCTGTTAAACCGGGACAGAATTTGGGTAAAAGTTTGATAGTGAATTATGGGTGTAAAAGTGGTATTCAGATTAGCCCTTATGGAATAGTTAAGTTTTAGGTTATCTTAGACTACCACGAATAGGATTCACGAAAAAAAGTTGTAAAAGTATTTTATTCTAATTAAAACTTTTTGGTGTCCGTTCAGATCCGAATTTAGATAGTTGACAAGTTTGATTTTCTTTTGAGTACTTGTGTGTGTTATTGGTCCATGGCATTCTGGGATTAGCTTTTATACTTATGAGAGACCATGGTAAATTTTTGGTGTGATTTGTGGAGCTTTAATTGTCGTGAATTCATGTGGGCGAATGAACCCAAAAATTCTGCGTTTTCTGATTTTAGAAGTGCAAGGGATTTAGTGAGTGTTAGGTTATGGTAATGGTTAGAATGGTGTCTAGGAGATCCATGGTGGGTCATATGAGTCTTAGACATCCATCATATGTGTATTACATGGGTTATAGCTTTTATCTTGACCATGTGTAATGTGGATTTATTTTTGTGTTATAGATTGTGATTTGTGTTTGTGGAAGCTGCAAGTTTTGAGGTGAGTTCATAGTCCCATATTTTTACTTGTTTTAAACTTGGGATGGGAATGATGCTTGTCTTAAATGTTTAAGTTACTGTGATTATGTGTGTGTCAAAAGAGCTTGGACTTATAATGTTATCGTATGCATGCTATGTGTGATTATTTGCTTGTGTGGATATATATGTGATTCGATTAGGAGGATGCTTATCTTGTTGCTCGCGCATACGACCTAATTGATGTTGTAATCATTGTAGGATCGGAGGACACGAGCCATCCTGTTGTAATCATTGTGGGATCGAAGGACACGAGCCGTCCTGTTGTTGCCTTTGTGTGTGATTATTGACTTGCGAATACATGTAGTTATATGATAACTGTAATTTATTTGTCCATCTATGTTTTATAATCACAGTGAACTGGTTGCCACGTGAGTGTATGTGTATCTAAACCTATGAATCTCACCAACATCATGTTGACGTTTTAAGCATCATTTTCAGGTGAGCTTTCTAAGGATAAGATAGAAGGATGTGATTAGAAGAGACCTTAGTTACATTGGAAGTGGTTTATCTGTGCGTTTGGAGTTTATCATGTTGTTATCTTTCGGCTATTGTTATGACACTTTGTGTCTATACTTTGCCATTTTTTCTGTATGTAGTTATTCTCTATATAGACACCATGTGTTGTGATGATATCCATGAAGTTACACCCTCTCGTTTCCGCCTTGGCTATAGAGAAGTAGGTGGTTGAACCTAGACTATAACCTAGGAGTCCTTCATATAGTTGCATTTAGGATCTATGTGTAAGTATAGTATTTTATATGTCTATTTTACTATATTTATGAGATGTTTTATTGAGTTTCGGACGTCTATTCTGTCCCCTATATGTAGTATTGTATATATCGACTTTATTATATCGTCTTCCGCGCGTAAGATGCTTTGTTGGACTACCGTTGTCACTATCGGATGCAAGAGAAGTGGTAGGATGAAGCGGACTAACCGCAGAATCCGAGTTCTCGCTTGCATGTATCCATGTTTAAACAAGGAGAGAACGTTTATGGGAAACGTTGGTGGAGAAGAATTGGAGAGGTTTGGAACCACGGTGACTTCTGGACATGGAGCCATTACTAAATACCCTTGGTAGTGTCCTCACTTCTCATAGGAAGGAAAGGTGGTTCAGTCCAAAGTCCAAACCTCATAAATTCATATGCACTTGTGGATCATGTGGAATTGGAAGAAAAGAATAAAGATGGTTTTGTATGTTGTCGATTTCCTCAACGTATAGGAAATAGGAATGAGTGGTTGAGTAAAGATGAAAGGGGAGTTAGGATGGAATGGTGTGGATTCGGATCTAGAGTCCACAGCGAGTAGTAAATTGAATTGATCTGAGTGGGGAGATAAGTGCGAGAATGGAATTTGAGCCATTATGCGACGTCTTTTGTTTTGTGTTATGTTTTGAAATTCTTATATTGCCTTTTTGTCGTCTGGAACCATGTGGGAGCAAGATTACTCTTGAGTATTGGATCGATCCTATCCAAGTGATTTTTCTTATGGGGTTTACGTGATCGTTGGAATTGTTCCATGTGAGAGGATTGTTTGCGACGTCTTTTGTTTTTGTTTGTATGGTTGTTTTGCATGATGTGTTGTCATAGGAGGGAGTACACTTATGAAAGGGGGCATAGATAATTATGGTGGCCAACATAATTATGCATGCGTCACAACACAAGTGGAGTTGCAAGTATGATAGCATGGATTGCATGGTGTATTAGGTGCTATGTGGTATATGTGCGTTATCATTGAGATGTGTGGTTTTGGAAGTAAGTATGCGTGTGGAATAGGCTTATAACTATGGTCGCGAACATAATTATAAAGGTATCACACACGTGAACTTGTGACCATTATCACATTGATTGATGTTTGTTGTTATATGTTGTGGTAGATGGTATGTGATATCATGTTGGTGATGGCCGTATGGTTAGAGAAGTATTCTCTTAACCGTTTGGGCAGTCGTTATATGTTGGGGTGTGTAGGTGGTAAGATTCCATCCTACCTATCATATGTTGATACCTCAATTATCGGTGGGTACTTATGTTGTGGTATTTAAGTCGATTCGTTTGCTAGACACTCCGTTATACCTAATTCTTTGGTTGGAATTCCTATTCGTACCATGATGGTACATATGCCATATTCTTTCTATTCGATGTCGTGATAGGTGTTGGGAAATCGAATTCGTTTTGTTGGATACTGGTTTGTTTCTTTGGTTATTCCTTGCATTCATTCCGCAAATGAATATTATATTGTTCTTCGTGTATTGTTGGTTCGTGACGAGTTGGTGTGGATATTTGATCCCTCATTTACACACACCAATTGAATTTCGTGACATGTTTTGTGACCTGTTAGTAACGGTGTTTTTCTATGATTTTGGTTTGATCGTTGTACGAATGAGTCTGTAAGTTCATCGTTTTGTTTGCAATGTATTTGCGTGAGTGTTCACTGGTATGAGATTCGTTTGATGATTATTTTGATTATGTGATTTTTCGGTGTTTTTCGCATCCAATAAAGGGGTTGTGTTAAAGTCCTTATGGTATTTTAAAATTCATTTTGGGTATTTCAAGGTCATTTGTTGGAAACAATTATTTTTATGGTTAAAATGAAGTGTGAAAAAAATGGTTATGTTGATGTCTTACATAAAATGGTTTATATATATTTTATAAAAAATGTATAAGTTTAAGATATATTTTGTGAAAAACGGTGTTCATATGTTTTTGGGAAGGTCGAGTACGGGAATAAGAACTGTCTATGGTTCTCATTTACCAAACTTGTTATGTATTTGGTTTATCGAGTGTTTCTTTCGTTGAGGTACGCTTGTGGATGTTTTATGGGTACGTGTATTTTATAATTTTTTTTGTATGGGTTTTCATGAACATTTTATCCGTGTCTACTTTTATTTGGGGAAAATTTCTTATTGTGTTTTTCTAGCTTTGATTTGGATGTTCGTTACTTCGTTAGTCGGTAATTCGTACCCCTTTTTAGTTCGTTGATATACGTTCTAGTTCGACCGATTTCATGGTTTGCGTCGTTTACTTAGGATAGATTGTCGTTTTGATTATCAATTTGTTGGACGAAGAAGAAGAGGGTGTTTGCCAAGTTGTTCAAGTGAGAGGTTTAGCTTCAAGATGTACGTTCTTCGGATTGCGTAGGCATAGCGGAGGTAGAAGATCCATAAGAGGAACTATGTGATGCATGACTTAGAGTTTGGGAGTAGAACTTGGAGATGGTATTTGTATGGGGCAGAAAGTGTTATCTACACAGATCATAGGAATCTTCAACACATATATTTGACAAGAGGCTAATATATGTAGAAGAGAAGTTGGGCGTGGAATTTCTCAGTGACTACGATTGTCTGATTCGCCACCGTCAAGGAAGGGCGGACATCGTGGTAAGAGCGCTGAGCGGGAGTGAACGAGTGAAACTTAGATGTTTGTGAGCAATGATTATGATAATTCAGTTTGAAATTAAAGGGATGATACTGACAGCCCAGAGAGAGATGTAAGAATAAGGATTTCTTGGTTTAGACCAACAAATGGAAAAGAATGAAGACGGAGGATTGTACTTTGCGGACCCGCTATTGGTTTCATGGAGAGGAAGCTTAAGGACATCGATCATGCAAGGTATTTGATACATCCGAGAATGGATAAGACATATTATTACCTTACCAAGAGATGTATGGAGGAGTGGGTATGAAGGAGAATACCGATACTTTAGCAAGTGTTTGAAATGCTTGAAGGTAAAGGTTGTAGTCAACGATTATTAGGGTGTTGCAACAGCCAGAGGTACATGGAGATTTTATTAAGGAGGAGTTGGCGAGACATTTCGCTCGACGAGTTGGTAAAGAGCCATGGGGTGTCGCGTTGATCATCAAGAAACATGATGAAATACTTACTTCGCGATAGTGGTAAATGTGTTATAGAGTCTTGAGAACGCGTATGTAGATGAGTACGACTTATCATTCTCTAATGAGTGAACTAAGTGAGCGTACAAATCAGGCGTTAGATGGTATGATGAGAGCATGGGTGTATTTGAGTTTGGAGGGAGCTGAGGTATGCATTTATCTTTAGCTGAGTTCTCCTATAATAATAATTATCATTCTAGTATTAAGAATGTGCCATTTGAAGTATTGTATGGAAGGAAATGCATATCGCCTGTTCTGTGGACAAAGGTTGGAACAAGCTAAATAATTGGTCCTGAACTGGAATGAGAGATTGCAAATAAGGTTTTCAGATTAAAGAGAGAGATTTAAGGCATCAAGAGATCGCCAAAAAAGTTATGCGAATTATTGCTGTAAGCCCTTAGAGTTTGGTGTTGGTGATATTGTGAGGTTAAAAGTATCTCCTTGGAAGGGTGTTGTGCGTTTCGGTAAGAAAGGCAAGCTAGCACCGAGATACGTAGGACCATTTGAGATTTACGGAAAGGATTGGATTTGAGACATATCGGTTGAAAGTGTCTGGCGGATACTAGTCTGCATGTGCCATTAGATGAGCTTAAGGTTGACAAGACTCTTCGTTTGGTCGAGAAACCTGTTGAGATTATGGATCGAGATGTTAAGGGTTTGAAGTGTGGTGAGATAGTGTTGGTAAAGGTATGGTGGGATTCTAAGCGTGGTCCTAAGTTTACTTGGGAACGTGAGGATCAGATGTAATTAATGTTGGTTTTGTGTATATCCATTATATGTGGTGTTTCCTGCGGTTACCATTTGGATTTTCATTTGGTTCGGGGGTATCGCACCTACCTGTGAGAAGTCGTTTTGGATCATTGGTGTTAGTGATCGGGGAGTGTATCTATTTGCATGTATCGTTTGAGTGACGGAATGTATTCTATCATGTGAATTCGGGTATTTAGTCGGTTCACATTTTTGTGGTTCTTTCTCTGTGATTTTATGGAGTGGTATTTTTTCTGCTTAAATATCCATAAATTTTCTTTTGCTATTGTGAGTGGTGACTAGAGTAGTTGAAATCTCGGGATGCGATTTCCCTAAGTGGGGGATGATGTAACAACTGTGGTTTTAGCAGGTCAGTTTGACTGATAGTCTTGACTCGGTTGACGTTTGTTTGGTGTGTCCTAGGTGATTTAAGTGATATTAGAGTGATATAGGTGAGTTTTAGCACTAAATCCCTTTGCGTAAGTGGTTTTATTGTGATTTGGAAAGTTTGGAATTTGGGAAAGTTCATTTTGATCACCTTTGTGGTATAGAAATGACTTGTGTAGTTTTAGTGTTTTTGTGATTTTGCGTAACGAGTCTTCGTTCAAGTTAATGAGCATAAGCGAGTTATGTATGTTTTGTTTTTGTGGGTTAAATTTCATAAAGGAGTGAAAATCTATTTTTGAAAACTTTGTTTTGAAAATGATAATTTTTCCGGTTTGTCGTAAAATTAAGATTTATCGCGTAAGACGTTAGGATTCGATATAGGTATACATAAAATATAAAAAGTATGAGGTTTTGAGTGTAATAAATTAATTTAATAAAAAAATATATGATGAGGCGAAAAATGAACCGTTTTTAAGGGGTCATTTAAGCCCGAAGTCGAGATTATTTGATCAAATATTGCCCTAAATCGTTCCTTTTGTCATTTTAGGTACTTTTGGAGAGAAATCTGGAAAAGGAAGCATTTTGGACGTTTTTGGAGCATAAAAGTGAAGAAAACGGCAAAGTCTTAATTTTCCTTGCTGGGAACAGTACCTGACGGCGTCAAGAGTCTCCAAGTGACGGCGTCAAGAGTTACAAAAGAGGTGGAAGTGGATGATACACGTGACGATCCAGAGTGTTTTGTGCATTAGAGATGACAGCGTCACCCAAGGCCGTCATGGTCCATTTGTTAGTGACGGCCCAGAAGAAATTTACACATGACAGCATCAAAAGTGGATCTAGGCAATCCGATTTCATTATGGGCGGCGAGTTGACGGCGTCACAGATTCCTTCTTGACGCCGTCACCCTGTAAAATCTATATATAGTTTTCCAAATTTCATTCATTAGTGTGCAACTTTGAGGGAAAAACCCTAGGTCGAATTTTTCCAGCTTTTTCAAGTGTTTCAACCCTTTGAATCTTTCATGTCAATTTGAGATAAGTACTCTTTGAATTCAATCAATATGTCTATGTGTTGCTTGAATATATCTTACGCTTGTCTTCAATTTAACATGCTAGGCTAGATTTCATTTGTGTTTGCTTTGATGTAGTGAAACATAGATGTTAATTATGGGTTGATTGTTTGTTTATAATTGTTACGGATGATTGTATTCGATGTTAGGCTTAAGAAAACTGGCAGACTTCCATTGGTAACTTGCTTGAATGTCTTAAGAAACATGATCGGAGGTGTACTACGATATTTGGTTATATTTAATGCATAGGAGAATTCTAATGATCCCATGTTAGGAGCTTCTAACGGCTCGACATAGGAGTGAAGTAGGATCCTATAGAGTTAGGGAATATTGTACACAGCCCTACGACTAGTATTAAGGAATATGACCCGTCATCCATGCAATTGTAATAAACTGTCAACCTGTAAAAGATATCTAGGGAGTAATGAAACCTAAGTAAACACAACTTTCCCTATTATTGTTACACCACACTAGTATAATTTGTTTCATTTTCATTTCTGTTATTTTATTTTGATTGCATTAGTAGTTATTTGGGTTAGTTGGCTAGTAATTAATTCCACCCACTCTTCCAAAAACCGAGATTTTAATTGCTTTTATAAAACATAAAAATACATAAAGAATTATCTCTCACCTTTAGACTTAGTTTAGGAGACTTTCTAATCCTAGCGACACAATTCTTGAGTTGAACGATCAATCCCCCAGTATTTGTCACTATACTATACTACAACGATCAGGTAGACTGCCTGGTGGGTGTTGTAAGCTTCTCGAGATCCCTCGAGAGGTAAAGCTCGGTGCGATTCCCACGTATCAATATAAAATATAGATGTATTTGATAAAAAAAATCGGCTATAAGGGATAAGGGGAAAAAGGAAATCCAATTTGAGTCCAAATATGAATCTTAGGCCCAAGGAATCCTAGTGCAACCCAAACAAGCCCAACCCTTCCCCATATAATCATAACCAACGAACCTAAAGCCATTTTTCTGCAAATTTGAGTCGATCACAAGGGCAAGAGAAGAGGAGAAAATGAGGGTTTATAGTTTTAAAGCTAAAATCAAGAATCAAGGTAAAATCTTTAAACTATATGTTCAATTAATTGATTAATTAATATAATTCATGTAATAATTATATGATGGATTAGGGTTTGTGTTAACTTCTGAAAATTAATGTTATTAAACATGTTTGGATCAATTAATGATAATAGTATGGTGACTGGTTAAGAGAATTGAGCGTAAAACATGCTAGTTATTGAGTTATGGTTTTGACAGATTTGTAAGGCTGTAAAGATACGAGTGTATTTAACAGATGGTGAAGAGTTAGATCACGATTTTTTGGTCTAAATTGAATTTTAATGAAAGAGCTTTCCAAAAAGTCTGGCCACGATTGATTTCAAGGTTGGGAAGTTAGTCTTATGATTTTTCTTTGATAAGGTGTCAAAGCTGTTAAACCGGGACAGAATTTGGGTAAAAGTTTGATAGTGAATTGTGGGTGTAAAAGTGGTATTTAGATTAGCCCTTTTGGAATAGTTAAGTTTTAGGTTATCTTAGGCTACCACGAAAAAGATTCGCGATAAAAAGTTGTAGAAGTATTTTATTCTAATTAAAACTTTTTGTTGTGCATTCAGATCCGAATTTGGATAGTTGACAAGTTTGATTTTCATTTGAGTAATTGTGTGTGTTATTGGTCCATGGCCTTCTGGGATTAGCTTATATGCTTATGAGAGACCATGGTAAATTTTTGGTGTGAGTTGTGGAGCTTTAATTGTCGTGATTTCATGTGGGCGAATGTACCCAAAAATTCTGCGTTTTCTGATTTTTGAGGTGCAAGGGATTTAGTGAGTGTTAGGTTATGGTAATGGTTAGAATGGTGTCTAGGAGATCCATGGTGGGTCATATGAGTCTTAGAAATCCATCATATGTGTATTACATGGGTTATAGCTTTTAGCTTGACCATGTGTAATGTGGATTTATTTTTGTGTGTTATAGGTTGTGATTTGTGTTTGTGAAAGCTGCAAGGTTTGAGGTGAGTTCATAGTCCCATATTTTTACTTGTTTTAAACTTGGGATGGGAATGATGCTTGTCTTAAATGTTGAAGTTACTGTGATTATGTGTGTGTCAAAAGAGCTTGGACTTACAATGTTATCGTATGCATGCTATGTGTGATTATTTGCTTGTGTGGATATATATGTGATTCGATTAGGAGGATGCTTATCCTGTTGCTCGCGCAAGCGACCTAATTGATGTTGTAATCATTGTGGGATCGGAGAACACGAGCCGTCCTGTTGTAATCATTGTGCGATTGGAGGACACGAGCCGTCTTGTTGCTGGCTTTGTGTGTGATTATTGACTTGCATATACATGTAGTTATATGATAACTGTAATTTATTTGTCCAGCTATGTTTTATAATCACAGTCAACTGGTTGCCTTGTGAGTGTATGTGTGTCTAAACCTATGAATCTCACCAACATTATGTTGACGTTTTAAGCATTATTTTCAGGTGAGATTTCTAAGGATAAGATAGAAGGATGTGATTAGACGAGACCTTAGTTGCATTTGAAGTGGTTTATCTGTGCGTTTGGAGTTTATCATGTTGTTATCTTTCGGGTATTGTTATGACACTTTGTGTCTATACTTTGCCATTTTTTCTGCATGTAGTTATTCTCTATATAGACACCGTGTGTTGTGATGATATCCATGAAGTTAAACCTTTGCGTTTCCGCCTTGCCGAGGTGTGACACTCTTAGCATTTTGGTCTTTTGCGTTTTTTGTGCTTTTCTTTTTTGTCTTTGTCGTATGATTTTCTTTTTAGGGTCCACTTTTTGTATAATAGATGCCTTTGTTTGTATAATGGTTCTTTGTGTTGATATATATATTGCCTTAAGAAAAAAAGGATGGATTGAAGTGGCTGCCTAGCTTTATGTGAAAGATAAATTTGTGTGGTTGTGTGTATGTAGAGAAGTGTGACATGTGTTTCATTTTTGGAAGTGAAATGAGATAAAACATAGATGATCATGTGTTTTTGGAGATACAAGGGAGATATTTGACTGCGAATTAATGAAATAAGGTGATGGATTAGGGTATCCGCTGCCGCTCGCCACAAAATATAATCACAGGGTACTTGTTGCCGCATCGCGCGGGTACCCTGCTAGTGTGATATTAATATATTTTTAATCTTTGATTTGTCAAGCTTTAACTGAAATTGAATCAAAATTTTCCAATAGACTGCTTAATGTAGCAATCGTGAGAATGGATGCACTGTTGTACATATTTAAGTTATACTTTATTGTCAATGTATAGTATTTTTAGTGAATCTTAAATCTCGTAAGTACTCGATGAGTGGATATAGGACAGGATTCAAACTTTCTAATATCGTTATAGGGCATAAACGGTTAAATGTAGTTTGGTTTTGTAATTTGTGTGAATGTTCATGGATGCATCAACTTGCAATATGTACATTGTTTGGTGTTTTTGTCTGTGTATATTCAACGTTCGACTCTGTCAATAGAAAAAGATGATATTTAAAAAAAATATATATACTGGAAAATGAACTTGATCCTTCTCTATCAATAAATTACCCTATGGTGACAGAGACATTAATGCTCCCTAACATTTTGTCACACAATCTGAGGTTACCAAAACTTGCGAATCGTCACTCTTGACATGGTAACACAAGGCTGTTGATTAATATCTAGTGTGACTAGAGAGAATTGCAAAAATTGTCCCTAAAGTTTAGCCAAATTGCACGTTTCATCCCGGATGTTTGGAAAGTGCAAGGATCGTCCCTATGGGAAACTTTTGGTGCAAAATTCGTCCCTGGCCTACATCAAATGACTAAAATACCCCTGTCTATATAATACTTTTCAGTTTCTTACACAAATGGTTCTTGTGTTTCGCCAGATTTACAGATTTAGTCCTATTTTTTAAACTTATTTATTAAACTATTAATATTGGTATTATTATTTTTATACATTTTCGTCCATTTTTTTTACGTTTTTGTCTGTTTTACTTATATTTTTGTCCATTTTACTTACGTTTTTTTCCGTTCTCACATGTTTTTGTCCATTTTTCTTACGTTTTTGTCTGTTTTTCTTACGTTTTTATCCATTTTTCTTACGTTTTTGTCCATTTTTCTTACGTTTTTTTTTCCGTTTTTCTTACGTTTTTTCCTTTTTCAAACGTTTTCTTACGTTTTGTCCGTATAACTTACGTTTTTTCCATTTTCATTCTTTTTGTCCATTTTCTTACGTTTTTCCCGTTTTTATACATTTTTATCCGTTCTGTACGTTTATGTCTATTTTTATACGTTTTCTCCCATTTTCTTACATTTTTTTAATTCTCATATATTTTCACCCGTTTTTCTTACGTTTTTCATCTATTTTTATATATTTTCGTCCATTTTTCTTACATTTTTTTCATTTTCATACGTTTTTACCGTTTTTATATGTTTCCGCCCGTTTTCTTACGTTTTCATCCATGTTTTACATTTTCGTTCATTTTCTTTAGTTTTCGTTTGTTTTTATCCATTTTGTTCATTTTTCTTATGTTTTGATCGGTTTTTTTTTGTTTTCATAAGTTTTGTTCATTTTTATACGTATAAAAACGGACAAAAATGTATGAAAACGAAAAAATATAAGAAAACGGACGAAAACTTATAAAACGGATGAAAACGTAAGAAAACGGGCGAAAGCATATAAAAAACAGACTGAAACGTATGAAAAGGAAAAACGTAAGAAAAACGGACAAAAATGTATGAAACCGGAAATAACGTAAGTAAAACGGACAAAAACGTAAGAAAATAGACAAAAATGTATGAAAATGGAAAACGTAAGAAAAACGTATGAAAACGAAAAAAACGTTAGAAAACGGACAAAAATGCAAGAAAAATGAACAAAAACGTACAAGAACGAAAAAAAAAAGTGAGTAAAATGGACAAAAACGTAAGAAAAAGCAGACAAAAGTATGAAACTGGAAAAAACGTAAGTAATATGGACAAAAACGTAAGAAATGGACAAAAACGTATGAAAATGGAAAAACGCATGAAAATGGAAAAAGCGTAAGAAAAACGGACAAAAATGTAAGAAAAATGGACAAAAACGTACGAGAACGGAAAAAAACGTGAGTAAAACAGGCAAAAGGTAAGAAAAACGTATGAAACTGGAAAAAACGTAAGTAAAACGGACAAAAACGTTTGAAAATGGAAAAAAATGTAAAAAACGTAAGATAAACGGACAAAAACATAAGAAAAACGGATAAAAACGTACGGGAATGTAAAAAACGTGAGTAAAACGGACAAAAACGTAAGAAAAAAGGACAAAAACGTAAAAAAAAATAGATGAAAATGTATAAAAAAATAATACTAATATCAATAGTTAAATAAATAAATTAAAAAATATATGACTAAATCTGTAAAACTTGGTGAAACACGGGGACCATTTGTGTAAGAAACTGGGAAGTATTATAGAGACAAGGGTATTTTTGTCGTTTGATGTAGGCCAAGGACGAATTTTGTCCCAATAGTTTCTCACAGGGACGAACCTTGCACTTTCTAAACATCCGGGATGAAACGTGCAATTTTTCCAAACTTTAGGGACGATTTTTGCAATTCTCTCATGTGACTATATGCAACTTGGAGAAGAGTTTAGTACGATATGACACTCTTATCAGTTCTCACTAACATTGATCGCACACTGCGGCCATGTTGGTAAAAGATCAAAATTTCACAAGTAGGACTCTTTGTTAGAAAAAATTCAAACGCTTACTCTTATTTTGGTGCTTACCAAGGGACAAATCCTCACCATCTATCTACTTTGATTTAATGGAGGGGATTAACCTAAGATTTAATATGTAAACCTAAGTCCATGTTTTTTCCCTTTTTTCTTTGTCTTTTTGTCTTTCTTATTTATTCATTTTTTGTCTTTTTTTTTAATTCATGTTTTCCGTCTTTTTATTTAGGATTTTGCTAACCAATGCCAACTGGGAAGAGGTTAAAGTGTATCTAATGAACAAACACTTTCTTTATTAACCAAAAAATGCATTAAACACATACTAAATAAACTTGTAAATTACTATATTTGAACATGAATTTCACTTAAATGAATTTAAATATTCTTTTTATAAACAGATTAACCCATACCCACTGGGCAGAGGTTAGCAAAAACAAATTTATAATCTAATTTTTTTCTTTGCTTTCATACGTTTTCATATGTTTCGTTCGTTTTCATACGTTTTCGTCCGTTTACGTTCGTTTTCATACGCTTTCGTCCGTTTTCTTATGTTTTCGTCTGTTTTCATATGTTTGCGTCCGTTTTCATACGTTTTTACCCGTTTTCATCCGTTTTCTTTCGTTTTAGTCCATTTTTCATAAGTTTTTGTCTGTTTTCAGATGTGTTTTTACGCTTTCATACGTTTCGTCCATTTACTTACATTTTCATCTATTTTCTTACGTTTTCACCCATTTTTGTCTGTTTTCATACATTTTTGTTCATTTTAATGTAAATCAAAATGTTTTAGTTCGCTAAAAGTAATATCACGTGTGATACTGTCAGTTTACATACAAATGATCATACATGCCACTTAAACTCGGACACCATGAAATGTGGCTCGGGAGCTAATAAATATATATTTGTTGTCGAATAAGGTGTTAAACATATCGAAACATGCACACTCTATCAATTAAGAAAATAAATGCATTACAAATCTAACAAAAGCATGTTACAAGCTCAATGTCTCTTGTGATTTCTTATATTATCACAACATTCTTCGCATTATCACAACAATCCCTCAATAACTACTAACTACGACACTTTTATTTCTAATTTTTCGTGTGTCTCATTCTCGTGCTGTTCAACTTTTTGGAGGAGAATATTATATCACAGGTAACATCACAGATGTGTCAACTTTTTCTATTTGTTGAATCTCGTGTGATATCACAGGTGATATCACATGTGATATAGCATGTGTTTGAGCTTCTTCAATTTGTCTATAAAGCTGTTATGCTTTTTTTAACCATAGCTTCTTCAATTTACTGATTCAACCATATATATTTTTATGTCCGATTGCAAAACCTATTGAAATACGCACAATGTATCAATTAAATAGACAAATCCAATCTTAACTTAAATAATAAGCAAAATTACACTAAATAACTATGTGTTTAAAGCAAAATCAATCTGTTTATGGTATTTAATCTGTCAACTTAAATAATAAGCAATATTGCACTATAATAAACAACTTATTAGTAACTAAAACACAATTATCATCCACAAAAAGCACATGAAACATCAAAATTTTAATATTAAACAAAGATGATAAACCACACAGTAAATGTTTTATCATCAAAACTTTTAACAAAAATAAAAACTTTAACTATGATTATAAAACAATAACAATGAAATATCAAAAGTGATACTATACATGACATATAATAAAGCTTAACAAGTAAACCAAAAAACCTATTAAAAAAACAAAATTTCACAAGTGATAATACAAATATCACTAGTGATAATACACATATATAGTTCAACTTCAAAAATCACTGGTGATATACACGTTTGATACTTTTCACTCATACATTTCATCAAACACTTGGTGTGCATTTATGTATACAAAGCTTTCTACTCAGAAACTCAAGCAAATGTAAACACTAGAAATACAACAAAAAGCATGTTATAGTCACAACTACATTTTTTGTGATCATCAATAAATATTCTAATAAAGATGTCACAATAATTGGCAAAAAACCAACCAAAACAATATAAATAACAATAAATTACCAGATCTAATCATGAACATTTGACTTTATACTGTACATTACCATTTTTTCAATCGGAGGCTGGATTGGTTCATTTCGAGCCGTAAATCTTACGGGAATCAACTTCCTAACGATAGATGCTTCCATTTTGTTGTGATTTAATGAACTTTGATGGTTAACCAAGGTTGATTTTTAATTTTAATGCCTAGGGTTTGAATGATAGAGAGAGAAAGTGGGGTGAAGTAATGGGATTTTGGAAAAGTGGAACATCTGACGGTGGCTGATTTGCAATATATTTAGGTTTTTGATCAATTTTGTTTTATATGTTACATAGTGATTTACAATGATTCTTTCTTAATCATGAAATATCCATAGTTATATGGTTGACGTTGGTTATGTTGTCTTACTTGAAATATGAAAGTTTTTAGAAATACATGCCTTAAATTAGTCTCATCTTTTATTTTTGGGTAAAAGGTTAAAAAAACCCGTTACATAGGCCGAAAAGCTTACATAACAAGATGCTTCCTATTCTCTAAACGAGAAAATAAACCACTACTCATAAGATAATATTAGACTCATACGAAAACAAAATTACTTCCTACCATGATCTTGGAGCTTGATATCATACATATCATAAAATGCATCCAAATTTTCTAGAAGATCGTAGACTGATCCGCATAGTCATTATAATCATCTTCAAACACATGACCACCACCAAATAGGTTCACTGACTCATCAAAAGTGTTAATAACATCCTCCTCATCACTGTCAGAATCAACAATCTCTAACACCTTAGAGAATGTGTTAACCCACCAAAAGGGTTTCTGCCTAAAAATATCATAATGACCTATCAATTACGATATTGAGAGTTGAAATTTCAATCGAGACATATATAACGTATTGAGATGTATATACTGAGTGTAAGAGTTTTTATTTAAAAAGAAGTGCCAAAATAATAGAGTAAAGTTGCTTGATTAAATTACTACAATATTTATTGATTACATGAAAACTTCTAAACCATATATAGTTGAATAATAGAAAGGGAAAAAATACACCTGAGTGTAGTTTTATAGAATAAAAACTACACATGTATAATAAAAAAAACTATCTGAAACCGGTAGCAACATTGATAGATCCACTTGGGAGCCGGGTGTGGCGCAAATGATAAAATTTTCGGAAAATGTGGTTTCTTGATAGTTGCAACCTCGATCATATCTTTTTGCTTTTTCAGTACTAATGTACTATAGCCTCAAATTCTTTATTTTCAAATTTTAGTACCTGAAGCAAGGCAAAAATAGCGACAAACTTAATATGTCATTTTAGTAAAATTAAATAATACCGAAGGGATTTGAGTCATAGGAAAGTTGTTACATTGCAATAAAAACATTTAAATTATCATATGTAACACAATAACTAATACTATTTATTTTACATTAATAGTTACGATCATTTTAATCATATGTAATCCATTGACATTAGTAAATGATCACATTATGTAAAAATGCGTTATACGATAAAATTAGTGCAATCATATCGTTAGTACTTGTACATTTGTATAAATGATTTGTTGAAACCTACATGTATGTTATACACGGTTCAGTTTGGGTAACCGCGGATAACTGAAAGTAAAAACAAAAACTGAACTGTGATAAGCGGGATTTTTTTGTTTCGGGTTTTCTCGGTTTCGGTTTCCTCAGTTATCAGTTTTTTATGGTTTCAGATTGAGTGGATTGACTCGGTTCGTCGGTTTCTCAGGTTTTTTGAACACCCCTAAGTTTTTGCTTTCACAAATTTGATAGTTATATTTCTGTGTTTTTTTCTTTACCAAAATTTTCCACCAAATTTATCAAAGTTTGACCAATTTTTTTTTTCAATTTTGACATTTAATTAATCAATAAGAATGTTGGATTTTGCCACGTGTCAAAATAAAGTAACCTGATTAGCCCAATTTATTCTCAATAAGATTGTATTAGCAAAATACTTTCGAAATAATGTAATTCTTTTATTATATAAAATATACATATGCTATAAGGACAAAGTGATTAAGTAAAATGCTCTATAATAGTAGTTTTTATTATTATTTTTTTGCTTTTAAAATTGTGCACATGACGTACAAAAACATTAAATGTTTTTTCCATGATTAATTTTGCTCTGGTAATGAATTTATATCCTATAAAAACAACAAAAATTAATGATAAAGTGGCCAATTCATTGTGACTTTAATCTAATTTTTTCCAAATCATTTATTTGTCATAAACTCTAGGCTAATTATTTAAAAATGTATCATACTTGTCATCGTTTGTAGTTGTGTGTACCATTGTTCGATTCCGATTATTTCGTGTACATCTTTTAAAATTTTGATTATTCTATGTATCGATTCATAAAAATACTTGCTTCGATTCCAAAAAAATATGTGATTCGATTCCCAAAAATACATCAATCGAAACACAATATAATCAAAATTTGAAAAGATGTGCATGAAATAATCGGGTTCGAACAATATATAGTACACACAAATACAAAAAAGTGAGAAGTATGATACATTTTTGATACCATTAGCTGGAAACTCTAATCTCTTCCTCCTTTAAATAGAGACCCTGCCTTCTCTTTTTCTGAAACATTTATCTTTCTAATTCACCTCTCTCAAGAATTGTTACATTCTTCCTTGTTCAAGATCGATAAATTCATTTGTTTCCTATACTTATTAAGGTTTAAAGTTTCCATTAGTACAATGCATCCATTAAACTGTAATCCACTTGAAAAATAAGAGTTTAACCTCTTTATTTTAACATGTCAAGTTTGCATGTATGTTGATGTCAGCTAGTTTGTTGTTGTTGTTCTTTTCTTTTCTTTTCTTTTTGATTTATTATTTTTATTTATTTAATTTTTAAAAAAGAGTAGAAGATAACAGTGCAAATGTTCTTGGTTTAAGAATAGCTCTGAGCATGGTTATGTTGATTGTTTTTTTACCAATGTTGTGTGTGGTGTATATAAAGTTATCTAGTATATAACCAGGCAAAGTTGAAATTAGTGTTCGATGTGGTGAAAATTAATTCTCAATCAAAATTGAGAAAGTTTGAGTTCTGATAAGGGATTGTAAAATTCTTTCTAAATCGAGCATGTTTGCATCGAATTGTGTTTTAATGTTCATTTGTTTGGATAGCTATGATATGCATCGATGATTCCGCCTGCTACTAAAGCGTGATTATGATTCCAATTAAGTTTAGTGATCTTGATTGATTTTATATGGATGGCAGCGATGATTAGCTTCTTAGGTTTTAGATACAATCGCTTAATTTATTTTTTTCGTGTTTATTGATCTTTTCCCCTTTACCTGTTGTTATGATACTAATTAATAAATAAAAAGGTGATTTACTGAAAATGGTAAATAGATTAAATATCATCTATCTATCAATACGATTGATTTTGTGTTTTGCTCGTGTATAATTTCTTGATCGTTATCAGACAATTGGTGATTTTCCTTCAGTCTGTTGAGCAAATGGCACCCAAGAAGATGAAATTCTATAAGGTTGCCACGCAGCTTCAATCTGAACGTTTTTCTGATTTAGCCGATAATGTAATTCGAGTAGGAGGTGGGTACAAGGCTATTCCAGCTGAGATGGACGACTATGAACGCTCAGAACTTTTTCGTGTTGGTCTTGCAATGCCAATTACATGGGTTCATGATGATGCTAAAACTAACATTGAAGCCTTTAAGTCTAAATTTGAAAGTGTGAAGAAAATAAGTAAGCTTGATAAGTTACATTTTGAGGTGGTGGATAGTATTGCAGAAGAAAACAAATCGAGGGTAGGAAGACAAGGGTTTACTTCCAATTCCCGAATCATTTGGTGAATCATTGACCAATGCTGAACATAAGAGTTGTTGGAAAAACCTCGACAACAAACCCGAAGTTCGATCGCGGAACGCTAGATCACGAGTTGTAGCGAGCACACGTAGCAAACACGAGATACTACAAAGAACCGACTAGAATATGCACACGTTATACCCTCAACGAACCCTTTATTAAATAACCTAATAAAGCTTTTACAATTGAGGAACAAGAATGAATAACTAGCATCCCTCCTCATCTCTATTTATAGAGATGAAGGGGTAGAAACCATAGCTTGCCTTGCCCTCCAAGCTACCTAATCCTAGTTTATGTCTAACACCTAATCTAATTACAAAAGTACACTTAAGTCCCTAATATATGCTTAAGTTACTACTAATGTTTAACAATTTCCACCTTAGGAGTAACACTTAAACATAACCGATACTCAATACCTTTTCCTCATGCTGGAACCTCGGACCGGGGACCACCTTGTCGACCAGGCATTGTACTTCAGTAATTTTTCAAGATTAGCTTCCGTAGACTCCTTCACTTTCTTCTTTTCAGCAACATTACCCTTTGCACCCTCTTGACTAGGTACTCCGGTTACCGTAATGTCTGCCCCCACCTTTATACCAAGGTGTACTTTTTCCTGCTCATTCACCAAGCAACCCGTGTTTGTTTTTTCTTCAAGTTGCTTGTCCTCCAACTTTCTTTGAGCCACTGCAGCATCATCGTTACTAACCTGAACAACCTCAGCTTCACGATTCCCTTGAGCTCCTTGCAGTTCCACCTCAAACCAAACACGTTCATCAACCTGTACTCCATGGACTTCTGTTTTAACACCAGGACCAAGTTGTTTAAACCAAACTTGTTTATGACCAAGTTGTTTGAGACCAACTTGTTTATGACCAAGTTGTTTGAACCCAACTTGTTTAGAACCTCCATGTTTTTGTACACCAAAAGTCGTCACTTTTGCTTCAAGAGTATACACACAGTTCTCTTTCCTGATCCCAATCATCATAACCCGACAACCTTTGATCACCTTGACTCTACCCATCTGCATCTTCACAGTATAACCCTCTTTTTCAAGAGTACCCAATGAAATCAAGCTTTTTCTTAACCCTAGAACATACTTGACATCTTCCAGTATAAAGTTTGATCCATCATGCAACTGTATCTTCACTTTTCCTGTCCCTTTGATAGTGCATGTCCTATTATCATCTAACTGAACCGAACCACCATCAACATCCTTGAAGTCATACAAGAAGTCCCTCCTAGGTGTCATATGATAAGACCTACCTGAATCCATTACCAATTCAGTCATCTCATCATTCCCGACTACCACCAAGGCTTCTCCAAAGTAGGCGTTAGCCTCGTCATTAGAAGAATCAGAATCCTGATCATACGTACCCTTCCTGACGAACCCACTTGACTTCTTCTTTGGACAGTCTCTCTTCAGATGACCCTCTGAATGACATATGAAGCACTTGAGTTTACCAGTTCCACCCCTTGACTTGAGCCTCGAACTTCCACTAGAATGAGCTTTCCTTGAATGATCTGACCCTCCCCTTACATATAACCCGTTACCATTTTCTTCCTTTGTGCCTTCAGTTCTTTTCTTCAACTCTCTTGAATTCAGAGTCGCCAGAACATCCTCCATTGTCAAGGATTCCCTCCCATACAACAATGTCTCCATAAAGTTTTCATAAGACGATGTCAACGATGTAAGTAACATAAGTGCCTGATCCTCATCCTCAATCTCGATATCAATATTCGCCAAATCAAGTATCAACTTATTAAACTCATTTATATGATCACCCAGTTTCGTACCTGGACTCATATAGTACGTGTACAGCTTCTTCTTCAGATACAGTCTGTTTGCTAAGGACTTAGTCATATACAGACTAGTTAACTTAGTCCAAATTCCTGCAGCAGATGTTTTCTTGGTAACTTCCCGTAAAATCCGGTCTCCCAAGCATAGAATCAAGGTACTGTATGCCTTCTTCATCAAAGTAGCTTTTTCTCCTGCTTCCATGTCCACGGGTAATGTCTCTAATGCAACAGCACAACCTTGCTGTACCATTAAAGCACGCATCTTTATTTGCCATAACCCGAAGTCATTCTTCCCATCGAATTTCTCGATGTTAAACCTAGTTATTGAACTAGTCATTCTTCTTATACCTTGCTAAAAACCTTGTCAAGTTGTTTCTTAACCAACTTTACCGACAAGCCTCACAAGCCATGTGCAATATTCTCCCTTGTTGCTAAAAACCCTTCTTGCAAATCGAATTAATTAGAAAAACTCTAAACCCTCGATCACGAACAAGTTAAAAAAATCGCAAATCATGTAACCCAAGTAACCACGATCTAATAACTTGAACCACAAAAAGAAACCCGCAACAGCACACCTTTAAATTTATCAATTTAGAAAAATAAATTCTAAACGAAAAATTTGAAATCGTTTTATAAGCTTAAAAACGACACAAACTTCACCTTTTGAAAAACCCAAAAGACAAAACACCTTGTTAACTTTGTAATAGATCTTGACGTAGGTAGAAAAAATACAAACCAATCACAGCCAATTGGTGGTCACTTTTTCTCTTTTCTTTTTCTTAACAAAAAACCCCAGGTCACTTCTTAATATCTTTTTCTACTTCATCAATCGATTGCTACTCACAATACGATTCGAAAACCGAAACCGAACCTCGATATCTCGATCTAGTACCCGAACTTCGATGACCACAATAACCACGGCTCTTGATACCACTTGTTGGAAAAACCTCAACAACAAACCCGAAGTTCGATCGCGGAACGCTAGATCGCGAGTTGTATCGAGCACACGTAGCAAACACGAGATACTACAAAGAACCGACTAGAATATGCACACGTTATACCCTCAACGAACCCTTTTTTAAATAACCTAATAAAGCTTTTACAATTGAGGAAGAAGAATGAATAACTAGCATCCCCCCTATAGAGATGAGGGGTAGAAACCTTAGCTTGCCTTGCACTCCAAGCTACCTAATCCTAGTTTATGTCTAACACCTAATCTAATTACAAAAGTACACTTAAGTCCCTAATATATGTTTAAGTTACTACTAATGTTTAAAAAGAGTTTTGTTTTTGGTCTATATATCTTTATCAATAATTTTTATTTAGTGAATGAGTTCATGGGAAACATAGGAATGGGAAGGGTACACTCTCATTACTATGGGGAGTTTTATCATTCTGAGGATTATAAGAAATGGAAAGATTGGAAAAAGGCTATAGGATGGTCAAAATGGAAGCATGATAAAAGTATAACGATAGATTGGCCGACATATGCAAATGTTTTTACTGATTCACGGCATAATGAGCTTTTATATCGCTTATTTGCTAATGCGACAGACGAATGCAAAGAAAGATTGGCTGAGGTATTTCTTTAAAATCACTACTTTTCATGCCATCTAATCATACATGAATTTCGGTTTTCGTAACCTTTCCAAACCTTTGATCATGTTGTATAAATGTCTTAATCTGATTTCTATAATTGTGGGGTTAGTGTTAAAGAGTCTATATATGTTGTAGTTTCTGTAGAGAATTTCTTAGTGGCGCTCTAAAACTCATTGTAGATGGGATAACTTCATTCATCTAGAATTTAGTTGAATTGGATTATATTTTGTGTTCATTCATCTAGAATTCTGGATTATATTTCATGTCCATTAGATCAACAAAGTATAATTAAAAAAAATACATTTGCCTAAAATTTATTTAAATTCAAACAACTTGGTATGCATTTTATATTTAACCTGACCAATTTAGTCAATTATACGTGCAGCTAAAATATGAGAAAAAAGTGTTGATGGACAACCGCTCGGTCATGAGTGTGACCTTCAATTTTTTGAAATTAGCCCATGGGTATTTCTGGTACTTAAAGGTTCATTGGTTTGGTGAAAATAATTTTATATTTAGCTCAAACAATTGGCCATCTAGTTACTGATGAGAAAATTTGCTATTGCTACACTTGCTCTAGTTGAATTTTTAGAATTTATTTTGAATGGCAAATACTCATGACACACCCGTCTCTGGTGGACATAATTAACCTGCAACCTTTTGGATAGTAGGCAAATTTTGAAACCACTAAGCTAAAGGCCATATTGGCAGTTACTAATGTTAGTTATGCAAATTATATTGTACTAGTTTGATCTAGTGTCTTGCAAGCTTATATGGTCGAGTGTTTTTTTTTTTTTTCTTTATTTATTTATTTATTTATTTTTTAATTTTTTTTAATTTAAAAATTTAATACCAAGAAATTTCTGACATGCCTAGTAACTATGGAATTTGAGGGGCCGGCCAAATCTATTTTTCTTAATTCATCGCATTAAACATAACGTTTGCTGAACTTGAGTTTAGTAGTAATAAAACTTGATTCCATGTACAACGTGATTGATCTATGATATATGTTTCAGGCTGGTAAAAGCTATTCACACAAGAAAATTTCACTCAGAAAGTTCATTTTCACTCTAAGGGATAACGTCGGCATGAATATGCTAGTAGAAGCTGTCGCTATTGGCCAAGAAGGGTGTGATCTTTTACGGTATCTAGAACCTTGCTACTCATTCTATATCATACAAGATTTACCTTGTGAGCATTCTTCTCTTACAAAGCAAGAGATCATTGATATTTTGAAAGTGAGAGTAAGTAAATCAAAGTCGAACAAGCTCTTCTGGAAATCAGTCTGGCCACGCCTTGTAGAAAGAGGATGGCGTCGTGGTCAAACTTCGAGAAAAATGGTTTTTCTTGTACCTGGAGTTATTGAGCTGTCACTCCGAGAACTCTTCAAAGGAATCCACTATTTTGAATCTGTATGTGATGTCCTCAGTAAGGTCGCTTTAGAGCCTGAGCTTATTGAATTTGAAGGTTATCAAGATATCTCACAAATTACTCCAACAAGACATGAACCCAAAATTTCTTGGTTGACGGGCAAGTCACATGCCACTCAGCCAAAGGCCTTGGGTGATACCAGTTTGGATGCTGGCGTGGATGGGATTTCTAAAATTATGGAGCTAAGAAGTTCACCGTCCGCGACACTAAACCCTTACAACCCTAACTACCCCTAATCGTTTTTTCTCTTATCGCACCATCTAATCAACCTTCAACTTTCGTTCTTTTTGTTTCTATCGGTCCTAGGTATTGATTTACATTCGTGTTTATTGATTCTGGTACAGATTTGGAGTGATTTGAACAAGTTATCTGTCGATTTCTTGGATCGCTTCTTAGGGTTCTTTGGGTATCGCTTGTGGTTTGTTAACCAACTTCTTCTTGTAGTCGGATCCGGTTGGTTTATTGATTGTTGATCGCTATCTCTTAAGTCCTATCCATTACTGATCGATCTTTATTATGGTGGGTGGTTAGTGTTTTGGTTAGTATTGCTATAAACCCTAATCGCTTAGATTAGGGTTTTCTTCTCCTTTTTGGTATCGCATGCATGCTGCTGGTTTGATTATTTGTTGCTTTGTGTACGTGGTGGTGAGAGATAGAAAGGGGTTTTTTGTGTCCTAAGCTTGGTAAGATGGATGTTAGTGTTCCAATGGTTGATGTTGATGATTTGGCTGATAACGTGAATGAGGGTAACGATAAGATTGTTTTGGATGATTTGGAGCAGGAGTCGTCCTCTCATGGTTCAAAACAGCTTAATGTGGAGCAATTAATTGCTAATGCGCATAACAAGTTTGATGAAGCAATGAATAAAATTAACAGTGATATTGCTAATATGGCTTCATCTTCTGAGTTGAACAATTCAAGTGGTCTTGGGGTTCAGTCTAATTCGAATGGTACTAAAACTCATGCTACGAGTTTTAATGTGGCTATGCAATCCCAGTTGTATGGGACTAATGCGAATATGAATCAGAGTGTTACTTCTGATCCTAATGCACCCAAGGTTGATACTACTAGTGGTAATGGAGTTAAGTCGGTTTCTTACGTGCGTGTTGCTTCTAATGAATCCCAGAAACACGTGTCTAATTTTCGGAGGTTAGAATGCAGCAAAAAGAAAGATGATGTTGACCTTTCAGTCCTGTTGAAAGTAGTGGAAGAGGTGAACATGAGGTTTGAGAATACTCTCTACGGATACTTCCTTGGTCAACGTCTTGCTTTTCCTGTTGTTGATTATTATGTTCGCAATACGTGGTCTAAGTATAGTTTACAAAAGGTTATGATGAATGCTAAGGGGTTCTTTTTCTTCAAGTTTAACTCGAAGAAAGATGTCGATGATGTTCTTGATAATGGGCCTTGGTTGATTCGTAATGTTCCTATTATTCTTAAACCATGGACATTAAACACAAACTTGCTTAAAGAGGATTTAACTAACATTCCGGTGTGGGTTAAATTCCATGATGTTCTTTTAGCTATGTTTTCGGATGATGGGCTTAGTCTTCTTGCTACTTTGATTAGGACGCCCAAAAGGTTAGATGCTTTTACCAGCCAAATGTGCAAGGAATCGTGGGGCCGTAGTAGCTTTGCTAGATGCATGATTGAAGTAAATTCGGATGAGGCGCTTAGGGATAGCATTACTGTTGAGATACCTTTTCTTGATGGTACGGGTTCGACTATTGAGAAGATTCAGGTTGAATACGAGTGGAAACCTCCGCGTTGTGATAAGTGTAAGGTTTTTGGTCATACTATTATTGATTGTCTGAAAGTTGTTGTTCCTCCAATTCAACCTACTAAGCCGGTTAATGATGGTTTCACGGCTGTCAATAACAAAAAAAAGGTAAACAAGGTGGTTCTACATATCAGGGTAAAGGAGGCTTTACTAAACCTGTTGTGGGTAAGCAATTTCATTACCAACCCAAAAAGAACCCTCCTGAATCAAAGAAGGTGGATGGAACTAAGAATAAGGCTTCTGACGTGGCTAGTACGAGTGGAACCAAGATCACTACTTCTAATCAGTTTGACGCTCTTAATATGGATGATACAGATGGTTTTGGTATTCCTAAGGTTGTTACTAACATGGATGTGGATGCTGGCAGTACAATGGAAGTTAATAAGGATGAGTCGGTTAAGACTGGTACTACATCACAAGTCCCTCTTGTGAGTGATATGCAACAACCGTTTGTGAGTGATTCTATGGGAACAATGGAAGTTGGTTCTACTCCTATTGTTGAGAAAATTAGTAAGCTTGAAAAGCTACTGATTGATGGGAAAGCTACTCTTGTGGATGATGCTGGTCATCCTATTCTGTCTACCTCTATCACTAAGAGGGCTAACCCATTTTCAAAGGTGGGTGAGGTTGTGGTTTCTGATAGTGAGGAGGATGAGGTTCTTAACACGTTCGACGAATCAGCAAATCTCTTTGGTGGTGGTCATGAGAGTGAAGATGAGTATGACTATGATGATTATTCGAAGCAAATTTATGATCTTCCAGGGGAATTGGATGCTCTTAATGCCATTTATGGTTTTAATCTCCAAGGTCGTAGGAAGTAGTTTATCTTTTGTCAGAGTCACTACTATCTTGTGAGTAATGGTTTGTTTTCTTGTTTTGAAAATAGGAAGTATCTTGTTATGTAAGCTTTTCGCCTATGTAACGGGCTGAGATATGGGATTCACCCATATCCGTTGTACTTAAACGTTTTTTGGAGTAATATATTTACCGGGTCGTTGAAAAAAAAAAAGAAGTTCACCGTCCTTTGGACCTTCTTCTATAGCCAATCATGTGCCTGACGAGCCACAGGACAACCTTGAGAATGTGATAGACAAGGCCCTCCCTCAAATAAATCCAGCGTCAGACAGTGGTGACACAGCAGCTGCAGCTGGAGCGAATGTGGTGCAGCAGCAGCCGGTCCTGCTTCCACATAGACTTAGTAGGAGAAATCGAATGTTAACAACAAAAGCTTTTGAAGCTTTTTCTAATGGTTATTTAGGATCAAAGAGAAAGCGAAAAGGAAAACAGGAGATGGAACCAGCAAGAAGAGTTCGCAGCCAGACTGATCTGGTCACGAGTGATGGTGCAGTCAGTGGTGCAACTGATATGATCCAGGATCAAGCAAAAGTTTGACCTGTTTCTAGCTAATTCTAGATTTTATCAAACATGCAAAATGTTTATCCCTTTTTCTTGTAAGAAAACTATACTAGTGTTTAAGGTTTAAACAATACAGATGTTAGCCGTTTCTTATTTATGCATACATATTTTCTGAATAGAATATAGTCAAAATCATGTCCCTTGGCGGTATGCTATTGTAACAAGAAACCCAGCATCACACTCAAATTTTACAGCCTAAAAAGATTAGCCAAATTTAACTGTGCACATTCTTATGCAAGGAGACATAGGTGTTGGAAAACACGAGGGCCTTTTAGGCTTAGGAAGAGAGGAATACTTAGAGAACTTTCACAATGGAACTTTTATTCCTTAACTTTGCTTCATGTGGTACTTACAATGCTTCACCAAACACCTATTTATACTACTCTATGGAATGTTCTAGAGATGAGATATTTCCATGGATATTCTACAACGATCTAGATACTTCTTTCTAGATAATCTTAACTAGATATTTCCTAACATCAATCTAGATCTTTCTAGTAGTTATCATCTACTACAATATTCTAAACACTTCTAGATACCATTCTATGACTTTCTAGAAGCTTCCATACCATTCTGACATTCTAGAAGCTTCTATACTATTCTACGACTTTCTAGAAGCTTCCATACCATTCTATGTATTTCTAAAAGCTTCCATACCAATCTACGACTTTCAAGAAGCTTCCATACCATTCTATGTTATTCTAGAATCTTCTTGATCACGGGCTTGGGCTTTTATGGATAGTCCAATATTTATTGAACTAAATCAAGTTTACGATCCAACACCCCCCTTTAAACTTGATTTCCCTATTCCAAGCATCATCCTTTTTCTTGAGAAATCTCGCTCGTTGAGCGGCATGGTGAAGATATTTACAACTTGGTTTTCGGACCTCGCATGTATCATTCTCACATCCTTCCTCTTCATAGTCGATACCATGCTTCTTTTGTACCCTTTAGCCACAAGCCTTGCCTTGTACTTCTTCACTTCGCCTTTGGCGTTTTTCTTGGTCTTGTATACCCACTTGACTCCAATAGCCTTTTGGCCTTTCGGAAGGGTCGTCAACTCCCACGTATCATTCTTCACTATTGACTTTATCTCCTCGTCCATGGCTTGTCTCCATTTCTTACTTATCATAGCCTCCTCAAAAACTAAAGGTTCACAATCAACGTATAAACAAAGAAGGGGTATCTCGTCAGTTACCTCGTAGAGCTCCTGCAAACTTCTTGTCTTTGGTTCTCCTTCACTTGAACTTGAAGGTGAGTCTTGGGTTGGAGTTGGACTTTGAGGTTGTTGGACTTCTTCACTTGATTCACATGTCTCTTCTTCGTCAGTGATAGGAAGAAAATCATACCTTTCGTTTTCTTTGATGCTCCAATCCCATGCTTCTTCTTCATCGAAATCCACGTCTCTACTCACTACCACCTTCCTTGTGATTGGATTATAGAGCTTATAACCTTTCGACTGCTTATCGTAGCCAACGAATATATGCTTCTCACTTCTATCATCAAGCTTTAATCGCCTTTGGCTCGGAACGTGGACATACGCTATGCTTCCAAATACCCTTAGGTGAGAGACGATAGGCTTCATTCCATTCCATGCTTCTTGTGGAGTCTTGTTATCTAAACTTTTTGACGGACACCGGTTTAATACATATACCGCACAGTCAACCGCTTCGGCCCAAAACTCCTTTGGCATCTTCTTACTTTTCAACATGCTTCGGACCATATTGAGAATGGTTCTATTCTTTCTCTCCACCACTCCATTTTGTTGTGGGGAGTAAGGAGCCGTTAGAAATCCCCGGATCCCATTATCCTCACAAAATTTGTTAAATTCTTTTGATAAAAATTCTCCACCTCTATCGGATCTCATGGATTTTATTTTTAAACCTTTCTCCTTTTCTACCATAGCTTTAAATGTCTTAAAAGCTACAAAAGCTTGGGATTTTTCTTTTAGAAAATATACCCAAGTTTTTCTTGAAAAGTCATCAATAAAAAGCTTGAAGTAAAGATTCTTACCATGAGAGGATGGAGTAATGGGACCGCACAAATCCGTATGAATTAGTTGTAGAGGCTCCTTAGCTCTTGATGTCGCTTCTTTCGGGAACGAACTTCTAGCATGCTTCCCAAGAAGACATCCTTCACACACTTGATTGGGATGATCAATTTGATCTAACCCTTTCACCATTTCCTTTGAGGATAATAACTTTAAGTCACCAAAGTTTAAATGCCCGTACCTCATGTGCCAAAGCCACGAATGATCCTTCAAACAACTCTTTAAGCACTTAGCTTTTCCTTTCACCGGTGCCTTTGATTCATCTCCAAAGGTGACATTACATTTACTTTCCTCCATCTCCATGAACAAGTCTTCTTCACCCGTCATATGGTTACTTGCAGCGGAATCTATATGCCATGGCTCTATTCTCTCTTCTTGTTTGTCATGTCTTGCCATTAGCAAGGTAAGCTCATTTTTGTCTTCTACCTCCAAAAGATTAGCTTTTTCTTCCACTTGTCTTAAGCTACTACACTCACTGGCATAATGACCATATTTGCGACAATTATAACATTGTATTTGGGGCTTACCTCCTCTTTGAGATTGAAAGCCTCTCCCATGACCTCTTCGATATGAAAACCATTGACTTTCATCTTCTTTGTTGACATCTTCTCTTCCTCTTCCTCGTCCTCGGCCTTGGAAACCACCACGACCTCGAAAAGTACCGCGTCCCCGTCCTTGTTCTTTTCCATGTGGAAAGCTCTTTTCTCTTTCTTTGAAAGAGACCTTTGAGTATAAAGCTTGCTTCAAGGGTTCTTTCCCCTTCTTTTATTCAACTTCTCTTCATGGGCTTGTAAAGATCCCATGAGTTGATCAATGGTCATAAAATCTATGTCTTTTGACTCCTCTATGGCCACAACAATGTAATCAAAACTTGGTGGCAAAGAGCGAAGAATCTTTTCTATCACCCTTGGGTCACTCAAGCTTTCACCATTTCTTTTCATTTCATTTGAAATGGTTAAGATACGAGTGAAATAACCCAAAATGGTTTCGGATTCCTCCATTTGGAGCTTTTCGAACTCTCCTCTAAGAGTTTGAAGACGTACCTTTTTCACCTTGTCAATTCCTTTGAAAGCATTTTGAAGGATCTCCCATGCTTCCTTAGAAGTGGTTGCATTTGCAACTTTCTCAAACATCGCATCATCAAGACATTGATAGATGAGTGTAAGAGCACTTTGATCCTTCTTTCTTGTCTTTTGCAACTCCACCCTTTGGGCGGCATTCAACGAACTTTCATCATCAACTTTCTCAAAACCTTTTTCGACTATATCCCACACATCGTGTGAACCAAGTAACGCCTTCATTCGAATGCACCAACTACCATAGTTTTCTTTGGTAAGACGAGGAAATTGGAACAAGTTCATTGCACTTGACATCTCGATCTTCTAGCTCTGATACCACTTTGTTGGAAAACACGAGGGCCTTTTAGGCTTAGGAAGAGAGGAATACTTAGAGAACTTTCACAATGGAACTTTTATTCCTTAACTTTGCTTCATGTGGTACTTACAATGCTTCACCAAACACCTATTTATACTACTCCATGGAATGTTCTAGAGACGAGATATTTCCATGGATATTCTACAACGATCTAGATACTTCTTTCTAGATAATCTTAACTAGATATTTCCTAACATCAATCTAGATCTTTCTAGTAGTTATCATCTACTACAATATTCTAAACACTTCTAGATACCATTCTATGACTTTCTAGAAGCTTCCATACCATTCTGACATTCTAGAAGCTTCCATACTATTCTACGACTTTCTAGAAGCTTCCATACCATTCTATGACTTTCTAAAAGCTTCCATACCAATCTACGACTTTCAAGAAGCTTCCATACCATTCTATGTTATTCTAGAATCTTCTTGATCACGGGCTTGGGCTTTTATGGATAGTCCAATATTTATTGAACTAAATCAAGAGAAAGCGAAAAGGAAAACAGGAGATGGAACCAGCAAGAAGAGTTCGCAGCCAGACTGATCTGGTCACGAGTGATGGTGCAGTCAGTGGTGCAACTGATATGATCCAGGATCAAGCAAAAGTTTGACCTGTTTCTAGCTAATTCTAGATTTTATCAAACATGCAAAATGTTTATCCCTTTTTCTTGTAAGAAAACTATACTAGTGTTTAAGGTTTAAACAATACAGATGTTAGCCGTTTCTTATTTATGCATACATATTTTCTGAATAGAATATAGTCAGAATCATGTCCCTTGGCGGTATGCTATTGTAACAAGAAACCCAGCATCACACTCAAATTTTACAGCCTAAAAAGATTAGCCAAATTTAACTGTGCACATTCTTATGCAGGGAGACATAGGTGTTGGAAAACACGAGGGCCTTTTAGGCTTAGGAAGAGAGGAATACTTAGAGAACTTTCACAATGGAACTTTTATTCCTTAACTTTGCTTCATGTGGTACTTACAATGCTTCACCAAACACCTATTTATACTACTCCATGGAATGTTCTAGAGATGAGATATTTCCATGGATATTCTACAACGATCTAGATACTTCTTTCTAGATAATCTTAACTAGATATTTCCTAACATCAATCTAGATCTTTCTAGTAGTTATCATCTACTACAATATTCTAAACACTTCTAGATACCATTCTATGACTTTCTAGAAGCTTCCATACCATTCTGACATTCTAGAAGCTTCCATACTATTCTACGACTTTCTAGAAGCTTCCATACCATTCTATGACTTTCTAAAAGCTTCCATACCAATCTACGACTTTCAAGAAGCTTCCATACCATTCTATGTTATTCTAGAATCTTCTTGATCATGGGCTTGGGCTTTTATGGATAATCCAATATTTATTGAACTAAATCAAGTTTACGATCCAAGAATAGGCACTATACGCTATAACTTTCCCTTCTACATTTAGTTTTTTCATTGTTTCAACATGTAGAGAGTCCATTTTATCTCACTTATACAAAAGCCAATTAATTTGTGCAATATTTAATTCAGTACTAGATAACTGTAATTTAGTGCTACACACTTAAAAATGTCAGTATAAATAAAATCAGTTACAAAGGTGTCCATATATGTATTGACCGCAAAAATATAAGTGTGTATAAATGGCTTGAGTAAGGAACCTAAAATGAAATGAAACAATTATGGGAATATACTTTTACGATTTCTAGCTGAATTTATACAAGTTGGTAGAGGAAGTGATAGTTTTGTTCGACCCAAATAGATAAATTAAAATTGTGTTGCTTACCTAGTTGCAGTTAAAGAAATTGTTATTTACCTCGATATTGGCCATCTAAAGGAACTGAAACTTGCTGGTTTTCATCAGCAATATCATGAACAGTCTTGTGGAGCTGCCGATGCAAAAATGTTGTATCTGCATTAAAATGTTTGGCTGGAAATAAATTCCCTTCTAGCTAGTTTTTGAGAAATGTTAATAACCATATTTAGCAACGTGGGTAGGATCTTATAAAAAACTTCAAATTTGTAGAAAGCCTAAAACTGATTTTTAATTAACAAAATAAAGTTGTCCCTTTCCCACAAAGCCCAATATCAACCTCTTTATGAGCCGAAATCCCCGACCGAGAACATATGTCAACAAGAACATCTTGTACCATGTTATGCCGATGTTTAATACCAATAATACCAGCGCAAGATACAACGTGATCTCCAAAATTAACCCTAGCAAAGACCCTGGAACAGGCTGAGCACGACATTTGAACAGAGAATAGGGGAACACGTAGCCGATAACATAACATGCACCGGTAGGTCCTAGCATTTATAGTCTGTCCCAACCCAGATATCGGAACCACCCTAAGCTAGTTCGAAGTATAGTCCTCCATTTGCGATTTCCATAACGCCACCTGTCGAGTAGATAAAGAAAATGTAGATTCGGCAGTTTGGGTAACACGTGTGAAATATATTATTATTATTATTATTATTATTATTATTATTATTATTATTATTATTATTATTATTATTATTATTATTATGAGTAAACTGAAAAAAATATCCCTAAACTTTGCGATTCTTGTGAGAAATGTCCATAACGTTTTGGTTTTTTGCGAGTTATGCCCATGAAACGTTACTGTAGTTGCAAATTCCCCATTTTGACTAACGCTGAAATGACTATTTTACCCTCATTTTCTTCGATAATCTCACTCCACCCGTTTGCCTTCTTTCCAGCACGATACAAAATGATTTATTCACCTTCCAAACCTTGAGGGACAAAATTCGCGATAAAACTTTCATACGAAAATGCTTCATTTGGGGCTGTTTGTTCACCTAACAACTGACACAATTATAAACACATTGTCTATTCGTCTAACATATAAAACGTAAACCCTAATTGCTTGTTTAGCCTGCACAAATCCAAAATTTTTAACACGGATATTGGTCGTACTGGAAGCGGGAATGGGGTCGTGGAAAAGAAAAACAGAGGGAGAAAGAGGCCTAGAAAATACGGTCCGGTACCTGCGCCTTCAGTTGCATCTCCTAACCAGAGTACACCCACACCACAATAGAAGAGGGGAAGCCCTATTGTTTAGTTCCTTTATGTGTTTAAAATTGGCTTAGTTTGATTTTGTTAATTGTAGCATATGTTGGAAGTATTCATTGGCTAGTATTGATTGTGAGTGTTGCCAAAATGTGGTTTGGTTTGTGAATATGTTCAGTGTTTAGTGTTTGTTCGTGAAGCACTGGTAATGCTTGTTCAGTGTTTCCTTGAAGTAGTATTGACCGTGAGTGAGGCTAGTATTGACTATGAGTGATGCAAAAAAGTAGTATTCATTGTGCTTTTAACTTTTGTTTCATAGTACTTTCAAGGAATATTTGTTGGTAGTGCATGGGTAATCATTTATTATATAGTGTAATGCCTTCAAGTAAATTATTTTTTCGTGAGTCTATCCAGCCTTGTTGAGCATTAAGTGAATGGTTAACAGTAGTGTGCAATTTTTTGTGTTAAGTGATCACATCTAGTCTTGTTGGCTATCTTTATAGACGACAAAGAAAATATGGATAGCATTTGTGATCGTTTGGAGAAAAGGATTGAAAAACTTGAAGATGTGTTATACACGGCCAACATCCTGAAAGGATAATTTTTTTCAACCTCTTATGATGTAATGTAAATACTATCATTTGACTTTGTATTATAGTTTGGCTATCTTGAATAATCTTTGCAGATATCAGATACAAGGTTAGGCAAAAAGTGATTGAATGTTTGGAGGATGATGCAGAAGTATGGTTTAACATGGGCAATAACTTTAATGATGAATTATTGGATTAGATGAAAGCAAGATATGGGCTATACAAAACCATCACATAGGAAAATCTAGATGAATTTCTTAATGAGATGTTTATGAGGACAAGGATTGAAATGATAGGTAAAAGTATTCAACCTCTTAAAAGGGTATTTGGAAAGGTAAATAAGTCTTATTTATTTCATTTTGGCTATCTTTATAGATGACAAGTGAAAGGCAAAAGTGACTGCAGAGCTTCTTGATGAGCTGTTATCAACAAAAAGAAGGAAACTCTAGAAGGTAAATATATTCAAGCTCTTAAAAGTATGTTTGGAATGTCTTTCTACCTTATAGATGTTATTGATTTAAATATTGTTCTTGGAAGTGAATATTACAGCTTGTATTACACTTTGCCTTTGTTGTATAATCTTTGTAGTTTTGGATTTTGGTACTTTCAACGCTGATTTGGAAGACACTATATCAATGTCATGATGATAGTACCAATAATCATAGGAAGGGAAGGCCAACTGAGGGTACCAGAAGCAGAGGAAGGAAGCTGATGATAAACAGAGAAAGGCAAGGCCAGATGAGGGTACTAGTGATCAGAGTAAGGCAAGGCTTCTGAGTGTAACCGGCTGCGTCCTTGGCCTAAGAGCAAAGTTGAAAGAACCAGCTCCCAAAAGAGGTTCTAAGTGTTGTTCATTGCATTCCAAAAAGAGAAACTAAATGCAGGATAATGGTCCTTGTTTTGGGTTGTCATTTTGCATGTGCATTTGCATACAAAAAGACAACACAAAACAAGGACCATTATCCTGCATTTAGTTTCTCTTTTTGGAATGCAATGAACAACATTTAGAACCTCTTTTGGGAGCTGGTTCTTTCAACTTTGCTCTTAGGCCAAAGACGTAGCCAGTTACAATCAAAGGCCTTGCCTTCCTCTACTCACTGGTACCGTCATCTGGCATTGCCTTCCTTTGTATATCATCACCTTTCTTCCTCTGCTTATTGGTACCCTCAGCTGGCCTACACTTCCTATGATTACTGGTACCATCGTCTGATAGAGTGTCTTCCAAATCAGTGCTGAAAGTACCAAAACCTAAAAATGCAAAAATTATACAATAAAGGAAAAGTGCATACAAGCTGTAATATTCAATTCCAAGAACAATATTTAAATCAATAAAATCTATAAGGTAGAAAGACATTCCAAACATCCTTTATGAGCTTGAATATATTTACCTTATAATGTTTTCTTCTTTTTGCTGATTAAGAGCTCATCAAGAAGCTTTGCAGTCACTTTTGCCTTTCCCTTGTCATCTATAAAGATAAAAAAATTAAAATTTAATAAATAATACTTAATTGCCTTTCCAAACACCCTTCCAAGAGTTTGAATACTTTTACGTATCATTTTAATCCTTGTCCTCAGAAATAGTTTATTAAGAAATTCATCTAGATTTTCCTATGTGACGGTTTTGTCTGGCCCATATCTTGCTTTCATCTGATCCAACAATTTATCATTAAAGTTATTGCGCATGTTACAACATACTTCTGCATCATCTCCGAACTTTAAATCACTTTTTGCCCAACCTTATATCTGATATGTGCAAAGATTATTCAAGATAGCTAAACTGTAATACAAACTCAAATGATAGTATTTACATTACATCATAAGAACTTGAAAAAATTAACCTTTCAAGATTTTTGCCGTGTATAACATATCTTCAAGTTTTTCAAACGTGTTCTCTAGACGATCACAAACGCTATCCACATTTTCTTTGTTATCTATAAAGATAGCCAACAGGACTAGATGTGATTACTTATACATAATCAAACATGAAACACCACCTATACTTGTTAACCATTAAACAAGACTAGATGCGAGCACTTAACCCAGCAACTGCACACTACTGTTAACCATTCACTTAATGCTCAACAAGACTAGATATACTCATGGAAAAATAATTTACTTGAAGGCATTACACTAGATAACAAATGATTTCTGGTGCACTACCAACAAAAATTACTTGAAATTACTATGAAAAAAATTACAAACACAGTGAATACTACTTTTTGGCATCACTCACAGTCGATACTAGCCTCACTCACAGTCAATACTACTTGAAGGCAACACAGAACAAACATTACCGGCGCATCATGAACAAACACTCAACACACACACACACACATACACACCAAATAACAACTTTTTAGCAACACTCACAATCAATACTAGCCCATGAATATTTCCAACATATGCTACAATTACCAAAATCAACCTAAGGTGCACCTAAGGTGCAGGTAGCGGACCGTATTTTCTAGGCCTCCCTATCCATTTTTTTTCTTTACCACAACCACATTCCCGCTTCTAGTATGACCACCATCTAAGTTAAAAAATTAGGGTTTGTGCAGGCTAAACATGCAATCAGGGATTTTATTTTTATGTGTTACACGAATAGACAATGTGTTTATCATTGTGTCAGTTTTAGGTGAACAAACATCCCAAAATGAAGCAGTTTCGTATGAAAGTTTTATTGCGAATTTTGTCCCTCAAGGTTTGGGGGTGAATAAGTCATTTTGCATAGTGCAGGAAAGAAGACAAACGGGTGGAGTGAGATTACTAAAGAAAAGATGGGTAAAATAGTAATTTTACACGGCCACTAACGTGAAAAACTAACGAGCGTTAGCCAAAATGGGGAATTTGCAACTACAGTAACGCTTCAAGGGCATAATTCACGAAAAGCATAAAGTTTAGAGACATTTTTTGTAGTTTCCTCTATTATTATTATTATTATTATTATTATTATTATTATTATTATTATTATTATTATTATTATTATTATTATCGAGAAAAACATAATGTTTACTGATTTGTAGCTATTTATATAGTTTTTTTTTTAAAAAAAAACTTTATTCCATGTGTAACGTGATAGATCTCTATGTATGTTTAAGGCTAATAAAAGGTATTTACGCAAAATATTTCCCTCAAAAATTTCATATTCACTCTAAGGGATAATGTCGGCTTGAATATGCTCGTAGAAGTTGTTGCCATTGGTTAGGAAGGGCATGATCTTCTACGGAATATAAAACCTTGCGACACATTTTATATCATTAATGACTTGCCTGCCACACAATCATCTCTTGCCAAGCAAGAGATCGTCGATATTATGAAAGGTAGAAAGAATTTAAACAAATCAATGTCAAAAGAGCTCTTCTGGAAATCTGTCTGGCCACGCGCTATAGGAGGATGATGGTGACATGGTCAAACTTCGACATAAATGGTTTTTCTAGTATGTGGAGTTGTTGCATTGTCACTCTAGGAACACATTAAAGGGATGCATTATTTTGACTCTGTATGTGATGTCCTCAGTAAGGTCGCATTAGAGGCAAAGCTTATTGAAGTAGAAGCAGATCAGAACAAAATAGCTGATCTATATATGAATTGGGGTTTGCAAATGCTTACAAATGTGGATACCAGTTTGGGTGTTGGCGTGGTTAATATAGATTTGAAATAACCATGGCAAGATCGAAACTTGTATCGACATTGAACCTTTGCAAAAACTAATTCCTATCTAGATCAGCCATTTTATCTTGGTCAGCTTCAACTTCAATAAGTTGTGGCTCTAAAGCCACCTTACCAAGGACACAACATACAAAGTCAAAATAGTGGATTCCTTTAATAGTTATTGGAGTGACAATGTAAGAACTCCATGTACCAAAAAAGAAAAAAGAAAAAAATTGTAGATGTTCGGCCACACCATTCACCGCCTATAAGGCGTGGCCATACGGATTTCCAGAAGAGCTCTTTCGACTTCGATTTTCTTACTCTCTTGCCACCATGAAGAATATCGGCGATCTCTTTCTTTGTAGGAGATTAACGCGTGGATGGTAAGTCGCAAATGATATAAAATTTGTCACAAGGGTTTAGATTCCGTAAAAGGTCATACCATTCCTCGCCAGTGGTGATAGCTTCTACGAGCATATTCAAGCTGACATTATCCTTTAGAGTGAATATGAAATTTTCGAGTGAAGTTTGTTCACATAAATAGCTTTTACTAGCCTGATACATACATCATAGGTTAATTATGTTATACATGGAACAAAAAAACTATATAAACACTTCCAAATCAGCCAACATTATGTTTTACATGATAATGTAAAAAAATATGTGGCCACCCCTTCAATGTCGTAGTTAACATGCATGCCAAAATTTACTTGTATTTAAATTATAATTCAAAAAAAACTTTCAGCCATTTCTATTTATATCAGAATGTATAATCTTAGATCGAGCTAGTTAAACAGAATTTTCTATAATAATATTAGAAATTACTGATATGGCCTTTAGTTTATTGGTACCAACAAAGAAGAAGAAAATTCTTGTTTTTTAATTCCAATTTCGTTTGTTCCTCACAACACCATTCCTAACGAAACCCAAATTTTCAACTTTATTTTTCCTAACGTCACTCGCATGATACCTACATTCACCAAATAGCATGGCATAATTTGGTTACCAATAATCAATTTAATTGCAAGCTCATACCTTTTGGCGGACCAGCTTCAATGATAATTCCATCTATTTACTTAACAACATGATCATGAATCCTCCATTGGCCATGGAGGTTCACCTGCGCCCACTCCAGGCTATCCATAAGGGTAATCGTACTGGGATTAGTCGGCTCGCAATGTCGAGTCGAAAACCTAGGTATACAAAAATAATGAGTATGAATAAATTAATAATCAACAGTCGAGTCAAAGTCGAGTCTCAAACTAATGTTTCTCAGTTTTCGAAAATTTGCACCTTCTCAATTTTTCGAATCAAAATCTTTCATTCGAGTTGGACTTGAGTATCAAGCAAACACTACAAAAAAAATGTACTTTAGTGACACAATGAAAAGAGTCATTAAAAGTATAAAAATGCCGCGAAACGTATAAAAATGTCGACAAAAGTTAGAAAAAGATGTCACTGGATTTTTTTTGTTGTTTTTCCTACACTTAAAAAAGTGTAAGTAAAAGTGAAGGCAATAAAATACTTATAACGACAAAAAAAAAATGAAAGGATATATATATATATATATATATATATATATATATATATATATATATATATATATATATATATATATATATATATATATTTCATGACACTTAATTTTCATAAAAAATGTCATTAAATCTTAAAATTTTGATATTTTCTCACACTTTTAAAAAATGTCATTAAAAAAATTAGATTTAATGACACTTTTTTTATGTCATTAGTAACAGAGTCACTAAGTCATATACTGAAAATTCCAACTAGGGTGGATGAATATTACATGGGATCATAATTATGCTTTCTATTTTTTGTTGAACATGACATGCTCGATCACGAACCCAACTGACAGAAAATGGGAGATCAAAAGAAATAATAAAGCTCCAAGCATTCATATTCTTCCACCGTTATCAAACTTTTTGGTTTTTATACAATAGAACTCAAATGGCAGATTTTATAATTCTTAATAATAGTATGAATTGCAAACTTAGCCCTCTAAATTGTTTATTAGACATTATGATAAAAAAAAAAAAAAAAAAGGCTCATGTATAAAACATTTCTCTACGATAAGAGAGTATTGTACGAACGTTTAGTGACTTGCATATCCTTCCCTAAGAAATCTTTCTAAACTGAATTACTTAACAAAAGATCTATATTATCATGCAAGATCCTTCAGTATGTACGTAAACGTTTTGCAAGCGAAGGTGAAATCATCAATTCTTCATTTCATTAAATTACCAAAAATATTGTACCTTCAATTTCTTATTTTCATGGGTCCTCCTGACAGTCATTATATCTAGGCGGGCATGCACTCCAACTCCGAGCCACTAGTTGCATCAAGCTCGCAAACCTAAATATCAACACGAAAATCACCATAATTATCACAAGTACAATCGTGTGTGACTGATCAATCGATTATTATAAATATCGACAAAGAGTAAGCCTATATAATTTAAAAATTATAAGGTAAACTAATGATTATACTGTAAACAAGAACTAGTTATAATACCCGCGCACGCGCGAGTTTTTTTTTTAAATTTTTTGAAATAATTATTTAAAAATTTTAATCCTATTGTTAATTGTATCTTATTTATATTTTTTGTATTTATCTTTTACTTGTGTTGTGGATAAATATAAAATAAATATTTTTTTTTAAAATATCTTATCTATATTTTTTGTATTTATCTTCTACTTGTATTATGGATAAATATAAAATAGTACTAAATCAGGTATGAATTGATTTTTTGAAATGCAAAATTCTCAATAGAGGTTTTATTTTATTATATAAAAGATTTTAGATCAAATCATTTACGTTAACAGCTATAAAAAGAAAAAAGATCCATCTCATGAATGGATTTTAAAACTAATTAAAAAGTATATAACCAGACCTGATCGATGTTGTTGAGACTTGACCTTGGAACCCTTACATGAATGGATTTTAAAACTTAAAACCATCAGCAATTTAATCAGAGCTAGTACAGATAAAGATTAACTGATTAAATATGAAAGATAGATATGCATGATTGTGATGAAAGAAAACTATTTTGCTAAAGTAAAACCCTAAAATCTCTCACTATGGGCGATTTCCGAAACCGTCACAACCCTTAATTTTCTCAATCGCTTCTATCTAATTCGTCCATAGATCATGATTTCCCTTCTATGATTTGATTCTTATCAGATTCATGGATGGTTTTCATTGATTGATGGTCGTTTTTTTTGGATTCAGTTGTATTCTTAGGGTTTTGGAAATCGCCCCTGGTCTCTTGCCGTCATATTATATTATCCTTACATGTTTCTGATTATACTCTTTTAATGAGTCGCCTCTCTACCTTTAAACTTATGTTCATTGGTATGCAATCGACTGTTTCTTGATGTATTCTTTATGATAAGGTGGCGGTAGTTGATTATTTATGTTAATCGTTTAATGATGTGTCTCATGGCTTATTATTCAAATCATTACTCGGTTTCTTATGGACGATCAAGATCAATCCCTAATCGTCGATCGTTAGGGTTTGCTTACAAGAACGATTTCCTATTTTTTTAGGGTTTCGTATTTAATGGTTTTGATTGGTCTGTTGTTGCTTGTTGGTGCTGCTGTGCTTAATGTATATATCTTATGGTTTCAGTTGGACCTTTGTCCACTGTTTCATGAAGTCGATTTGTTAATCGTGGTTTATCTTTTGGTTTGTGATGTTATTCATGGATGTGGGTTGAGAGAGGGAAGGCGATGGTTGTCGATGAGGGTTATGGTTTTCTCTAAAACCATAATTTTCTGGTGTATTCATATCGTACTTTGATGGTCCTGGTGATTTGCAGTCCGTTGTAATCACCATCTGGGTTACGCTTGTGTGCGTTTGGTTATGATTATACCCTTGGTTGGTTCATTATGTGTTGAATGGGGCCTGGTTATGACGCTGCTATGGTACATTCTTGTATGTTTGTTTGCCACGGTTTCGTATTGCTGGGTGGATGTGGGATGTTCACATCTCATGTTTTATTTTGTTATTATACCTAGTTTGTTATTTTGTAATTAGCTAGGTTTGGTCTGTGTTTATAGCCTGTCATAAACACTTGTTTATCAAGCGCCTGTGCTTGAGGTTAATGTGGTACTTCAGCCACATTCCATTGTACTTAAAAGTTTTTTTTGGATAATATATTTACCGGGTCGTTGACCTTTTACCCAAAAGAAAAAAATCGATTGAAATTGAAGGATGAAGAAATGTGATGATTTTAGGCTATATTTATAGTATGAATGACCACTCAGTAGTGAGCTGGCACCGAGTTGGCAAAAAAGAAACCCTAATTTATCCTATTGGTGGCCCAAGAAAAGCTTTTTTTTTTGGGTAAAAGGTCAACGACCCGGTAAATATATTACTCCAAAAAACATTTAAGTACAACGGATATGAGTGAATCCCATATCTCAACCCGTTACATAGGCGAAAAGCTTACATAACAAGATACTTCCTATTTTCTAGACAAGAAAACAAAACCATTTAAAGACTCGGACAAAAATATAAACTACTTCCTACGACCTTGGAGATTAAAGCCATAAATGGCATTAAGAGCATCCAATTCCCCTGGAAGATCATAAATTTGCTTCGAGTAATCATCATAGTCATCAAATTCATCTTCACGCTCATGACCTCCACCAAAAAGATTTGCTGATTCGTCGAACGTGTTAAGAACTTCATCCTCATCACTATCAGAAACCACAACATCACCCACCTTGGAAAACGGGTTAGCCCTCTTAGTGACAGAGGCAGACGGAATAGGATGACCTTCATCATCCACAAGTGTAGCTTTACCATCGATAAGTAGATTTTCAAGCTTACTAATTTTCTCAACTATAGGAGTAGAACCAACTTCCTTAGTTCCCATTGAATCACTCACAAGCGGTTCTTGTGATGTAGTACCAGTCTTAACCGACTCATCCTCATTAACTTCCATTGTACGGCCAGCATCCACATCCATGTTGGTGTCATAAGTAGGAATACCAAACACATCCGTATCATCCATATTAAGAGCATCAAATTGGTTAGATGTAGAGATCGTTGTTCCACTAGAACTAGCCACATCAGAAGTCTTCTTCTTAGTGCCACCAACATTCTTAGGTTCAGGAGGAGTCTTTTTGGGTTGATACTGAAACTGCTTACCCACAACAGGTTTAGTAAACCCTCCTTTACCCGGAATTGTAGGACCACCTTGTTTTCCTTTCTTCCTGTTATTGACAGTCTTGAAACTATCATTAACAGGCTTAGTAGACTGAACAGGAGGTATAACAACTTTAGGACAGTCAGTCAGAGTATGACCAAATATCTTACACTTGTCACAACGAGGTGGTTGCCACTCGTATTCAACCCGTACCTTCTCAATAGTCGAACCCGAACCATCAAGTAACGGTATCTCAACAGTGAGGCTGTCCCGAAGCACCTCATCCGACTTCACTTCTATCATGCATCTAGCAAAATTACTACGGCCCCACAATTCCTTGCACATTAGGCTTGTAAAAGCATCTAATCTATTGGGCGTACCAATCAGTGTGGCAAGAAGACTGAAGCCATCATCAGAAAACATTGCAAGGGGGACATCATGGAATTTAACCCACACAGGGATGTTAGTCAGATCCTCTTTAAGTAGATTAGTGTTCAAAGTCTATGGTTTAAGAATAATAGGAACATTTCTGATCAACCAAGGACCGTTTTCAAGCACATCATCAACACCTTTCTTTGAATTGAACTTAAAGAAAAAGAACCCCTTTGCATTCATCATTACCTTTTGCACACAAAACTTAGCCCATGCATTGCGAACATAGTAATCAACAACAGGAAAAGCAAGGCGTTGGCCAAGGAAATAACCATAAAGAGTATTCTCAAACCTTGTGTTTACCTCTTCCACTACTTTCAATGGAACTGAAAGGTCAACATCATCCTTATTTTTGCTACATTCCAACTTCCGAAAATTAGACACGTGTTTATGAGGTTCATTAGAAGTAGCACCTGCGTAAGAAACCGACTTCACACCAGTACAACTAGTAGTATCATCCTTAGAAGCATCAGGACCAGAAGCTGTCAAATTAGAATTTTGCCCAATACCACTCGAATTGTGCAAATCAGAAGAAGAAGCCTTATTAGCAACAATCTCACGTTGAATATTATTCATGGCTTCATCAAAATTATTATGCGCATTAGCTAACAAGTGCTTCACAGTTTCAGCACTTGTAACCGGCTCCAAGTCGTCACCATGTGATGTATCTTTCGTAAGTGGAATCGGCTCCACTTTCTGAATACCATTCATAGAACAATCAGGTGAATCATCCACATTCAAACTCTCTTGACAAGGCTTCTCTTGACTAGGACACCCCACGTTATTATACAAATCAGAACCAAGAGCAGTGTGAGTAATCCCCATCCCATTCACATCATCCACCACGGTTCCGTCATGATCAATACCAGATTTAGGGTCAATAGAAACCCTAACATCCTTACGTATAGGGATTCGAGCAGAAGAACCCTCATCAATACCTTTCAATCTCTTCGTACGATCAGCCAAACCCACAACATCAACGTTAACATTCTTAGAATTCAAAAAACCCTTATTCATCTTACACAACCACTAACACAATAATCAAACACTAATAATAGCCAATTACCACCAGCAAGCATGCAATACAAAATAAAAAGATAAAACCCTAATCGCAAAGATTAGGGTTTATAGCAAATAGCACCGGAAAACTAACCTCCCACCATAATTATTGTCGATCAATAAAGGAATCGATTAACAACAATCAGGATGAAAATCAGTCCACGATCAGACAATAACAAACCAAAAGTGGATATTATATCAGTACCCCACGATCAAATATTATATAAGTACCCCACGATCAAATCAAACCAAAAGTGGATAGATAATTAAAGAACCACCGACCCACTATAGAGAATGAAACAATATAGAATAGGGTCGATGTAGTTTCTTGGATCGAATAGTAAGGGAATCGGTTTCACCTTTTTCGCCAGAGAGAATAAGGGTTTTTTTTTTGGCCCAAGAAAAGCTAATAAACCTATATTGTGGGCGGCACCTAATTGACGAATTGAAACAAACCCTAATTACGGGGTGTTGATTGTGTGTTGACGTGGCAATGGTGCCTAATATTTGGATAAGAATGTTTACACTTTGACTAGATTTTTTTATTTTTATTATTAAAGTCTTGGTTAACTTATAACACATAATTTGTTTCAATTACTTCACCTCCGCATGAATTCTAATATATAAAGTTATTTACCTATAAGTGTATGTTAAAGTTTTAAGGCGTAATTTATCCGAGTCTAGGTTCAAGTACTAGCTAAGGCTATACCATTAGGACATTTATGAACAACAAATTACACTTACAGAAAATACTAGAAGAAACTCAGACACTGTTGGTGTAGCCTAGCTATAACCGAAACCTAGCTTCCTGACACCTTACAATGATGCTCAAAGTGATCATTGGCGTAAAGGCTACTAGGCTACCATAAGGGAATCCACCAAAAATACACAAGAAGCCTATCTCAAGCATCCCTAGCTTCCAAGGAGCTCAAGCCTCTCAGTACCCTTACTCTTAGTCACTAGAAGACAAATCTAGAACACTTCATGAGCCTAATCTTAGTAATGGGTTTCAAAAGTTGTGGCAACATATGACAGTTGCACATGGACATGTCTCTTCCTAAACCAAGAAGAACAACGCAGTCTATGCACCGAACCTTCCCATTGGCGAGCACAAACATGCTCCCCACTTACCAATCCGGCTGAGACATGTGATGCAACCTAGAAAATTTTCTAGGGTTTACCTATAATTACCAACATCACATGTACATTGCAGGTATGTTCTCTCTCACTCATACTTCATTTCTCTAAACACATTATCCATAATCTGATGACTTGTTCTCACACCAGAGCCAGTAAGCAGGATATTTCCCTGTGCTCCAATTAACGTAGCGTGTTTTCTTTGTCTTGTATTTAGGTTACTTAACACGTTATAGGTATCCGGTCTACCAACCATGTAGGTTCTGATCAACAAGTGCAATCCATTGTGCGATAAAATATGAGATGGTTCAATTGTCCCCTCTAGCCCTGCGCATTGAAACCACATAATTTCTATATAAATTAATGTTAACGTCTTGAGGGTTATGAATGGTAGATTGGAAACTCGCGTTAATTTAACTGATAGGGCATTAATCTTGACAGTGTGAGATATCCTTTATTCAATTATGAAATTGAAAAGATCACTTATTTATCAATTGTAAGATTGCAAAGGAAATATGGTTTGAGGTCTTAAATGGTGGAGGATAGCAAATGCTACTTTCCATACGATGCATGAAGTGATTCATCTGGTTGATCATAACCCTCTTGGAGAAAAGATCTCATCTTATTTTGATGTGCTTGTTCAAACCACACTGTGGTCCTTATGACGGTATAGAAACGTAATCACTTTCTTAGTCAAGAGGCGCGCCGTAGATCAAAATTTTAATGACATCAAGACCTTCACTTTTAATTAGATTGTAAGAAGATGCAGAAGTTTTCTTTAAAATGGATATAGTGGTTTAATTATCCTTCTAATGCTCTAGATCCTCATTGTAATATTTTCAATGTTTTGCTAGTTTTATGTTGTTAGTCGTTAAAACACAAACATGCATGTGAACATGGTTAACGATTCTTAAACAATATCTTGATCACAAGCAAAACTCAGTGGTGTCGCTAGCAATTTACTACCTCATATCTCATCCAAAGACCTTTCCTTGTGATTGAAATGTACTAGAGCTTTGCATTAAAGATAGTACATTCGATTTTAATAAAAAGATTATCTTTTTTTGTTAATAAATTAAGGTATTGGGATTTTGCTGTATTTATATAGTAACGGGGTTTTCATTTATGTTATAGATGTATATTGTACGTTGATGTTTAAGTGAGTAGGGTTTTAATGACTGGTCACACATGAATAAAATTTAAACGTTATTCCCCTGTAATATTTGTATTTGCTATTTTACACGGTTTCAGAGCTTTAGGCACGACCCACCATAAATTTGTTATTTTCCGGTCATCGGTTACTTGTGGGTGATTCGGAGGGATCCCGACATATTTATTTTCTACCTCTTCATTGCTTTTTTTAGCCTTTAAATTCTTTTTATTATATTATTCCTAGTCTATAAAACCCTAGTCATCAAAACACACTCATATTATGTTGATTTAGTCATGAACTACTGATTTTGTTTTATCAACATAACACCTTATTTTAATATGAAAAGATCATGTCGTCTTTGAAGAAAATAGTTTGTCAAAAAATTATCGCTCCTACCTAAAGCAAAGCAAGCTGTGACGTAAAAATAAGTCACAAAAAAGGAGGAAGTCGTCAAGCTGTATATAACTTTACTGCCAAATACAGCTCTACATTCGTGCAAATAAACATAGACGAAGAAGCAAACAAAACTCTAAAAATGGAAAGCAAGAAGATGATAACAACATTCGATCCAGTTTGCCTTTTCGGTTTTCTCCAGCTCAAACTGCGGGAGAGTTTTAGATGACTTGGTTATGTCCCAAGCTTAATTGTGGGCTTAGGCTCCATATGTTTTAGGGTTATGTTTATGTTCCTTGTTTATTTATAAATAGATATCACAATCTCTTATGTGAAGACATTCACTAATATTACTATTTGTTATTTTAAAGAATACCCTCTAATACGAACAGAGTATGAAGAAACGGTTATGATAAGTGCATTCAGATTCCAGAAATCCTGAATTCTCAAAGCATGAGATGATATACCTCATAAAAACATAAGCTTACAACTCAGGCGATAGTTGTTACAAATCTGTTGGTGGCTGATTTGCAATATATTAAGATTTTTTTTATCTATTTTTTTATATGTTACATCGTGAAATTATGTTACAATGATTCTTAAAAAGTATATAGATCGATAAAAAAATGCATAGATCGATTTAAAAAATAATCTACATTTTCTATAAAAAAAATATGTATAGATCGATTATTAAAAAAAAAACTTCAGATTAACAAAAAGATATATATAGATCTATAAAATAGATATGTATAGATCGATTTAAAAAAAAAAAAAAAAAAAAAAAAAAAAAAAAAAACTCTAGATCTTCCACCAAAAAATATGCAGATCTATAAAAAAAAATATGTATAGATCGATTATTAAAAAACACTCTAGATTAACAAAAAAAAAATATAGATCTATAAAAAAATATATGTATAGATCGATTATTTAAAAAAACTCTAGATTAACAAAAATACATGTAGATCTATAAAAAAAATATGTATAGATCGATTTAAAAAAAACTAAACTCTAGATCTTCTACAAAAAAATATGCAAATATTTAAAAAAAAAAAAAAAAAAAAAAATGTATGGATCGATTATTATAAAAAAAAAAACTCTAGACCTACAAAAAAATTATATAGATCTATAAATAAACTATATTGGTTTATAAAAACTATATATAGATAGAAATAAAACTTTAGATATACCAAAAATACATATCGATCTATTAAAAAAAACTACATAAAATACCTCGAAGTGGGGGTTGTGTCGAGTGGAGGAGGCGGCCGTGGTGGTTGATGGAGGCGGCGGCGGTGGATGGAGTGGCTGTGTTTTGTCTTTTTCTTTTTTTTGGATGGAAGAATTTTTATGAAGACTTTTTTGTTGGATGGAGATGTAGTAGAGTGTTTTTGATAGAGTTGTGGTATTGTTTATGTTTTTTTTTTTTTTTTTTTTTTTTTTTTTTTTAGTAGAGTGTTTTTTTAGAGTGAGATATGAGTTTGTGTGTGTTTTTAGAGTGAGATGAGCAATTGTGAGGGTGTTTTTTTTAGTGAGATTTTTTTTAGGTGAAAGAGAGTGTTTCATGTGTGTGTGTTTTTTGGTAAACATAAAGTGAAGTAAATAGGATTGGATGGGTATTTGTTTGTTTGTTGATTTATGTGGTTTTATGGGTTTGGTAATTTTTTAGGGTTGGATGTTGGTTTGGTGTATGTAATTTAGACTTTAATTTAAGTTTGTGTGTTAATCTTAAAGATGGAGGGTTGGATGTTGGTATGGTGTATGTAAATTTAGGCTTTAATGTAGGTTTGTATGTTGAATCTTAAAGATGGAGGTTTGGATTTTAGTTGGGGACATGCATGCTTTATAAAGGAATATAGATATTTATTTATATATTTTAACCAAATTTCTTCACCAAATTTATTAAAATTTGACAATTTTTTTTTGAATTTTGATTTTTAATTAATTAATAAGAATGTTGGATTTTGCAACGTGTCAAAATAAAGCACCCTGATTACCCCAATTTATTCTCAATAAGATTGTTTTAGCAAAATACTTTCAAAATAATGTAATTTTTTATTATATAAAAGATACATACGCTGTAAGGACAAAATGATTAAGCAAAATGCTCTATAATAGTAGCTTTTATTATTGTTTTTTTGCTTTTAAAATTGTGCACATGACGTACAAAAACATTAAATGTTTTTGCCATGATTAATTTTGCTCTGGCACTGAATTTATATCCTATAAAAACAACAAAAATGAATGATAAAGTGGCCAATTCATTGTGACTTTAATCTAATTTTTTCCATCATTCTATTATTTAAAAATGTATCATACTTGTCATCGTTTGTAGTTGTGTGTACCATTGTTTGATTCCGATTCCTAAGAACACTTGATTCGATTCCTAAAAATACATCAATCGAAACACAACATAATCAAAATTTGAAAAGATGTGCATGAAATAATCAGGTTCGAACAATATATAGTACACACAACTACAAAAAAGTGAGAAGTATGATACATTTTTGAAACAATTAGCTGGAAACTCTAATCTCCTCCTCCTTTAAATAGAGACCCTGCCTTCTCTTTTTCTGAAACATTTATCTTTCTATTCACCTCTCTCAAGAATTGTTACATTCTTACTTGTTCAAGATCGATAAATTCATTTGTTTCCCCTATACTTTTTAAGGTATAAAGTTTCCATTAGTACATTGCATCCATTAAACTGTAATCCACTTGAAAAATAAGAGTTTAACCTCTGTATTTTAACATGTCAAGTTTGCATGTATGTTGATGTCAACTAGTTTATTGTTGTTGTTCTTTTCTTTTCTTTTATTTTTTATTTATTTAATTTTTAAAAAAGAGTAGAGGATAAAAGTGCAAATGTTCTTGGTTTAAGAATAGATCTGAGCATGGTTATGTTGATTGCTTTTTACCAATGTTGTGTGTGGTGTATATAACGTTATCTAGTATATAACTAGGCAAAGTTGAAATTAGTGTTTTTTTTTTGGGTAAAAGGTCAACGACCCGGTAAATATATTACTCCAAAAAATATTTAAGTACAACGGATATGAGTGAATCCCATATCTCAGCCCGTTACATAGGCGAAAAGCTTACATAACAAGATACTTCCTATTTTCTAGACAAGAAAACAAAACCATTGAAAGACTCGGATAAATATATAAACTACTTCCTACGACCTTGGAGATTAAAGCCATAAATGGCATTAAGAGCATCCAATTCCCCTGGAAGATCATAAATTTGCTTTGAGTAATCATCATAGTCATCAAACTCATCTTCACGCTCATGACCTCCACCAAAAAGATTTGCAGATTCGTCGAACGTGTTAAGAACCTCATCCTCATCACTATCAGTAACCACAATATCACCCACCTTGGAAAATGGGTTAGCCCTCTTAGTGACAGAGGCAGACGGAATAGGATGACCTTCATCATCCACAAGAGTAGCTTTCCCATCGATAAGTAGCTTTTCAAGCTTACTAATTTTCTCAACTATAGGATTAGAACCAACAACCTTTGTTCCCATTGAATCACTCACAAGCGGTTCTTGTGATGTAGTACCAGTCTTAACCGACTCATCCTCATTAACTTCCATTGTACGGTCACCATCCACATCCATGTTGGTGTCATAAGTAGGAATACCAAACGTATCTGTATCATCCATATTAAGCGCATCAAATTGGTTAGATGTAGTGATCATTGTTCCACTAGAACTAGCCACATCAGAAGTCATCTTCTTAGTGCCACCAACATTCTTAGGTTCAGGAGGAGTCTTTTTGGGTTGATACTGAAACTGCTTACCCACAACAGGTTTAGTAAACCCTCCTTTACCCAGAATAGTAGGACCACCTTGTTTTCCTTTCTTCCTGTTATTGACAGTCTTGAAACTATCATTAACAGGCTTAGTAGGCCGAACAGGAGGTATAACAACTTTAGGACATTCAGTCAGAGTATGACCAAATATCTTACACTTGTCACAACGAGGTGGTTGCCACTCGTATTCAACCCGTATCTTCTCAATAGTCGAACCCGGACCATCAAGTAACGGTATCTCAACAGTGAGGCTGTCCCGAAGCACCTCATCCGACTTCACTTCTATCGTGGATCTAGCAAAACTACTACGACCCCACGATTCCTTGCACATTTGGCTTGTAAAAGCATCTAACCTTTTGGGCGTACCAATCAGTGTGGCAAGAAGACTGAGGCCATCATCAGAAAACATAGCAAGCGGGACATCATGGAATTTAACCCACACCGGGATGTTTGTCAAGTCTTCTTTAAGTAGGTTGGTGTTCAAAGTCCATGGTTTAAGAATAATAGGAACATTTCTGATCAACCAAGGACCGTTTTAAAGCACATCATCAACACCTTTCTTCGAGTTGAATTTAAAGAAGAAGAACCCCTTAGCATTCATCATTACCTTTTGCACACCAAACTTAGCCCATGCATTCCGGACATAGTAATCAACAACAGGGAAAGCAAGGCATTAGCCAAGAAAGTAACCGTAGAGAGTATTCTCAAACCGCGTGTTCACCTCTTACACTACTTTCATAGGAACTGAAAGGTCAACATCAACCTTCTTATTGCTACATTCCAACCTCCGAAAATTAGACACATGTTTCAGATGTTCATTAGAAGTAGCACCCGCGTAAGAAACCAACTTCACACCATTACCATTAGTAGTACAAACCTTAGGACGACCAAAAATTGCACTCGACAGAGGGATACTTGTAAAATTAGCTTCAGAGGCACCAATTTCACGTTGAATTTTGTTCATGGCATCATCAAAATTCTGATTCGCATTAGCAATCAATTGTTCTACATTAGGCTGTTGAGAGCCTTTAGAAGACGAAGTAGAATCATGTGTACCATGAAGTTGCTCCAAATCATTCAAGACAACCTTATCATTGTCAATAATAACGTTACCAACATTACCAAGTGAAAACGGCTCCACTTGAGATTCATTCACCACGTTACCAGAATGGAGACCTGGGTCACATCCATTCTGAGCAGTAAGTACACCACCATCAACACGAACATTAGTATCAGATTTGGCAGCGCTTGTGTTAAGAAACCCTTTATTCATCTTCTCTCAAAACCCCACGTACAATAAAGAACAAGAAAAAAACACAGCCACAATAAAGTTTAAACCCTAACCGAAGTTAGGGTTTACAACGAAGCAATAACAACCAACTAACCAGCATCCATAATACAATCGACCAAGGACACGAATAAATTAAGGATCAGTCGATTACCAACAGGATGAGATAACAAAGAACCCTTACCAACAGGATGAGACCGATTAAGCACAGGTCGGTATAATAAAGGAACGATTCCCTAACAAATTGATCACAACAGCAAGCCAATTAGGCAGGAATGAAGGGATCGATTAGAGGTTAGGGTGTAAGGATTTCGTTTTTTGATCACCAGAGAGAAGTCGACTTTTTTTTAAAGTTAGTTGAAATTAGTGTTTGATATGGTGAAAATTAATTATCAATCAAAATTGAGAAAGTTTGAGTTCTGATAAAGGATTGTAAAATTTTTTCTAAATCGAGCATGTTTGCATCGAATTGTGTTTTAATGTTCATTTGTTTGGATAGCTATGATATGCATCGATGATTCCGCCTGCTACTAAAGCATGATTATGAATCCAATTAAGTTTGGTGATCTTGATTGATTTTATATGGATGACGGCGATGATTAGCTTTTTAGGTTTTAGATACTATCGCTTAATTTATTTTTTTCGTGTTTATTGATCTTTTCCCCTTGACCTGTTGTTATGATACTAATTAATAAATAAAAAGGTGATTTACTGAAAATGGTAAATAGATTAAATATCATCTATCTATAAATACGGTTGTTTTGTGTTTTGCTCATGTATAATTTCTTGATCGTTATCAAACAATTGGTGATTTTCCTTCAGTCTGTTGAGCAAATGGCACCCAAGAAGATGAAATTCAATAAGGTTGCCACGCAGCTTCAATCTGAACGTTTTTCTGATTTAGCTGATAATTTAATTCGAGTAGGAGGTGGGGTACCAGGCTATTCCAGCTGAGATGGACGACTATGAACGCTCAGAACTTTTTCGTGTTGGTCTTGCAATGCCAATTATATGGGTTCATGATGATGCTAAAATTAACATTGAAGCCTATAAATCTAAATTTGAAAGTGTGAAGAAAATAAGTAAGCTTGATAAGTTACATTTTGAGGTGGTGGATAGTACTGCAGAAGAAACAAATCGAGGGTGGGAAGACAAGGGTTTACTTCCAATTCCCGAATCATTTGGTGAATCATTGACCAATGCTGAACCTAAGAGTTTTGTTCTTGGTCTATATATCTTTATCAATAATTTTTATTTAGTGAATGAGTTCATGGGAAACATAGGAATGGGAAGGGTACACGCTCTCATTACTATGGGGAGTTTTATCATTCTGAGGATTATAAGAAATGGAAAGATTGGAAAAAGGCTATAGGATGGTCAAATTGGAAGCATGATAAAAGTATAACGATAGATTTGCCGACATATGCAAATATTTTTACTGATTCACGGCATAATGAGCTTTTATCTCGCTTATTTGCTAATGCGACAGACGAATGCAAAGAAAGATTGGCTGACGCAGTTAGATCGTGGGGGTCCTACTGATTTTCTTCCTGCTATTGTTGTTAATCGATTGTTATTGATCGACAATAATTATGGTGGGAGGTTAGTTTTCCAGTGCTATTTGCTATAAACCCTAATCTTTGCGATTAGGGTTTTATCTTTTTATTTTGTATTGCACGCTTGCTGGTGGTAATTGGCTATTATTAGTGTTTGATTATTGTGTTAGTGGTTGTGAGAGATGAATAAGGTTTTTTTAAATTCTAAGAATGTTAACGTTGATGTTGAGGGTTTGGCTGATCGTACGAAGAGATTGAAAGGTATTGATGAGGGTTCTTCTGCTCGAATCCCTATACGTAAGGATGTTAGGGTTTCTATTGACCCTATTGATCATGACGGAACCGTGGTGCATGATGTGAATGGGATGGGGATTACTTACAATGCTCTTGGTTCTGATTTGTATAATAACGTGGGGTGTCCTAGTCAAGAGAAGCCTAGTCAAGAGAGTTTGAATGTGGATGATTCACCTGATTGTTCTATGTATGGTATTCAGAAAGTGGAGCCGATTCCACTTACGAAAGATACATCACATGGTGACGACTTGGAGCCAGTTACAAGTGCTGATACTGTGAAGCACTTGTTATCTAATGCGCATAATAATTTTTATGAAGCCATGAATAATATTCAACGTGAGATTGTTGATAATAAGGCTTACTCTTCTGATTTGCACAATTCGAGTGGTATTGGGCAAAATTCTAATTCGACAGCTTCTGGTCCTGATGCTTCTAAGGATGATACTACTAGTGGTACTGGAGTGAAGTCGGTTTCTTACGTAGGTGCTACTTCTAATGAACCTCAGAAACACGTGTCTAATTTTCGGAGGTTGGAATGTAGCAAAAAGAAGGATGATGTTGACCTTTCAGTTCCATTGAAAATAGTGGAAGAGGTAAACACGAGGTTTGAGAATACTCTCTATGGTTATTTCCTTGGCCAACGCCTTGCTTTTCCTGTTGTTGATTACTATGTCGGCAATGCATGGGCTAAGTTTGGTGTGCAAAAGGTAATGATGAATGCAAAGGGGTTCTTCTTCTTTAAGTTCAATTCGAAGAAAGGTGTTGATGATGTGCTTGAAAACGGTCCTTGGTTGATCAGAAATGTTCCTATTATTCTTAAACCATGGACTTTGAACACTAATCTACTTAAAGAGGATCTGACTAACATTCCTGTATGGGTTAAATTCCATGATGTCCCCCTTGCAATGTTTTCAGATGATGGCCTCAGTCTTTTTGCCACACTGATTGGTACGCCCAAAAGATTAGATGCTTTTACAAGCCAAATGTGCAAGGAATCGTGGGGCCGTAGTAGTTTTGCTAGATGCATGATAGAAGTGAAGTCGGATGAGGTGCTTCGGGACAGCCTCACTGTTGAGATACTGTTACTTGATGGTTCGGGTTCGACTATTGAGAAGGTACGGGTTGAATACGAGTGGCAACCACCTCGTTGTGACAAGTGTAAGATATTTGGTCATACTCTGACAGACTGTCCTAAAGTTGTTATACCTCCTGTTCAGCCTACTAAGCTTGTTAATGATAGTTTCAAGACTGTTATTAACAGGAAGAAAGGAAAACAAGGTGGTCCTACAATTCCGGGTAAAGGAAGGTTTACTAAACCTGTTGTGGGTAAGCAGTTTCAGTATCAACCCAAAAATACTCCTCCTGAACCTAAGAATGTTGGTGGCACTAAGAAGAAGACTTCTGTTGTGGCTAGTTCTAGTGGGACAACGATCTCTACATCTAACCAATTTGATGCTCTTAATATGGATGATACGGATGCGTTTGGTATTCCTACTTATGACACCAACATGGAGGTGGATGTTGGCCGTACAATGGAAGTTAATGAGGATGAGTCGGTTAAGACTGGTACTACATCACAAGAACCGCTTGTGAGTGATTCAATGGGAACTAAGGAAGTTGGTTCTACTCCTATAGTTGAGAAAATTAGTAAGCTTGAAAAGCTACTTATCGATGGTAAAGCTACTCTTGTGGATGATGAAGGTCATCCTATTCCGTCTGCCTCTGTCACTAAGAGGGCTAACCCATTTTCCAAGGTGGGTGATGTTGTGGTTTCTGATAGTGATGAGGATGAGGTAGTTAACACGTTCGACGAATCAGCAAATCTTTTTGGTGGAGGTCATGAGCGTGAAGATGAATTTGATGACTATGATGATTACTCGAAGCAAATTTATGATCTTCCAGGGGAATTGGATGCTCTTAATGCCATTTATGGCTTTAATCTCCAAGGTCGTAGGAAGTAGTTTATATTTTTGTCAGAGTCTTTAAATGGTTTTGTTTTCTTGTCTAGAAAATAGGAAGTATCTTGTTATGTAAGCTTTTCGCCTATGTAACGGGCTGAGATATGGGATTCACTCATATCCGTTGTACTTAAATGTTTTTTGGAGTAATATATTTACCGGGTCGTTGACCTTTTACCCAAAAAAGATTGGCTGAGGTATTTCTTTAAAATCACTACTTTTCATGCCATCTAATCATACATGAATTTCGGTTTTCATAATCTTTCCAAACTTATGATCATGTTGTATAAATGTGTTAATCTGATTTGTATAATTGTGTTAAAGAGTCTATGTTGAAGTTTCTGTAGAGAATTTTTTAGTGGCGCTCTAAAACTCATTGTAGATGGGATAACTTCATTCATCTAGAATTTAGTTGAATTGGATTATATTTTGTGTTCATTCATCTAGAATTCTGGATTATATTTTGTGTCCATTAGATCAACCAAGTGTAATTATAAAAAATACATTTGCCTAAAATTTATTTAAATTCAAACAACTTGGTATGCATTTTATATTAAACCTGACCAATTTAGTCAATTATACATGCAGCTAAAATATGAGAAAAAAGCATTCATGGACAACCGCTCGGCCATGAGTGTGACCTTCAATTTTTCGAAATTAGCCCATGGGTATTTCTGGTACTTAAAGGTTCATTGGTTTGGTGAAAATAATTTTATATTTAGCTCAAACAATTGGCCATCTAGTTACTGATGAGAAAATTTGCTATTGCTACACTTGCTCTAGTTGAATTTTTACAATTTATTTTGAATGGCAAATACTCATGACACACCCGTCTCTGGTGGACATAATTAACCTGCAATCTTTTGGATAGTAGGCAAATTTTGATACCACTAAGCTAAAGGCCATATTGGCAGTTTCTAATGTTAGTTATGCAAATTATGTTGTACTAGTTTGATCTAGTGTCTTGCTAGCTTATATGGTCGAGTGTGTTTTTTATTTATTTTAATTTATTTTATTTATTTTTATTTTATTTTATTTTATTTTTTAATTTAAAATTTTAATACCAAGAAATTTCTGACATGCCTAGTAACTATGGAATTTGAGGGGCCGGCCAAATCTATTTTTCTTACTTCATCGCATTAAACATAACGTTTGCTGAACTCTTCAAAGGAATCCACTATTTTGATTCTGTATGTGATGTCCTCAATAAGGTCGCTTTAGAGCCCGAGCTTATTGAATTTGAAGGTTATCAAGATATCTCACAAATTGCTCCAACAAGACATGAACCCAAAATTTCTTGGTTGACGGGCAAGTCACATGCCACTCAGCCAAAGGCCTTGGGTGATACCAGTTTGGATGTTGGCGTGGATGGGGTTTCTAAAATTATGGAGCTAAGAAGTTCACCGTCCTTTGGACCTTCTTCTTTAGCCAATCATGTGCCTGACGAGCCACAAGACAACCTTGAGAATGTGATAGACAAGGCCCTCCCTCAAATAAATCCAGCGTCAGACAGTGGTGGCGCAGCAGCTGCAGCAGGAGCGAATGTGGTGCAGCAGCCGGTCCTGCTTCCACAAAGACTTAGTAGGAGAAATCGAATGTTAACAACAAAAGCTTTTGAAGCTTTTTCTAATGGTTATTTAGGATCAAAGAGAAAGCGAAAAGGCAAACAGGAGATGGAACCAGCAAGAAGAGTTCGCAGCCAGACTGATCTGGTCACGAGTGATGGTGCAGTCAGTGGTGCGACTGATATGATCCAGGATCAAGCACAAGTTTGACCCGCTGATAGCTAATTCTAGATTTTATCAAACATGCAAAATGTTTATCCCTTTTTCTTGTAAGAAAACTATACTAGTGTTTAAGGTTTAAACAATACAGATGTTAGCCGTTTCTTACTTATGCATACATATTTTCTTAATAGCATATAGTCAGAATCATGTCCCCTGGCGGTGTAGTTTTGTGGTGAATTAATATGTAGGAAATGAAGATATAAAGGACAAAGAAAACTACTGTTTATTGATATCAACTATGGCTCTATATATAGCCTTTGTGAATACAACGTGCAAGCTAGAAAATAGCAACCTATTCTACCTAAACAACCTAAAGACCTGGTGAACAATACTCCAACTTTTCTAAACATGTACATGTCCAACATACAGTTCCATGAGAATCGGTCCACACAATACTAATTCAAACTAACAATAATTTATTATTAGATGAAACTCATGCCATGCTTACGTGAATCCCGAAACATAACCGATTATATCCAACAGGCGGTATGCTATTGTAACAAGACACCCAGAATCACACTCAAATAGGTTTGTGTGCACGCATCTATATATCGTTAGTAACATATATATAGTTGAACTTCAATATGTATATAATAGCGTCCTGGTTAATTACTGCTTATTGCCTACCTAGTTAATATTGAAGGATAATTGTATGAAACCTAGCTGGTTCTATAAAGGGCAAATACCGTAAAAAAGCATCATATTTATCTTAAAATACACTTTTGGGTATCGAACAAAATTTTTTCCTCATATAGGTACTAAACTTTCATTTTTTGGTCTCTTTGAGGCACTTTGTGACGTTTTTGCACCTCAAATTATTAAAAATCCAGGGGCAAAATGTCACAAAGTGCCTCAAAGAAACCAAAAAATGGAAGTTCGGTACACATATGAGGAAAAAATTTATTCGATACCCAAAAAATGGTATTTGCCCTTCTATATATGTATGTGAATTACTAAGTTACTTTTGTTCTTTTACATTGAATAAATATATGGCTTTTTTCCTCCTCATTTCGAATTTCAACCTAGACTGTCAAATTTGTCAAACCAAGCCATGTTTTGGTTGGTTGTGTCAACTCGACCAAGTTATAATCGGGTTTGTACAATTGGAAGTCGTCTGAGTTAAGCCGTATTTCCAAGATTTTACAGCCTAAAAAGATTAGCTAAATTTAACTGTGCACATTCTTATGCAAGGAGACAGAGGCAATATACGCTATAATTTTCCATTCGATATTCAGTTTTTTAATTGTTTCAACATTTAGAGAGTCCATTTTATCTCACTTATACAAAAGCCAATTAATTTGATCAATATTTAATTCAGTACTAGACAACTGTAATTTAGCGCTACACACTTAAAAATGTCAGTATAAATAAATCAGTTACAAAGGTGTCCATATATGTATTGACCAGAAAAATATAAGTGTGTATAACTGGCTTGAGTAAGGAACCTAAAATGAAACGAAACAATTATGGGAATATACTTTTACGATTTCTAGCTGAATTTGTTCAAGCTGGTAGAGGAAGTGATAGTTTTGTTCGACCCAAATAGATAAATTAAAAGTGTGTTGCTTACCTAGTTGCAGTTAAAGAAATTGTTATTTACCTCGATATAGGCCATCTAAAGGAACTGAAACTTGCAGGTTTTCATCAGCAATATCATGAACAGTCTTGTGGAGCTGCCGATGCAAAAATGTTGTCTCTGCATTAAAATGTTTGGCTGGAAATAAATTCCCTTCTAGCTAGTTTTTGAGAAATGTTAATCACCATATTCAGGAACGTGGGTGGGATCTTAAAAAAAACTTCAAATTTGTAGAAAGCCTGAAAGTGATTTTTAATTAACAGTTTGGAGTCGGAGTGTCGGGTGGCACTGAGGTTGTTTTACATAGCGTCAATAGGGTGTTGAGTGAATATCACAATGATGGGTCTCTTGCAATGCTTATTGTGAACTTCTCGAATGCTTTTAACCTTGTGGATAGATCGGCATTACTTCATGAGGTTAGGGTGAGGTGTCCCTCCATATATTTGTGGGTCAATTTCTTATATGGGCAGGCAGTGAGATTGTATATAGGAGACACATATATGGTCTGCCACTGGAGTGCAACAAGGCGACCCATTGGGACCTCTTCTTTTTGCTCTTGTATTGCACCGACTAGTACATAAGATCAGAGACAGTTGCAAGCTTCTCCTTCATACTTAGTATCTTGATGATGGGACCATTATGGGAGACTCAGAAGAGGTGGTCAGGGCATTAGACATTTTAAGAATAAGTGGTCCAGGTTTGGGTCTTGAACTTAATATCAAGAAAACAGAGATATTTTGGCCCTCGTGTAATGGTGTAAAGCATCGTGAGGGTTTATTTCCTATCGATATTCGAAGGCCATCATTGGGTGTAAAGCTTCTTGGGGGAGCTGTTAGTCGAGACGCTAATTTTTTCAGTGGGTTGGCTATGAGGAGAGCCGCGAATGCTGTTGATTTGATGAGTCTTCTTCCACAGTTACTTTTCCCGCAGAGTGAGCTCCTTTTGCTTCGATCATGTATGGGTATTGCTAAACTCTTTTTTGGTTTAAGGACTTGTCAACCTGTACACATGGAGGATCCAGCTTTGTTCTTTGACAAAGGATTGTGTGAGTCGATTGAGAACATAGTGGTTTGTGGAGGACCTTTCTTTGGAGACGTACAGTGGCGACTTTCTTCTTTGCCTATTCGATTGGGAGGTTTGGGTTTGTACTCGGAAAAAGTGGTTTCCTCTTATGCTTTGGTGGCATCGAGGGCCCAATCTTGGGTGCTACAAGACCACATCTTACGTGACAGTGGCATATGTGGTATGGATGTTGATTATGTTTCTGCTCTGGATTGTCTTCGTGATACGATTTCAAGCTTTGATTTTAGTGGCTTCACTAATAGGACGCCGTCCCCTCTAAAGCCCAACAAACACTGGCGAGTGCCTTTTTTAGTGAAATGGTCAAGGATACGGAAGTTCATTTTGACATGACTTTGAGACAGAAAGCTGTTTTTGACTGTCTACGTGCACCACATGCTCAAGATTTTCTATTAGCTATCCCCATAGACGGGCTAGGTCAGCATATGTCACCGGTGGAATATCGTACTATTCTTAAGTATCGCCTTATGATTCCATTATTTCTGGTTGATGAGATATGCCCTGTTTGTCGCAAGGCATGTTTGGATTCCTTTGGGGAACATGCGGTTCATTGTAAAGAGCTCTTGGGCTTCAAGTACAGACATGATTTTGTTAGAGACGTCCTTTTTGATGTATGTAGGCATGCCGGGATCTCCGCCAAGAAAGAAGCGCGTGTGAACTTTTTGACGGACCCGTCGGATGGAAGATCTACATTGAGACCGGCTGACATTTTGATTTTTGGATGGGAGGGAATCATGCTTGTGTGGATCTGACTGGGGTTTCTCCTCTCGTGGGGTTGAGTAGTCGGGGTTTTACAGCCAGACATGCCGCTTTGAAAGCCACTTCGTGCAAAGTGACAAAAAACACCAGAAAGGATGCATTGAAAATCAACACGTGTTTATTCCTTTCGCGTTTAATACATTTGGCTTCCTTGCACCTGAGGTGGTGGAACTACTCAACACAGTCTAAGGAGTTATGAACAGTAATGTTATGACAAAATAGATCCACAAATGTAGTTTTCAAAAGAGTTAGCTTTGCAATTCAAAAAGGGCTAGCAGCGCAGCTTGTTGCTCGTTTGCCTTCAACCACTAGGTAAATTCTATTTTGATGAAATAAATTTATATAGTAACAAAATAAAGTTGTTGAAAATTTTGAAAAAGTTCACAACAAAAGGGAAGAAATATGAATAAAAATCGATTAACATTAATTAAAAAAATGCACAATTTGGATAATTTTTGTTCGTCCAATAAATATATTCATTAACGTTTTTCATTCTTTAGAGTGTTTTGATAAAAACTAAAGTAGCTTATTTTTTTAATTTTCAACCGATCTTCCTTTTTGCTGTCTAATGTTTTTCAATTTTTTTCCAACAATCTTAATTTTCATCAAAAATCCTTTTTAAGCTTTCTTTAACTGAAATTAAAGAAAAATTTGAATCCTCGGCCTACCCCCATCGAAATTCATTTTGCCAATTTCCGAAACCAAAGCTTCTTAAGCATTTTTTTTTATGTCTCACTCAAAATAAAGTACTACAGGCTAAAGAAACTTATTTTTTATTTATTTATTTTTTGAATGGCGGATTTCATTAAACTAGCAAGGAGCTAGAAAAAAACAATTACACAGGGGAAAATGAATTACATTGATTACATAGCCACTCTAACCAAACACTTTCTTATTCCTGCTAGAGCCAAAGAAACTAGAAAGGGCCAAAGAATCTAGAAAACAAAAGCCCCAACACTAGCCGGTAGCACCAATAAACTAGATCCCCCAAATACACCACCAAAAGAGGACCCGTAAAACAATAAAACTCAAACCACGTATAAAAAATAAAGACAAAAGATGTCATGAAGTAGCAAAATCACCAACTGCCCACAAACTAGATCCCGACCCCTTGTGCACCACCAAAAGAGGACCCGTTAAACAATAGAAGTCAAAGGATGAACAAAACATAAAGGCAAAAGATGTCATGAACTAATTAAGATAATACAGCTTGTTAAGTGTTGACACGAGATAAAAACACGCATATCTTCATATGAGTTTCAGCTTTTTGTCTATGTTTTACTCACTAAGGGTTAATCAGCTTTCGGGAAACTCCCAGTTTATCATAAAACCAAACACTGTTTATGTATAGGCAAAAGGGGATGAGGGTTGTTTTAAAGGAATGTGGGACCCCTTCATGACGAAGAGCTTATACATTATAAGTTTATTTAAACCACAAAGGAAACTACGTCGTTTCCTACTGTTGCTACACTATAGCGTTTTTTCCCGCCAAAAGCCTGCAGGCTCCCGGAGGCCAAGTTTCCTAGCCGTTTCCCGGCTCACCTTGGCCCAACGATGGCCCGATACAGAGTTAAGGATAACTGGTTGGATAAGATACCGGTGAACCACACAATCCTAAATCTCACACACACACACACACACACAATCAAAGCAGATAATCTTACGGCGCATGCTAGGGATTGATTTTTTGGTTTGCAACAAATCCTCCATGGCAAAGAACACCTGATCCGATCTACAATTTCAGGTTGAGGTTTTCTTTTTTGATTTTTTAGGTTTTCATAAGCAACTTTGTATTTTGTCATTATTGCCATGGATTATAGTAAATTTGCTTATTTGGTCTTTGTGTTCAAGGTCAAATATTGTAAGTTGTTGGGGTTGATTTCCTTTCCCAATCGATGGTGATGGTTATGTTGCTGCTTAAAGTAAGGTGTTTCTTATATTGTTTAGTATAGATGCATACCAACTGTTTGTTTTTATGACTTAATGAAAAAGATGCTATCTTTTTGTTTTGGTTGGAATTGGGTTAAAGGTTTATTGAATTTGATACGTGTTGCGATGGGCCGATCAGTTTTTATGAGTGCACAATCCATTGTACAACTAATGTATAATAGGGTAATGAAAAGGCTGTGATGATACAATTCTAATGTGTTCGAGTAGATTCGCCCAATGTTGAGATTGTCCATACCTTGGCAAGGCAGCTTTTAAAGTTTGCGGCCATCATGGCGGGGCAACTTTTACAGTTTGCAGCCATTTTGGCGGGGCAACTTATAAAGTTTGCAACCATGTTTGACCGATCCTCTTTATTCGATTCCTTACAAATCTGAGCCTCATGATGCTGTGTTTCCTTATTATACATTACCCCATGATACATTAGCCGTGGAAGTTAGCTAAGTGTTAAGTATGTGAGGTGTGGCTAAAGTTGCGGTGATGTACTAATACACGCGGTCTACGAGGTATAAGCCGAACAACGCTAATTCAACTTGTAACATGCGTGGAAGTAACCAGTACTAGCAATCATTGCCCATAGGTACATTATCTTTTACATTTGGATACTTTTAAATTGCCGTACCATGGAGATTTAATATTATTTTTTATTCAAATAGCACACGAACTATGATGGATATACCTGCTTCTAGGGTTCACTTGCGTTATGCAGTGGTGTCGTAAGTTTACAGCTCTAAGTAGCTATGTATCTTGGTATGTATTTTGCCTTGGTAACTTTTGTTCGTAATTATTTACTGGTACAAATAACGGAGGCCGTGATGATGAAATGTACATGTATGCAAAAAGATGTTTAGAGGCTGATATGTATCTTGGCTAGGCAATCGGGATGGTAATTGCTACTTGAAAAGGTGGCATTTGCAACTGTGATTGCAGCCATGGCCTATTAGCCCATGATGACATGAATACACCATATCTGAGCCTCCTTTTAAAATATCGGTATCATTTTTATGGTGATTTAAAACGTTGTCGTTTTACCCGATAAACTCAGATTAAAAGAATGTTTATTGTATTTGTATGAACAGGAGATATAGATATCCAGGATGGCTAATCGAGCGGCATGCTGATTCTCTTCATATGTTTCCCTACCTCAACTCTACAAAGTAAGTGCCCGCAGTTCTATAATTCTGTATGTCAAAATTATTTTAGCATTTCTATATAAAAAAAATAATTTTACACATTAATGTGATTTGTTAATGCAGAGAACCATTGGGGCACTCCATGCATCCTCTGTAAACATAAAGCCTGTTCCATCTATAATAGCTTTCTTTTCAAGTGGACCGATTGCAATTGCACCAGAGATTTTGTCGTTTGGTCTTTCGGCTCCGAATTCACGACTTAAAATTGTAATCGCTTTCGTCTTTATTCAACGTTTCCAGCATTTCTTTTTATTGTACACCACGGTTTAAGATAGAAACCTGCTATGTGTTACACTCAAGTCGTTTCATTTTGACATTTTTTTTGAGACTCCATTGCGATTCGAAACAACAGACACTTTCAGCAGGAGTTATAACAAATCATAGGCCGATTCAAACCATTGTTAAATAAATGGGTCGAAACTCCCTTAATACATTCAACCACATTCACATGATTATTTGCAGTCCTAAATGTGCGTCAAGTAATGGGTATTTCATAACCATGAATTATGCATATGGGATTTCATAGTTTTGATGACAGCAAAATATGTGATACATTTCATAGTTTTCATAGTTTTCAAAATCATGATTTTAATAGTTTGAATTATATGCATATGGAAGTATGGTGTGCCGAGAGATGCAGCTTTGGCGTCTGACAATGTCGTGGCAGTTCGTGGGTATGGTTGCGAGATTTATCCTATTTGTGAGTAATAAATTTATCCCCTGCATTTTTATTGTTATTGCCTACATGATCTGTTTTAATTCGATTATGCTTGGTTTTCTTATCTGCTTATATCATGGTGAAATAATATGTTTTTGGTATTAAAAACAAAAGTGGAATGGTGCTAATTATTTTTGAATGTTTAGCAGATGATTTGAATAAAAAACGGTGGTCTGTCTGGATGCCGCTCTTGGAATTAGCTGGGACAGCCATTGGTGGAAATGGGCCGAACCCACATGGTGCGAAAAGGCATGAAGTGAAGAAAGGGGAATCTGCTTCGGGTTCGGATGATTTGCAGTGCTAAAAGTTTGTTAAGTAATGGGTATGTACTAAGTGGATTATACATGACTGCAGGTGTGGTAAGCGGTTTTGTTATACATGTGGAGAGAACGACATAGAAATTTATGCAGGTATATATCTTAAATATTTATTTCAGAATTTATTTATTTTTATTTTTTTATAGAATATTTCAGAATGTTTCAAGTTTATGAAAAGGTCCTTTTCACCATTGCCTCTATCCTGATGCATTTCGAATATACGGCGGTTGATATGTGCGAAACATACAGAAGTTGTTAAGAAATATATGCAACGACGCAATGGCAGATGCTTTTGCATTTGTAATAATGTGATTGATTTAGGTTTTGGCTAATGAGATTTTAAGGTTTTGTATTTAAGGGTGATTGGGATTGCCTATGAAAACTGAATCAGAATTGAATAAACCTGAGTAAGGATGCTCAACTGTAACTCCTGTTGGGTCTCTAAAAATGTGGTCGCTTTTGTATTAGCTTAAACTATAATTACTGTATATTTTATTATTTTTACATATAAGACTTTACTTTGTCTCAAGTTCACATATTGCACTTAATGTAGGTCCATCAAAACTGATTGACCAAGGTCAGTGAGCTAAGTAGCTTGCCTTATAAATTGTTTTTGGTAATTGCTCTTTGCCTTTAAGAGAGTCAGACTTCGTGCCTAGCTAGAACCACTGTTTATTGTGCATTGGTTTGTAAGTCTATGGAGAGGTATTACTAAGGAGATTCTTAAGACTCAAGATTGTTGGAAGTCTATGTCATTTGAATACATTACTTTTTAACGCTACTATATCAATGTCACTCTAACCCTGCGCATAGAGGTTACAAAATAACGGGTCAATAATGTCCTCACTTAGCATATTAAGATACATTATAAAAGCTATCTACTTCTGTCTATATCAGCAACAAAATTATTTTGAAATTCGACGTGAAAAGTTACCTTCCTTGAAAGTCTAAATTGTTTCAGAAGGTCACTTTCGTTGAGCAGACACGTAAGTTGGGTTGGAAAGAATAAGCTCCCCCGCTTGAAGACACTAGAAGGGTGTTTGGTATTGATTATTTAACTTTAAAATTTTCTATGTCTACAATTGCAGCTTCTGTTTCTTTATTCAGTTTCAAAGATTCTCTGACCCATTCTGCTTGCTGGTAGGTGAAACTGGATTTTGATTTTCTTTGGTCCTTATGAAATCGATGAAACTATTGGCGGCTGAAGTCAGTTATCATGATACAGAGGTAATCGTTCTTTATACTTCTTTTAACGAGTGGATGCTTATTAAGTATGCCATGGGATAACTTCATTCATCTAGAATTTAGTTGATTTGGATTATATTTTGTGTTCATTCATCTAGAACTCTGGATTATATTTTGTGTCCATTAGATCAACCAAGTATAATTATAAAAAATACATTTGCCTAAAATTTATTTAAATTCAAACAACTTGGTATGCATTTTATATTTAACCTGACCAATTTAGTCAATTATACATGCAGCTAAAATATGAGAAAAAAGTGTTGATGGACAACCGCTCGGTCATGAGTGTGACCTTCAATTTTTTGAAATTAGCCCATGGGTATTTCTGGTACATAAAGGTTCATTGGTTTGGGGAAAATAATTTTATATTTAGCTCAAACAATTGGCCATCTAGTTACTGATGAGAAAATTTGCTATTGCTACACTTGCTCTAGTTGAATTTTTACAATTTATTTTGAATGGCAAATACTCATGACACACCCGTCTCTGGTGGACATAATTAACCTGCAACCTTTTGGATAGTAGGCAACTTTTGATACCACTAAGCTAAAGGCCATATTGGCAGTTTCTAATGTTAGTTATGCAAATTATATTGTACTAGTTTGATCTAGTGTCTTGCAAGCTTATATGGTCGAGTATTCGGTTCTTTTTTTTTTTTTTTTTTTTTTTTTTTTTTTTTTTTTTTTTAATTTAAAAATTTAATACCAAGAAATTTCTGACATGCCTAGTAACTATGGAATTTGAGGGGCCGGCCAAATCTATTTTTCTTAATTCATCACATTAAACATAACGTTTGCTGAACTTGAGTTTAGTAGTAATAAAACTTGATTCCATCTACAACGTGATTGATCTATGATATATGTTTCAGGCTGGTAAAAGCTATGCACACAAGAAAATTTCACTCAGAAAGTTCATTTTCACTCTAAGGGATAACGTCGGCATGAATATGCTAGTAGAAGCTGTCGCTATTGGCCAAGAAGGGCGTGATCTTTTACGGTATCTAGAACCTTGCTACTCATTCTATATCATACAAGATTTACCTTCTGAGCATTCTTCTCTTACAAAGCAAGAGATCATTGATATTTTGAAAGTGAGAGTAAGTAAATCAAAGTCGAACGAGCTCTTCTGGAAATCAGTCTGGCCACGCCTTGTAGAAAGAGGATGGCGTCGTGGTCAAACTTCGAGAAAAATGGTTTTTCTTGTACCTGGAGTTATTGAGCTGTCACTCCGAGAACTCTTCAAAGGAATCCACTATTTTGATTCTGTATTTGATGTCCTCAGTAAGGTCGCTTTAGAGCCTGAGCTTATTGAATTTGAAGGTTATCAAGATATCTCACAAATTACTCCAACAAGACATGAACCCAAAATTTCTTGGTTGACGGGCAAGTCACGTGCCACTCAGCCAAAGGCCCTGGGTGATACCAGTTTGGATGCTGGCGTGGAATCGTGGATGGGATTTCTAAAATTATGGAGCTAAGAAGTTCACCGTCCTTTGGACCTTCTTCTATAGCCAATCATGTGCCTGACGAGCCACAGGACAACCTTGAGAATGTGATAGACAAGGCCCTCCCTCAAATAAATCCAGCGTCAGACAGTGGTGACACAGCAGCTGCAGCAGGAGCGAATGTGGTGCAGCAGCAGCCGGTCCTGCTTCCACATAGACTTAGTAGGAGAAATCGAATGTTAACAACAAAAGCTTTTGAAACTTTTTCTAATGGTTATTTAGGATCAAAGAGAAAGCGAAAAGGCAAACAGGAGATGGAACCAGCAAGAAGAGTTCGCAGCCAGACTGATCTGGTCACGAGTGATGGTGCAGTCAGTGGTGCAACTGATATGATCCAGGATCAAGCACAAGTTTGACCTGTTGCTAGCTAATTCTAGATTTTATCAAACATGCAAAATGTTTATCCCTTTTTCTTGTAAGAAAACTATACTAGTGTTTAAGGTTTAAACAATACAGATGTTAGCCGTTTCTTACTTATGCATACATATTTTCTTAATAGCATATAGTCAGAATCATGTCCCCTGGCAGTATGCTATTGTAACAAGAAACCCAGCATCACACTCAAATTTTACAGCCTAAAAAGATTAGCCAAATTTAACTGTACACATTCTTATGCAAGGAGACAGAGGCACTATACGCTATAACTTTCCCTTCTACATTCAGTTTTTTCATTGTTTCAACATGTAGAGAGTCCATTTTATCTCACTTATACAAAAGCCAATTAATTTGTGCAATATTTAATTCAGTACTAGATAACTGTAATCCAGTGCTACACACTTTAAAATGTCAGTATAAATAAAATCAGTTACAAAGGTGTCCATATATGTATTGACCACAAAAATATAAGTGTGTATAAATGGCTTGAGTAAGGAACCTAAAATGAAACGAAACAATTATGGGAATATACTTTTACGATTTCTAGCTGAATTTGTATAAGCTGGTAGAGGAAGTGATAGTTTTGTTCGACCCAAATGGATAAATTAAAATTGTGTTGCTTACCTAGTTGCAGTTAAAGAAATTGTTATTTACCTCGATATAGGCCATCTAAAGGAACTGAAACTTGCTGGTTTTCATCAGCAATATCATGAACAGTCTTGTGGAGCTGCCGATGCAAAAATGTTGTATCTGCATTAAAATGTTTGGCTGGAAATAAATTCCCTTCTAGCTAGTTTTTGAGAAATGTTAATAACCATAGTTAGCAACGTGGGTAGGATCTTTTAAAAAATTTCAAATTTGTAGAAAGTCTAAAACTGATTTTTAAGTAACAAAATAAAGTTGTCCCTTTCCCACAAAGCCCAATATCAATCTCTTTATGAGCCGAAATCCCCGACCGAGAACATATGTCAACAAGAACATCTTGTACGATGTTATGCCAATGTTTAATACCAATAATACCAGCGCAAGATACAACATGATCCCCAAAATTAACCCCAGGAAAGACCCTGGAACAAGTTGAGCACGACATTTGAACTGAGAATAGGGGAACACCTGGCCGATAACATAACATGCTCCGGTAGGTCCAAGCATTCATAGTCTGTCCCAACCCAGATATCGGAACCACCCTAAGCCAGTACGAAGTATAGTCCTCTATTTGCGATTTCCATAACGCCACCTGTCGAGTAGATAAAGAAAATGTAGATTCGGCAGTTTGGGTAACACGTGTGAAATATATTATTATTATTATTATTATTATTATTATTATTATTATTATTATTATTATTATTATTTATTTTTTTATTTTATTTTTATTATAAACATCACTTTATTATTATTATTATTATTATTATTATTATTATTATTATTATTATTATTATTATTATTATTATTATGAGTAAACTGAAAAAAATGTCCCTAAACTTTGCGATTCTTGTGAGAAATGTCCATAACGTTTTGGTTTTTTGCGAGTTAGGCCCATGAAACCTTACTGTAGTTGCAAATTCGCCATTTTGACTAACGCTCGCTAGTTTTTTACGTTAATGGCCGTGTGAAATGACTATTTGACCCTCATTTTCTTGGATAATCTCACTCCACCCGTTTGCCTTCTTTCCCGCACTATACAATATGATTTATTCACCCTCCAAACCTTGAGGGACAAAATTCGCGATAAAACTTTCATACGAAAATGCTTCGTTTGGGGCTGTTTGGTCACCTAACAACTGACACAATTATAAACACATTGTCTATTCATCTAACACATAAAACGTAAACCCTAATTGCTTGTTTAGCCTGCACAAATCCAAAATTTTCAACACGGATATTGGTCGTACTGGAAGCGGGAATGGGGTCGTGAAAAAGAAAAACAGAGGGAGAAAGAGGCCTAGAAAATATGATCCCGGTACCTGCGCCTTCAGTTGCATCTCCTAACCCGAGTACACCCACGCCACAATAGAAGAGGGGAAGCCCTATTGTTTAGTTCCTTTATGTGTTAAAAATTGGCTTAGTTTTATTTTCTTAATTGTAGCATATGTTGGAAGTATTCATTGCCTAGTATTGATTGTGAGTGTTGCCAAAACGTGGTTTGGTGTGTGAATATGTTCAGTGTTTAGTGTTTGTTCGTGATGCACTGGTAATGCTTGTTCAGTGTTTCCTTCAAGTAGTATTGACCGTGAGTGAGGCTAGTATTGACTATGAGTGATGCAAAAAAGTAGTATTCATTGTGTTTTTAACTTTTGTTTCATAGTACTTTCAAGTAATATTTGTTGGTAGTGCACGGGTAATCATTTATTATATAGTGTAATGCCTTCAAGTAAATTATTTTTCCGTGAGTCTATCCGGTCTTGTTGAGCATTAAGTGAATGGTTAACAGTAGTGTGCAATTTTTTGTGTTAAGTGATCGCATCTAGTCTTGGTGAATTGTTAACAAGTATAGGTTGTGTTTCATGTTTGATTATGTATAAGTGATCACATCTAGTCTTGTTGGCTATCTTTATAGATGACAAAGTAAATATGGATAGCATTTGTGATCGTCTGGAGAACAGGATTGAAAAACTTGAAGATGTGTTATACACGGCCAAAATCCTGAAAGGATAATTTTTTCAACCTCTTATGATGTAATGTAAATACTATCATTTGAGTTTGTATTACAGTTTGGCTATCTTGAATAATCTTTGCAGATATCAGATACAAGGTTAGGCAAAAAGTGATTGAATGTTTGGAGGATGATGCAGAAGTATGGTTTAACATGGGCAATAACTTTAATGATGAACTATTGGATTAGATGAAAGCAAGATATGGGCTATACAAAACAATCACATAGGAAAATCTAGATGAATTTCTTAATGAGATGTTTATGATGACAAGGATTGAAATGATAGATAAAAGTATTCAACCTCTTAAAAGGGTATTTGGAAAGGTAAATAAGTCTTATTTATTGCATTTTGGCTATCTTTATAGATGACAAGTGAAAGGCAAAAGTGACTGCAGAGCTTCTTGATGAGCATGATGAGCTGTTATCAACAAAAAGAAGGAAACTCTAGAAGGTAAATATATTCAAGCTCTTAAAGGGATGTTTGGAATGTTTTTCTTCCTTATAGATGTTATTGATTTAAATATTGTTCTTGGAAGTGAATATTATAGCTTGTATTACACTTTGCCTTTGTTGTATAATCTTTGCAGTTTTGGATTTTGGCACTTTCAACACTGATTTGGAAGACACTATATCAATGTCATCATGATAGTACCAGTAATCATAGGAAGGGAAGGCCAACTGAGGGTACCAGAAGCAGAGGAAGGAAGCTGATGATAAATAGAGAAAGGCAAGGCCAGATGAGGGTACTAGCGATCAGAGTAAGGCAAGGCTTCTGAGTGTAATCGGCTGCATCCTTGGCCTAAGAGCAAAGTTGAAAGAACCAGCTCCCAAAATAGGTTCTAAGTGTTGTTCATTGCATTCCAAAAAGAGAAACTAAAGCAGGATAATGGTCCTTGTTTTGGGTTGTCATTTTGCATGTGCATTTGCATAATAAAAGACAACACAAAACAAGGACCATTATCCTGCATTTAGTTTCTCTTTTTGGAATGCAATGAACAACATTTAGAACCTCTTTTGGGAGCTGGTTCTTTCCACTTTGCTCTTAGGCCAAATACGTAGCCAGTTACAATCAAAGGCCTTGCCTTCCTCTACTCACTGGTACCGTCATCTGGCATTGCCTTCCTTTGTATATCATCACCTTTCTTCCTCTGCTTATTGGTACCCTCAGCTAGCCTAAACTTCCTATGATTACTGGTACCATCATCAGATGACACTGATAGAGTGTCTTCCAAATCAGTGCTGAAAGTAAAAGTGCATACAAGCTGTAATATTCAATTCCAAGAACAATATTTAAATCAATAAAATCTATAAGGTAGAAAGACATTCCAAACACCCTTTAAGAGCTTGAATATATTTACCTTCTAATGTTTTCTTCTTTCTGCTGATTAAGAGCTCATCAAGAAGCTTTGCAGTCACTTTTGCCTTTCCCTTGTTATCTATAAAGATTAAAAAAAAAATGTAATAAATAATACTTAATTGCCCTTCCAAACACCCTTCCAAGAGGTTGAATAATTTTACATATCATTTTAATCCTTGTCCTCAGAAATAGTTTATTAAGAAATTCATCTAGATTTTCCTATGTGATGGTTTTGTCTGGCCCATATCTTGCTTTCATCTGATCCAACAATTTATTATTAAAGTTATTGCGCATGTTACAACATACTTCTGCATCATCCTCCAAACTTTAAATCACTTTTTGCCCAGCCTTATATCTGATATGTGCAAGGATTATTCAAGATAGCTAAACTGTAATACAAACTCAAATGATAGTATTTACATTACATCATAAGAACTTGACAAAATTAACCTTTCAAGATTTTTGCCGTGTATAACATATCTTCAAGTTTTTCAAACCTGTTCTCTAGACGATCACAAACGCTATCCATATTTTCTTTGTTATCTATAAAGAGAGCCAACAGGACTAGATGTGATTACTTATACATAATCAAACATGAAACACCACCTATACTTGTTAACCATTAAACAAGACTAGATGCGAGCACTTAATCCAGCAACTGCACACTACTGTTAATCATTCACTTAGCTCAACAAGACAAGATATACTCATGGAAAAATAATTTACTTGAAGGCATTACACTAGATAACAAATGATTTCTCGTGCACTACCAACAAAAATTACTTGAAAGTACTATGAAAAAAATTACAAACACAGTGAATACTACTTTTTGGCATCACTCACAGTCGATACTAGCCTCACTCACAGTCAATACTACTTGAAGGCAACACAGAACAAACATTACCGGCGCATCATGAACAAACACTCAACATACACATACACACACACATACACCAAATAACCACTTTTTAGCAACACTCACAATCAATACTAGCCCATGAATATTTCCAACATATGCTACAATTACCAAAATCAACCTAAGGTGCAGGTAGCGGACCGTATTTTCTAGGCCTCCCTATCCATTTGTTTTTCTTTACCACAACCACATTCCCGCTTCTAGTATGACCACAATCTAAGTTAAAAAATTAGGGTTTGTGCAGGCTAAACATGCAATTAGGGTTTTTATTTTTATGTGTTACACGAATAGACAATGTGTTTATGATTGTGTCAGTTGTTAGGTGAACAAACATCCCAAAATGAAGCAGTTTCGTATGAAAGTTTTATCGCGAATTTTGTCCCTCAAGGTTTGGGGTGAATATGTCTTTTTGCATAGTGCAGGAAAGAAGACAAACGGGTGGAGTGAGATTACTAAAGAAAAGATGGGTAAAATAGTAATTTTAAACGGCCACTAACGTGAAAAACTAACGAGCGTTGGCCAAAATGGGGAATTTGCTACTACAGTAACGCTTCAAGGGCATAATTCACGAAAAGCGTAAAGTTTAGAGAATTTTTTTGTAGTTTCCTCTATTATTATTATTATTATTATTATTATTATTATTATTATTATTATTATTATTATCATTATTTACTTTATCGAGTAAAACATAATTGCTCTATCCTCTGTGTTGGGCTTCACAAGATTAAGTGGTTTTACTCTTTTGTGTTAGGGCTTGTGTAATCGTTTTCTTCACCGATTTGGGTCTTTATTGGATTTATCTTTGGTCGGTTTGTCACTGTTATTAAGATCCTATTCTGATTGATTGTTTATAATTACTATTGGATCGTTTCATCATGGGTGCTGGTTAGGAGACTTGTTCGATTGCCTATAAACCCTAATCTTGCGATTAGGGTTTTACTTTTTGATTGGTTTTGCATACATGCTGGTCTGCTATTGGTGATTGTTGTGGTGGTTTTTCGTGATGAATAAGGGTTTCTTGCAATCTAATATTGCTACAAAGGGGGTTAATACAGGGGGGCTGCCTAATGATGGGGTAACTAGTTTGGCCGATCAAACTAGTGGTTCGTCTGGTGTTGATAGATTTGGTGAGTTGAGTACACCCTCAACGATGAACCCTAGTAGTGTTAGTTTGAATGTGGCTGATGCACCTGATTATTCTATGAATGATACTCAGAAAGTGGAACCGAGTCCACTTACGAAAGCTACATCACATGGTGATGAATTAGAGTCGGCTACAAGTGCTGATACTGTGAAGCACTTGCTATCTAATGCACATAAGAATTTTGATGATGCCATGACTAATATTCAACGGGAGCTTGTTGCTAATAAGGCTTCCTCTTCAAGTGGTACTGGGCATAACTCTAATTCAAAAGTTTCTGGTCCTAATGCTTCTAAGGATGATACTACTAGTGGAGTGAAGTCGGTTTCTTATGTGGTTGCTACTTCTACTGAACCTCAGAAACATGTTTCTAATTTTCGGAGGTTGGAATGTAGCAAAAAGAAGGATGATGTTGACCTTTCAGTTCCATTGAAAGTAGTGGAAGAGGTAAACACGAGGTTTGAGAATACTCTTTATGGTTATTTTCTTGGCCAACGCCTTGCTTTTCCTGTTGTTGATTATTATGTACGCAATGCATGGGCTAAGTTTGGTGTGCAAAAGGTTATGATGAATGCAAAGGGATTCTTCTTCTTTAAGTTCAATTCGAAGAAAGGTGTTGATGATGTGCTTGAAAACGGTCCTTGGTTGATTCGAAATGTTCCTATTATTCTTAAACCATGGACTTTGAACACTAATCTACTTAAAGAGGATTTGACTAACATCCCGGTGTGGGTTAAATTCCATGATGTTCCCATTGCAATGTTTTCTGATGATGGCCTCAGTCTTCTTGCCACACTGATTGGCACGCCCAGAAGGTTAGATGCTTTTACAAGCCAAATGTGTAAGGAATCGTGGGGCCGCAGTAGTTTTGCAAGATGCATGATTGAAGTGAGATCGGATGAGGTGCTTCGGGACAGCCTCACTGTTGAGATACCATTACTTGATGGTACGGGTTCGACTATTGAGAAGATACGGGTTGAATACGAGTGGCAACCACCCCGTTGTGACAAGTGTAAGATATTTGGTCATACTCTGACCGGTTGTCCTACAGTTGTTATACCTCCTGTTCAGCTTACTAAGCCTGTTAATGATAGTTTCAAGACTGTCAATCATAAGAAGAAGGGAAAGCAAGGAGGTTCTACAATTCCGGGTCAAGGGGGGTTTACTAAACCTGTTGTGGGTAAGCAGTTTCAGTATCAACCCAAAAAGAATCAACCTGAACCTAAGAAAACTGGTGGCACTAAGCAGAAGACTTCTGATGTGGCAAGTTCTAGTGGTACTAAGATTTCTACATCTAACCAATTTGATGCTCTTAATTTGGATGATACGGATACATTTGGTATTCCTACTTATGAAACCAACATGGATGTGGATGCTGGCCGTACAATGGAAGTTAATGAGGATGAGTCGGTTAAGACTGATACTACATCACAAGAACCGCTTGTGAGTGATTCAATGGGAACTATGGAAGTTGGTTCTACTCCTATAGTTGATAAAATTAGTAAGCTTGAAAAGCTACTTATCGATGGGAAAGCTACTCTTGTGGATGATGAAGGTCATCCTATTCCGTCAGCCTCTGTCACTAAGAGGGCTAACCCATTTTCCAAGGTGGGTGAGGTTGTGGTTTCTGATAGTGAGGAGGAGGTTCTTAACACGTTCGACGAATCAGCAAATCTTTTTGGTGGAGGCCATGAACGTGAAGATGAGCTTGATGATTTTGATGATTACTCGAAGCAAATTTACGATCTTCCAGGGGAATTGGATGCTCTTAATGCCATTTATGGCTTTAATCTCCAAGGTCGTAGGAAGTAGTTTATATGTTTTTCCGAGTCTTTCAATATTATGTGGTAGTGGTTTTGTTTTCTTGTCTAGAAAATAGGAAGTATCTTGTTATGTAAGCTTTTCGCCTATGTAACGGGCTGAGATATGGGATTCACTCATATCCGTTGTACTTAAATGTTTTTTGGAGTAATATATTTACCGGGTCATTGACCTTTTACCCAAAAAAAAAAAAAAAAAAAAACTTTATTCCATGTGTAACGTGATAGATCTCTATGTATGTTTCAGGCTAATAAAAGGTATTTATGCAAAATATTTCACTCAAAAATTTCATATTCACTCTAAGGGATAATGTCGGCTTGAATATGCTCGTAGAAGTTGTTGCCATTGGTTAGGAAGGGCATGATCTTCTACGGAATATAAAACCTTGTGACACATTTTATATCATTAATGACTTGCCTGCCACACAATCATCTCTCACCAAGCAAGAGATCGTCGATATTATGAAAGCTTGGTAGAAAGAAATTAAACACATCAATGTCAAAAGAGCTCTTCTGGAAATCTGTCTGGCCACGCGCTATAGGAGGATGATGGTGACATGGTCAAACTTCGACATAAATGGTTTTTCTAGTATGTGGAGTTGTTGCATTGTCACTCTAGGAACACATTAAAGGGATGCATTATTTTGACTCTGTATGTGATGTCCTCAGTAAGGTCGCATTAGAGGCAAAGCTTATTGAAGTAGAAGCAGATCAGAACAAAATAGCTGATCTATATATGAATTGGGGTTTGCAAATGCTTACAAATGTGGATACCTGTTTGGGTGTTGGCGTGGTTAATATAGATTTGAAATAACCATGGCAAGATCAAAACTTGTATCCACATTGAACCTTTGCAAAAACTAATTCCTATCTAGATCAGCCATTTTATCTTGGTCAGCTTCAACTTCAATAAGTTGTGGCTCTAAAGCCACCTTACCAAGGACACAACATACAAAGTCAAAATAGTGGATTCCTTTAATAGTTATTGGAGTGACAATGTAAGAACTCCACGTACCAAAAAAGAAAAAAGAAAAAAAATTGTAGATGTTTGGCCACACCATTCACCGCCTATAAGGGGTGGCCATACGGATTTCCAGAAGAGCTCTTTCGACTTCGATTTTCTTACTCTCTTGCCACCATGAAGAATATCGGCGATCTCTTTCTTTGTAGGAGATTAACGCGTGGAAGGTAAGTCGCAAATGATATAAAATTTGTCACAAGGGTTTAGATTCCGTAAAAGGTCATACCATTCCTCGCCAGTGGTGATAGCTTCTACGAGCATATTCAAGCTGACATTATCCTTTAGAGTGAATATGAAATTTTCGAGTGAAGTTTGTTCACATAAATAGCTTTTACTAGCCTGATACATACATCATAGGTTAATTATGTTATACGTGGAACAAAATAACTATATAAACACTTCCAAATCAGCCAACATTATGTTTTACATGATAAAGTAAAAAAAAAAAATGTGGCCACCCCTTCAATGTCGTAGTTAACATGCATGCCAAAATTTACTTGTATTTAAATTATAATTCAAAAAAAACTTTCAGCCGTGTCTATGTATATCAGAATGTATAATGTTAGATTGAGCTAGTTAAACATAATTTTGTATAATAATATTAGAAATTACTGATATGGCCTTTAGTTTATTGGAACCAACAAAGAAGAAGAAAATTCTTGTTTTTTAATTCCAATTTCGTTTGTTCCTCACAACACCATTCCTAACGAAACCCAAACTTTCAACTTTATTTTTCCTAACGTCACTCGCATGATACCTACATTCACCAAATAGCATGGCATAATTTGGTTACCAATAATCAATTTAATTGCAAGCTCATACCTTTTGGCGGATCAGCTTCAATGATAATTCCATCTATTTACTTAACAACATGATCATGAATCCTCCATTGGCCATGGAGGTTCACCTGCGCCCACTCCAGGCTATCCATAAGGGTAGTCGTACTGGGATTAGTCGGCTCGCAATGTCGAGTCGAAAACCTAGGTATACAAAAAAAATGAGTATGAATAAATTAATAATCAACAGTTGAGCCAAAGTCGAGTCTCAAACTAATGTTTCTCAGTTTTCGAATAAACACCAATTTGCACCTTCTCAATTTTTCGAATCAAAATCTTTCATTCGAGTTGGACTTGAGTATCAAGCAAACACTACAAAAAAAATGTACTTTAGTGACACAATGAAAAGAGTCATTAAAAGTATAAAAATGCCGCGAAACGTATAAAAATGTCGACAAAAGTTAGAAAAAGATGTCACTAGATTTTTTTTGAGTGTTTTTCCTACACTTAAAAAAGTGTAAGTAAAAGTGAAGTCAATAAAATACTTATAACGACAAAAAAAATCAAAGGATATATATATATATATATATATATATATATATATATATATATTTCATGACACTTAATTTTCATATAAAATGTCAATAAATCTCAAAATTTTGATATTTTCTCACACTTTTAAAAAGTGTCATTAAAAAATTAGAGTTAATGACACTTTTTTTATGTCATTAGTAACAGAGTCACTAAAAGTCAGTTTTCTTATACTGAAAATTCCAACTAGGGTGGATGATAATTATGAGAACATGGGATCATAATTATGCTTTCTATTTTTTGTTGAACATGACATGCGTCACGAACCCAACTGACAGAAAATGGGAGATCAAAAGAAATAATAAAGCTCCAAGCATTCATATTCTTCCACCGTTCTCAAACTTTTTGGTTTTTATACAATAGAACTCAAAAAAAAAAAAAAAAAAAAAAAAAAAACAGAAACAGAAACAGAAACAAAGGCTCATGTATAAAACATTTTTTTAAGACAAGAGAGTATTGTACGAACGTTTAGTGACGTGCATATCCTTCCCTAAGAAATCTTTCTAAAATGAATTACTTAACAAAAGATCTATATTATCATGCAAGATCCATCAGTATGTACGTAAACGTTTTGCAAGCGAAGATGAAATCATCAATTCTTCATTTCATTAAATTACCAAAAATATTGTACCTTCAATTTCTTATTTTCATGGGTCCTCCTGACAGTCATTATATCTAGGCGGGCATGCACTCCAACTCCGAGCCACTAGTTGCATCAAGCTCGCAAACCTAAATATCAACACGAAAATCACCATAATTATCACAAGTACAATCGTGTGTGACTGATTAACTGATTATTATAAATATCGACAAAGAGTAAGCCTATATAATTTAAAAATTATAAGGTAAACTAATGATTATACTGTAAACAAGAATTTTAGATCAAATCATTTACGTTAACAGCTATAAAAAGAAAAAAGATCCATCTCATGAACATACATGTGATTAAGAAATAAACGATGTGAATCTAAGAAATATAGCCTTATATTAAACTAATTAAAAAGTATATAACCAGACCTGATCGATGTTGTTGAGACTTGACCTTGGAACCCTTACATGAATGGATTTTAAAACTTAAAACCATCAGCAATTTAATCAGAGCTAGTACAGATAAAGATTAACTGATTAAATATGAAAGATAGATATGCATGATTGTGATGAAAGAAAATGATTTTGCTAATATTTAAATCGATTGAAATTGAAGGATGAAGAAATGTGACGATTTTGGGCTATATTTATAGTATGAATGACCACTCAGTAGTGAGCTGGCACCGAGTTGACAAAAAAGAAACCCTAATTTATCCTATTGGCGGCCCAAGAAAAGCTAATAAACCTATATTGTGGGCGGCACCTAATTGACGAATTGAAACAAACCCTAATTACAGGGTGTTGATTGTGTGTTGACGTGGCAATGGTGCCTAATATTTGGTTAAGAATGTTTACACTTTGACCAGATTTTTTTTTATTTTTTTATTTGTATTATTAAAGTCTTGGTTAACTTATAACACATAATTTGTTTCAATTACTTCACCTCCGCATGAATTCTAATATATAAAGTTATTTACCTATAAGTGTATGTTAAAGTATTAAGGCGTAATTTATCCGAGTCTAGGTTCAAGTACTAGCTAAGGCTATACCATTAGGACATTTATGAACAACAAATTACACTTACAGAAAATACTAGAAGAAACTCAGACACTGTTGGTGTAGCCTAGCTATAACCGAAACCTAGCTTCCTGACACCTTACAATGATGCTCAAAGTGATCATTGGCGTAAAGGCTACTAGGCTACCATAAGGGAATCCACCAAAAATACACAATAAGCCTATCTCAAGCATCCCTAGCTTCCAAGGAGCTCAAGCCTCTCAGTACCCTTACTCTTAGTCACTAGAAGACAAATATAGAACACTGCATGAGCCTAATCTTAGTAATGGGTTTCAAAAGTTCTGGCAACATATGACAGTTGCACATGGACATGTCTCTTCCTAAACCAAGAAGAACAACGCAGTCTATGCACCGAGCCTTCCCATTGGCTAGCACAAACATGCTCCCCACTTACCAATCCGGCTGAGACATGTGACACAACCTAGAAAATTCTCTAGGGTTTACCTATAAATACCAACATCACACGTACATTGCAGGTATGTTCTCTCTCACTCATACTTCATTTCTCTAAACACATTATCCATAATCTGATGACTTGTTCTCACACCAGAGCCAGTATGCAGGATCCTTCCCTGTGCTCCAATTAACGTAGCGTGTTTTCTTTGTCTTGTATTTAGGCTACTTAACACGTTATAGGTATCCGGTCTACCAACCATGTAGGTTCTGATCAACAAGTGCAATCCATTGTGCGATAAAATACATATATATATATGAGTCCTTATGAGATGGTTCAATTGTCCCCTCTAGCCCTGCGCGTTGAAACCACATAATTTCTATATAAATTAATATTAACGTCTTGAGGGTTATGAATGGTAGATTGGAAACTCGCGTTAATTTAACTGATAGGGCATTAATCTTGACAGTGTGAGATGTCCTTTATTCAATTATGAAATTGAAAAGATCACTTATTTATCAATTGTAAGATTGCAAAGGAAATATGGTTTGAGGTCTTAAATGGTGGAGGATAGCAAATGCTACTTTCCATACGATGCATGAAGTGATTCATCTGGTTGATCATAACCCTCTTGGAGAAAAGATTTCATCTTATTTTGATGTGCTTGTTCAAACCACACTTTGGTCCTTATGGCGGTATAGAAACGTAATCACTTTCTTAGTCAAGAGGCGCGCCGTAGATCAAAATTTTAATGACATCAAGACCTTCACTTTTAATTAGATTGTAAGAAGATGCAGAAGTTTCCTTTAAAATGGATATAGTGGTTTAATTACCTTCTAATGCTCTAGATCCTCATTGTAATATTTTCAATGTTTTGCTAGTTTTATGTTGTTAGTCGTTAAAACACAAACATGCATGTGAACATGCTAAACGATTCTTAAACAATATCTTGATCACAAGCAAAACTCAGTGGTGTTGCTAGCAATTTACTACCTCATATCTCATCCAAACATGAAATGTACTAGAGCTTTGCATTAAAAATAGTACATTCAATTTTATTAAAAAGATTATCTTTTTTTGGTAATAAATTAAGGTATTGGGATTTTGCTGTATTTATATAGTAACGTGGTTTTCATTTATGTTATAGATGTATATTGTACGTTGATGTTTAAGTGAGTAGGGTTTTAATGACTGGTCACACATGAATAAAATTTAAATGTTATTCCCCTGTAATATTTATATTTGCTATTTTACATAGTATCAGAGCTTTAGGTACGACCCGCCATAAATTTGTTATTTTCCGGTCATCGGTTACTTGTGGGTGATTCGGAGGGATCCCGACATATTTATTTTCTACCTCTTCATTGCTTTTTTTAGCCTTTAAATTCTTTTTATTATATAATTCCTAGTCTATAAAACCCTAGTCATCAAAACACACTCATATTATGTTGATTTAGTTATCAACTAACTGCTTTTGTTTTATCAACATAACACCTTGTTTTAATACGAAAAGATCATGTCGTCTTTGAAGAAAATAGTTTATCAAAAAATTATCGCTTCTACCTAAAGCAAAGCAAGCTGTGACGTAAAAATAAGTCACAAAGAAGGAGGTAGTCATCAAGCTGTATATAATTTTGCTGCCAAATACAGCTCTACATTCGTGCAAATAAACATAGACGAAGAAGCAATCAAAACTCTGAAGATGGAAAGCAAGAAGATGATTACGACATTCGATCCAGTTTGCCTTTTCGGTTTTCTCCCGCTCAAACTGCGGGAGAGTTTTAGATGACTTGGTTATGTCCCAAGCTTAATTGTGGGCTTAGGTATGTTTTAGGGTTATGTTTATGTTGCTTGTTTAGGAAGTAATATGTCTTTTATAAATAGATATCTCAATCTCTTATGTGAAGACATTCACTAATATTACTATTTGCTATTTTAAAGAATACCCTCTAATAAGAACAGAGTATGAAGAAAACGGTTAGGATAAGTGCATTCAGATTTAAAGTTACGGAATAACCAAGTGTACGAGTTACAGGGAAGCCTTAAACATTCAAACCCTCTGGTCGATTACTCTCTGGCGATTTTTTGCGACCCAAAACCCAAAACCCTAACATCCCTAAATCGCTTTTTCTCATCATCCATTCTAATCGACCCTATCCTTAATCATTCCTATTCCACGTTCTGGTCGATTTATTGGATCGCTTTTTCTTAGGGTTCGGTTTTGAGTGGAGGTTCTCTTTAAACCGATCTATTCTGTTGGATCTGGTTTATTATATTGGTAAGATCGATTGGTCTCTACTCTTAGTTATTATTATTTGATCTTCGATTATGGTGGGAGGTTAGCCCTTGATTTGTTTCGGTATAAACCCTAATCGCTAAGATTAGGGTTTTCTTTTCCTTATTGGTATTGCAATTGCTGGTTTGGATTGGTTTCAATTTGCTTTTTGGATTGGCTGCTGGTTGTGAGTGATGGAGAGGGGTTTTTTGAGTCCTTTACATGCTAAGAAGGTTGCTAATGCTCCTAGAGTTGATATGGAAGAGGCGGGGAACACCGTTGCTTCTCAGCCTACGCAAGTTATGAGGGCCGGTAATCCTCAAAGTTCCATTCACCAAGATGCGCCTGAACAAGTGAAGCCGGTTTCACTTGATGATTATGGTCATGATTCGAATGGGAATATTGGGGATAGAAGTGATAATTTGGTTGGTAATGTGTCACACGGAGCTGATAAAGGGAATACGGTCAATGATAAGGTTGATTTGGGACAGCCTAGTGTTACACTTGAATCGAATGTGGCTTGTGATGCTTTTACACAGCGTCATGTGGATCAATTGATTACTAATGCGCATAAGAATTTTGATGAAGCCATGAACAAAATCCATCATGATATTGCTACTGATATGGTTTCCTCATCTGATGCTACTTCTGTCCCTACTGCACCTATGGTTGATTCGTCTAGTGGTAAGGGAGCGAAGTCGGTTTCTTATGCGGGTGTTGCTTCTAACGAATCTCAGAAACACGTGTCCAATTTTCGGAGATTAGAAAGCAGCAATAAGAAGGATAATGTTGACCTTTCAGTCCCAATGAAAGTAGTGGAAGAGGTGAACATGAGGTTTGAGTATACACTCTATGGATATTTTCTTGGTCATCGTCTTGCTTTTCCTGTTGTGGATTATTTTGTTCGCAATGCGTGGGCTAAGTATGGGATACAAATTTACTTCGAAGAAAGGTGTTGATGATGTGCTTGATAATGGTCCATGGTTGATCCGCAATGTTCCTATTATTCTTAAACCTTGGACTTTGAATACCAATTTGTTGAAAGAGGATTTAACTCACATTCCGGTGTGGGTTAAATTTCATGATGTTCCTTTAGCGATGTTTTCTGATGATGGTCTTAGTTTGCTTGCTACTTTGATTGGGACTCCCAAGAGATTGGATGCCTTTACTAGTCAGATGTGCAAAGAATCTTGGGGTAGGAGTAGTTTTGCTAGATGTATGATTGAAGTTAAGTCGGATGAGGTACTTAGGGACAGCCTTACTGTTGAGATTCCTTTACTTGACGGTTCGGGTTCGACTATTGAGAAGATCCGTGTGGAATATGAGTGGAAACCGCCTCGCTGTGATAAATGCAAGGTGTTTGGACATGTTTTGTTGGATTGTCAGCCAAAGAAGACTCCTACTGTGCTAATGATGGTTTTCAGACTGTTAACAATAAGAAGAAGGGTAAGCATGCTGCCTCGAATACGGGTCGCGGAGGTTTTACTAAACCTGTCGTGGGTAAGCATTTTGAATATCAGCCAAAGAAGACTCCTACTGTGCCCAAGAAAGTTAATGATAGTAAGAAGAAGACTTCTGATGTGGCTAGTACGAGTGGAACAAAGATCTCTACATCTAACCAATTTGATGCGCTTAATTTGGATGATACGGATACGTTTGGTATTCCTACTTATGACACCAGCATGGATGTGGATACTGGCAGTACAATGGAAGTTAATGTGGATAAGTCGGTTAAGACTGGTGCTACATCACAAGAACCACTTGTGAGTGATTCATTGGGAACTAAGGAAGTTGGTTCTACTCCTTTAGTTGATAAAATTAGTAAGTTTGAAAAGCTTCTTATTGATGGGAAAGGTACTCTTGTTGATGATGATGGTCATCCTGTTCCATCTGCCTCTGTCACTAAGAGGGCTAACCCATTTTCCAAGGTGGGTGAGGTTGTGGTTACTGATAGTGAGGATGAGGAGGTTCTTAACACGTTCGACGAATCTGCGAATCTTTTTGGTCGAAGTCTAGAGCGTGAAGATGAGTTTGATGACTATGATGATTACTCGAAGCAAATTCATGATCTTCCAGGGGAATTGGATGCTCTTAATGCCATTTATGGCTTTAATCTCCAAGGTCGTAGGAAGTAGTTATTTTTGTTCGAGTTTGTTTTCTTTATGATGTGGTAGTGGCTTTGTTTTCTTGTCTAGAAAATAGGAAGTACCTTGTTATGTAAGCTATTCGCCTATGTAACGGGCTGAGATATGGGATTCACTCATATCCGTTGTTCTTAACTGTTTTTTGGAGTAATATATTTACCGGGTCTTTTGACCTTTTACCCAAAAAAAAGTGCATTCAGATTCCAGAAATTCTGAATTCTCAAAGCATGAGATGATATACCTCATAAAAACATAAGCTCACAACTCAGGCGATAGTTGTTACAAATCTGATGGTGGCGGATTTGCAATATATTAAGATTTTTTTTATCTATTTATTTATATGGTACATCGTGAAATTATGTTACAATGATTCTTAAAAAGTATATAGATCGATAAAAAAATGTATAGATCGATTTAAAAAATAATCTACATCTTCTATAAAAAATATGTATAGATCGATTATTAAAAATAAACTTTAGATTAACAAAAAAAATATATAGATCTATAAAAGAAATATGTATAGATCGATTTATAAAAAAAAAAAAAAGAAAGAAAAAAAAGTCCTAGATCTTCTACCAAAAAATATGCAGATCTATAAAAAAAAAAATATGTATAGATCGATTATTAAAAAAAACTCTTGATTAACAAAAAAAACATATAGATCTATAAAAAAATTATGTATAGATCGATTTAAAAAAATAAAAATAAAAAAAAAATAAAAAAAAAACTCTAGATCTACAAAAATAAATGCAAATCTTAAAAAAAAAATAATAATAAAATAAAATTCTAGACCTACAAAAAAATTATATAGATCTATAAATAAACTACATCGGTTTATAAAAACTATATATAGATAGATAGATATAAAACTTTTTTGGGTAAAAGGTCAACGACCCGGTAAATATATTACTCCAAAAAACATTTAAGTACAATGGATATGAGTTAATCCCATATCTCAGCCCGTTACATAGGCGAAAAGCTTACATAACAAGATACTTCCTATTTTCTAGACAAGAAAACAAGACCACTACCACATAATATTGAAAGACTCGGACAAACATATAAACTACTTCTTACAACCTTGGAGATTAAAGCCATAAATGGCATTAAGAGCATCCAATTCCCCTGGAAGATCGTAAATTTGCTTCGAGTAATCATCATAGTCATCAAGCTCATCTTCACGTTCATGACCTCCACCAAAAAGATTAGCTGATTCATCGAACGTGTTAAGAACCTCCTCCTCCTCATTATCAGAAACCACAACCTCACCCACCTTGAAAAATGGGTTAGCCCTCTTAGTGACAGAGGCGGACGGAATAGGATGACCTTCATCATCTACAAGAGTAGCTTTCCCATCGATAAGTAGCTTTTCAAGCTTACTAATTTTATCAACTATAGGAGTAGAACCAACTTCCTTAGTTCCCATTGAATCACTCATAAGCGGTTCTTGTGATGTAATACCAGTCTTAACCGATTCATCCTCATTAACTTCCATTGTACGGCCAGCATCCACATCTCTGTTGGTGTCATAAAGTAGGAATACCAAACGTATCCGTATCATCCATATTAAGAGCATCAAATTGGTTAGATCTAGAAATCTTAGTACCACTAGAACTAGCCACATCAGAAGTCTTCTTCTTAGTGCCACCAACTTTCTTAGGTTCAGGAGGAGTCTTTTTGGGTTGATATTGAAACTGCTTACTCACAACAGGTTTAGTAAACCCCCCTTGACCCGGAATTGTAGAACCTCCTTGCTTTCCCTTCTTCTTGTGATTGACAGTCTTGAAACTATCATTAACAGGCTTAGTAGGCTGAACATAGAGCTGGCAGATCGTGTCTTAACAGGTCTTAACAGGTTTTGAGCGCGCGAATAACATAAGTTTCAAACATGAAAACGACTCGTTTAACACTTGGTTTTGGTGGTTTGAGTATGACAGATATACGTTTTATGTATCAAAAAAGTTAAATATTGAACCCTAGAATACTAAAAACAATTATTTTAAAAAATAAAAAAATTGCATAGTATATTTTTTCCCTTAACAGGTCTTAACAGGTCCTAACAGGTACCCAATTTGCCAGCTCTAGCTGAACAGGAGGTATAACAACTGTAGGACAATCAGCCAGAGTATGACCAAATATCTTACACTTGTCACAACGGGGTGGTTGCCACTCGTATTCAACCTGTATCTTCTCAATAGTCGAACCCGTACCATCAAGTAATGGTATCTCAACAGTGAGGCTGTCCCGAAGCACCTCATCCGATCTCACTTCTATCATGCATCTTGCAAAACTACTACGGCCCCACGATTCCTTACACATTTGGCTTGTAAAAGCATCTAACCTTTTGGGCGTGCCAATCAGTGTGGCAAGAAGACTGAGGCCATCATCAGAAAACATTGCAAGGGGAACATCATGGAATTTAACCCACACCGGGATGTTAGTCAAATCCTCTTTAAGTAGATTAGTGTTCAAAGTCCATGGTTTAAGAATACTAGGAACATTTCTAATCAGCCAAGGACCGTTTTCAAGCACATCATCAACACCTTTCTTCGAATTGAACTTAAAGAAGAAGAATCCCTTTGCATTCATCATAACCTTTTGCACACCAAACTTAGCCCATGCATTGCGTACATAGTAATCAACAACAGGAAAAGCCAGGCGTTGGCCAAGGAAAAGATATAAAACTTTAGATATACCAAAAATACATATCGATCAATAAAAAAAACTACATAAAATACCTCGAAGTGGGGGTTGTGTCGAGTGGAGGAGGCGGCCGTGGTGGTTGATGGAGGCGGCGGCGGTGGATGGAGTGGCTGTGTTTTTTCTTTTTCTTTTTTTGGACGGAAGAGTTTTTATGAAGACTTTTTTGTTGGATGGAGATGTAGTATAGTGTTTTTTATAGAGTTGTGGTATTTTTTATGTGGTTTTTTTTTTTTTTTTTTTTTTTTTTTTTTTTTTTTTTTTAGTAGAGTGGTTTTTTTTAGAGTGAGATATAAGTTTGTGTGTGTTTTTAGAGTGAGATGAGCATTTGTGAGGGTGTTTTTTTAGTGAGATGTTTTTTTTAGGTGAGAGAGAGTGTTTCATGTGTGTGTGTTTTTTGGTAAACATAAAGTGATGTAAATAGGATTGGATGGGTATTTGTTTGTTTGTTGATTTATGTGGTTTTATGGGTTTGGTAATTTTTTAGGGTTGGATGTTGGCTTGGTGTATGTAAATTTAGACTTTAATTTAGGTTTGTATGTTGAATCTTAAAGATGGAGGGTTGGATGTTGGTTTGGTGTATGTAAATTTAGGCTTTAATGTAGGTTTGTATGTTTAATCTTAAAGATGGAGGTTTGGATTTTGGTTGGGGATATGCATGCTTTATAAAGGAGTATAGATATTTATTTACTTATTTAGTTATTTATTTATTTTAACCAAATTTATTAAAATTAGACCAATTCTTTTTGAATTTTAATTTTTAATTAATTAATAAGAATGCTGGATTTTGCCACGTGTCAAAATAAAGCAACTAATTACCCTAATTTATTCTCAATAAGATTGTTTTAGCAAAATACTTTCAAAATAATGTAATTTTTTATTATATAAAAGATACATATGCTGTAAGGACAAAGTGATTAAGCAAAATGCTCTATAATAGTAGTTTTCATTACTATGTTTTTGCTTTTAAAATTGAGCACATGAAGTACAAAAACATTAAATGTTTTTGCCATGATTAATTTTGCTCTGGTACTGAATTTATATCCTATAAAATCAACAAAAATGAATGATAACAAGGCCAATTCATTGTGACTTTAATCTAATTTTTTCCATCATTCTATTATTTAAAAATGTATCATACTTGTCATCGTTTGTAGTTGTGTGTACCATTGTTCGATTCCGATTATTTCGTGTACATCTTTTAAATTTTTGATTATTCTATGTATCGATTCCTAAGAATACTTTATTCGATTCCCAAAAATACATCAATCGAAACACAACATAATCAAAATTTGAAAAGATGTGCATGAAATAATCGGGTTCGAACAATATATAGTACACACAACTACAAAAAAGTGAGAAGTATGATACATTTTTGAAACAATTAGCTGAAACTCTAATCTCCTCCTCCTTTAAATAGAGACCCTGCCTACTCTTTTTCTGAAACATTTATCTTTCTATTCACCTCTCTCAAGAATTGTTACATTCTTACTTGTTCAAGATCGATAAATTCATTTGTTTCCCCTATACTTATTAAGGTATAAAGTTTCCATTAATACATTGCATCCATTAAACTGTAATCCACTTGAAAAATAAGAGTTTAACCTCTTTATTTTAACATGTCAAGTTTGCATGTATGTTGATGTCAGCTAGTTTGTTGTTGTTGTTCTTTTCTTTTCTTTTATTTTTATTTAATATTTTTATTTATTTAATTTTAAAAAAAGAGTAGAAGATAACAGTGCAAATGTTGTGTGTGGTGTATATAAAGTTATCTAGTATATAACCAGGCAAAGTGGAAATTAGTGTTTGATATGGTGAAAATTAATTATCAATCAAAATTGAGAAAGTTTGAGTTCTGATAAAGGATTGTAAATTTTTTTCTAAATCGAGCATGTTTGCATCGAATTGTGTTTTAATGTTCATTTGTTTGGATAGCTATGATATCAATCGATGATTCCGCCTGCTACTAATTAAGTTTAGTGATCTTGATTGATTTTATATGGATGACGGCGATGATTAGCTTTTTAGGTTTTAGATACTATCGCTTAATTTATTTTTTTCATGTTTATTGATCTTTTCCCCTTGACCTGTTGTTATGATACTAATTAATAAATAAAAAGGTGACTTACTGAAAATGGTAAATAGATTAAATATCATCTATCTATCAATACGATTGATTTTGTGTTTTGCTCATGTATAATTTCTTGATCGTTATCAAACAATTGGTGATTTTCCTTCAGTCTGTTGAGCAAACGGCACCCAAGAAGATGAAATTCAATAAGGTTGCCACGCAGCTTCAATCTGAACGTTTTTCTGATTTAGCTGATAATTTAATTCGAGTAGGAGGTGGGGTACCAGGCTATTCCAGCTGAGATGGACGACTATGAACGCTCAGAACTTTTTCGTGTTGGTCTTGCAATGCCAATTACATGGGTTCATGATGATGCTAAAATTAACATTGAAGCCTATAAGTCTAAATTAGAAAGTGTGAAGAAAATAAGTAAGCTTGATAAGTTACATTTTGAGGTGGTGGATAGTACTGCAGAAGAAACAAACCGAGGGTGGGAAGACAAGGGTTTACTTCCAATTCCCGAATCATTTGGTGAATCATTGACCAATGCTGAACATAAGAGTTTTGTTCTTGGTCTATATATCTTTATCAATAATTTTTATTTAGTGAATGAGTTCATGGGAAACATAGGAATGGGAAGGGTACACTCTCATTACTATGGGTAGTTTTATCATTCTGAGGATTATAAGAAATGGAAAGATTGGAAAAAGACTATAGGATGGTCAAAATGGAAGCATGATAAAAGTATAACGATAGATTGGCCGACATATGCAAATATTTTTACTGATTCACGGCATAATGAGCTTTTATCTCGCTTATTTGCTAATGCGACAGACGAATGCAAAGAAAGATTGGCTGAGGTATTTCTTTAAAATCACTACTTTTCATGCCATCTAATCATACATGAATTTCGGTTTTCGTAATCTTTCCAAACCTATGATCATGTTGTAGAAATGTGTTAATCTGATTTGTATAATTGTGGGGTTAGTGTTAAAGAGTATGTTGTAGTTTCTGTAGAGAATTTTTTAGTGGCGCTCTAAAACTCATTGTAGATGGGATAACTTCATTCATCTAGAATTTAGTTGAATTGGATTATATTTTGTGTTCATTCATCTAGAATTCTGGATTATATTTTGTGTCCATTAGATCAACCAAGTATAATTACAAAAAATACATTTGCCTAAAATTTATTTAAATTCAAACAACTTGGTATGCATTTTATATTTAACCTGACCAATTTAGTCAATTATACATGTAGCTAAAATATGAGAAAAAAGTGTTGATGGACAAACGCTCGGCCATGAGTGTGACCTTCGATTTTTCGAAATTAGCCCATGGGTATTTCTGGTACTTAAAGGTTCATTGCTTTGGTGAAAATAATTTTATATTTAGCTCAAACAATTGGCCATCTAGTTACTGATGAGAAAATTTGCTATTGCTACACTTGCTCTAGTTGAATTTTTACAATTTATTTTGAATGGCAAATACTCATGACACACCCGTCTCTGGTGGACATAATTAACCTGCAATCTTTTGGATAGTAGGCAAATTTTGATACCACTAAGCTAAAGGCCATATTGGCATTTTCTAATGTTAGTTATGCAAATTATGTTGTACTAGTTTGATCTAGTGTCTTGCAAGCTTATATGGTCGAGTGTGTTTTTTATTTATTTTATTTTATTTTATTTTATTTAAAATTTTAATACCAATAAATTTCTGACATGCCTAGTAACTATGGAATTTGAGGGGCCGGCCAAATCTATTTTTCTTTCTTCATCGCATTAAACATAACATTTGCTGAACTTGAGTTTCGTAGTAATAAAACTTGATTCCATGTACAACGTGATTGATCTATGATATATGTTTCAGGCTGGTAAAACCTATGCACACAAGAAAATTTCACTCAGAAAGTTCATTTTCACTCTAAGGGATAACGTCGGCATGAATATGCTAGTAGAAGCTGTCGCTATTCGCCAAGAAGGGCGTGATCTTTTACGGTATCTAGAACCTTGCTACTCATTCTATATCATACAAGATTTACCTTCTGAGCATTCTTCTCTTACAAAGCAAGAGATCATTGATATTTTGAAAGTGAGAGTAAGTAAATCAAAGTAGAACGAGCTCTTCTGGAAATCAGTCTGGCCACGCCTTGTAGAAAGAGGATGGCGTCATGTTCAAACTTCTAGAAATATGGTTTTTCTTGTACCTGGAGTTATTGAGCTGTCACTCCGAGAACTCTTCAAAGGAATCCACTATTTTGATTCTGTATGTGATGTCCTCAATAAAGTCGCTTTAGAGCCTGAGCTTATTGAATTTGAAGGTTATCAAGATATCTCACAAATTACTCCAACAAGACATGAACCCAAAATTTCTTGGTTGACGGGCAAGTCACATGCCACTCAGCCAAAGGCCTTGGGTGATACCAGTTTGGATGTTGGCGTGGATAGGGTTTCTAAAATTGTGGAGCTAAGAAGTTCACCGTCCATTGGACCTTCTTCTTTAGCCAATCATGTGCCTGACGAGCCACAAGACAACCTTGAGAATGTGATGGACAAGGCCCTCCCTCAAATAAATCCAGCGTCAGACAGTGGTGGCGCAGCAGCTGCAGCAGGAGCGAATGTGGTGCAGCAGCAGCCGGTCCTGCTTCCACAAAGACTTAGTAGGAGAAATCGAATGTTAACAACAAAAGCTTTTGAAGCTTTTTCTAATGGTTATTTAGGATCAAAGAGAAAACGAAAAGGCAAAACAGGAGATGGAACCAGAAAGAAGAGTTCTCAGCCAGACTGATCTGGTCACGGGTGATGGTGCAGTCAGTGGTGCGACTGATATGATCCAGGATCAAGCACAAGTTTAACCCGCTGATAGCTAATTCTAGATTTTATCAAACATGCAAAATGTTTATCCCTTTTTCTTGTAAGAAAACTATACTAGTGTTTAGGTTTAAACAATACAGATGTTAGCTGTTTCTTACTTATGCATACATATTTTCTTAATAGCATATAGTCAGAATCATGTCCCCTGGCGGTATGCTATTGTAACAAGAAACCCAACATCACACTCAAATAGGATTGTGTGCACGCATCTATATATCGTTAGTAACATATATATAGTTGAACTTCAATATGTATATAATAGCGTCCTGGTTAATTACTGCTTATTGCCTACCTAGATAATATTGAAGGATAATTGTATGAAACCTAGCTGGTTCTATATAGGGCAAATACCGTAAAAAAGCATCATATTTATCTTAAAATACACTTTTGGGTATCGAACAAAATTTTTTCCTCATATAGGCACTTTGTGACATTTTTGCACCTCAAATTATTAAAAATCCAGGGGCAAAATGTCACAAAGTGCCTCAAAGAAACCAAAAAACAAAAGTTCGGTAGCCATATGAGGAAAAAATTTGTTCGATACCCAAAAGTGTCTTTCTTGGCAAGTATAGTGATTTAATATGGTATTTGCCCTTCTATATATGTATGTGAATTACTATAAGTTACTTTTATTCTTTTACATTGAATAAATATATGGCTTTTTTCCTCCTCTTTTCGAATTTCAACCTAGACTGTCAAATTTGTCAAACCAAACCATGTTTTGGTTGGTTGTGTCAACTCGACCAAGTTATAATCGGGTTTGTACAATTGGAAGTCGTCTGAGTTAAGCCGTATTTCCAAGATTTTACAGCCTAAAAAGATTAGCCAAATTTAACTGTGCACATTCTTATGCAAGGAGACAGAGGCAGTATACGCTATAACTTTCCCGTCTATATTCAGTTTTTTCATTGTTTCAACATTTAGAGAGTCCATTTTATCTCACTTATACAAAAGCCAATTAATTTGTGCAATATTTAATTCAGTACTAGATAACTGTAATTTAGTGCTACACACTTAAAAATGTCAGTATAAATAAAATCAGTTACAAAGGTGTCCATATATGTATTGACCAGAAAAATATAAGTGTGTATAAATGGCTTGAGTAAGGAACCTAAAATGAAACGAAACAATTATGGGAATATACTTTTACGATTTCTAGCTGAATTTGTACAAGCTGGTAGAGGAAGTGATAGTCTTGTTCGACCCAAATAGATAAATTAAAACTGTGTTGCTTACCTGGTTGCAGTTAAAGAAATTGTTATTTACCCCGATCTAGGCCATCTAAAGGAACTGAAACTTGCAGGTTTTCATCATCAATATCATGAACAGTCTTGTGGAGCTGCCGAGGCAAAAATGTTGTCTCTACATTAAAATGTTTGGCTGGACATAAATTCCCTTCTAGCTAGTTTTTGAGAAATGTTAATCACCATATTCAGGAACGTGGGTGGGATCTTAAAAAAACTTCAAATTTGTAGAAAGCCTAAAACTGATTTTTAATTAACAGTTTGGAGTCGGAGTGTCGGGTAGCGCTGAGGCTGTTTTACATAGCGTCAATAGGGTGTTGAGTGAATATCACAATGATGGGTCTCTTGCAATGCTTACTATGGACTTCTTGAATGCTTTTAACCTTGTGGATAGATCGGCATTACTTCATGAGGTTAGGGTGAGGTGTCCCTCCATATCTTTGTGGGTCGATTTCTTATATGGGCAGGCAGTGAGATTGTATATAGGAGACACATATATGGTCTGCCACTGGAGTGCAACAAGGCGACCCATTGGGACCTCTTCTTTTTGCTCTTGTATTGCACCGACTAGTACATAAGATCAGAGACAGTTGCAAACTTCTCCTTCATGCTTGGTATCTTGATGATGGGACCGTTATTGGAGACTCAGAAGAGGTAGCCAGGGCATTAGACATTATAAGAATAAGTGGTCCAGGTTTGGGTCTTGAACTTAATATCAAGAAAACAGAGATATTTTGGCCCTCGTGTAATGGTGTAAAGGATCGTGAGGGTTTATTTCCTATTGATATTTGAAGGCCGTCATTGGGCGTAAAGCTTCTTGGGGGAGCTGTTAGTCGAGACGCTAATTTTATCAGTGGGTTGGCTATGTGGAGAGCCGCAAATGCTGTTGATTTGATGAGTCTTCTTCTACAGTTACATGACCCGCAGAGTGAGCTCCTTTTGCTTTGATCATGTATGGGTATTGCTAAACTCTTTTTTGGTTTAAGGACTTGTCAACATGTACACATGGAGGATCCAGCTTTGTTCTTTGACAAAGGATTGCGTGAGTCGGTCGAGAACATAGTGGTTTGTGGAGGACCTTTCTTTGGAGACTTACAGTGGCGACTTTCTTCTTTGCATATTCGATTGGGTGGTTTAGGTTTGTACTCGGCAAAAATGGTTTCCTCTTATGCTTTTGTGGCATCGAGGGCCCAATCTTGGGTGCTACAAGACCACATCTTACGTGACAGTGGCATATGTGGTATGGATGTTGATTATGTTTCTGCTCTGGATTTTCTTCGTGATACGATTTCAAGCTTTGATTTTAGTTGCTTCACTAATAGGACACCGTCCCCTCTAAAGCCCAACAAACACTGGCGAGTGCCTTTTTTAGTTGAATGGTCAAGGATATGGACGTTCATTTTGACATGACTTTGAGACAGAAAGCTGTTTTTGACTGTCTACGCGCACCACATGCTCAAGATTTTCTATTAGCTATCCCCGTAGACGGGCTAGGTCAGCATATGTCACCGGTGGAATATTGTACTATTCTTAAGTATCGCCTTATGATTCCATTATTTCTGGTTGATAAGATATGCCCTGTTTGTCGCAAGGCATGTTTGGATTCCTTTGGGGAACATGCGGTTCATTGTAAAGAGCTCCCGAGCTTCAGGTACAGACATGATTTTGTTAGAGACATCCTTTTTGATGTATGTAGGCGTGCCGGGATCTCCGCCAAGAAAGAAGCGCGTGTGAACTTTTTGACGGACCCGTCGGATGGAAGATCTACATTGAGACCGGCTGACATTTTGATTTTTGGATGGGAGGGAAACATGCTTGTGTGGATCTGACCGGGGTTTCTCCTCTCGTGGGGTTGAGTAGTCGGGGTTTTACAGCCAGACATGCCGCTTTGAAAGCCACCTCGTGCAAAGTGACAAAAAACACGAGAAAACATGCATTGAAAATCAACACGTGTTTATTCCTTTCGCGTTTGACACATTTGGTTTCCTTGCACCTGAGGCGGTGAAACTACTCAACAGAGTCTAACGAGTTATGAACAGTAATGTTATGACATATAGATCCACAAATGTAGTTTTCAAAAGAGTTAGCTTTAGAATCCAAAAAGGGCTAGCAGCGCAGCTTGTTGCTCGTTTGCCTTCAACCACTATGTAAATTCTATTTTGATGAAATAAATTTATATATTAACAAAATAAAGTTGTTGAAAATTTTGAAAAGGTTCACAACAAAAGGGAAGAAATATGAATAAAAATCGATTAACATTAATTAAAAAAACGCACAATTTGGATAATTTTTGTTCGTCCAATAAATATATTCATTAATGTTTTTCATGCTTTAGAGTGTTTTGATAAAAACTAAAGTAGCTTATTTTTTTAATTTTCAACCGATCTTCCTTTTTGCTGTCTAATGTTTTTCAATTTTTTTCCAACAATCTTAATTTTCATCAAAAATCCTTTTTAAGCTTTCTTTAACTGAAATTAAAGAAAAATTTGAATCCTCGGCCTACCCCCATCGAAATTCATTTTGCCAATTTCCGAAACCAAAGCTTCTTAAGCATTTTTTTTATGTCTCACTCAAAATAAAGTACTACAGGCCAAAGAAACTTATTTTTTATTTATTTATTTTTTGAATGGCGGATGTCATTAAACTAGCAAGGAGCTAGAAAAAAACAATTACACAGGGGAAAATGAATTACATTGATTACATAGCCACTCTAACCAAACATTTCTTATTCCTGCTAGAGCCAAAAAAACTAGAAAGGGCCAAAGAATCTAGAAAACAAAAGCCCCAACACTAGCCGGTAGCACCAATAAACTAGATCCCCCAAATACACCACTAAAAGAGGACCCGTAAAACAATAAAACTCAAATCACGTATAAAAAATAAAGACAAAAGATGTCATGAAGTAGCAAAATCACCAACTGCCCACAAACAAGATCCCGACCCCCTGTGCACCACCAAAAGAGGACCCGTTAAACAATAGAAGTCAAAGGATGAACAAAACATAAAGGCAAAAGATGTCATGAACTAATTAAGATAATACAGCTTGTTAAGTGTTGACACGAGATAAAAACATGCGTATCTTCATCTGAGTTTCAGCTTTTTGTCTATGTTTTACTCACTAAGGCTTAATCAGCTTTAGGGAAACTCCCAGTTTATCATAAAACCAAACACTGTTTGTGTATAGGCAAAAGGGAATGAGGGTTGTTTTGAAGGAATGTGGGACCCCTTCATGACGAAGAGCTTATACATTATAAGTTTATTTAAACCACAAAGGAAACTACGTCATTTCCTACTGTTGCTACACTGTAGCGTTTTTCCCGCCAAAAGCCTGCAGGCTCCCGGAGCCCAAGTTTCCTAGCCGTTTCCCGGCCCACCTTGGCCCAGCGATGGTCCGGTACAGAGTTAAGGATAAGTGGTTGGATAAGCTACCGGTGAACCACACAATCCTAAATCTCTCTCATACACACACACACAATCAAAGCAGATAATCTTATGGCGCATGCTAGGGATTGATTTTTTGGTTTGCAACAAATCCTCCATGGCAAAGAAGACCTGATCCGATCTAAAATTTCAGTTTGAAGTTTCTTTTTCGATTTTATAGGATTTCATAAGCAACTTTGTATTTTGCCATTATTGCCATGGATTATAGTAAATTTGATTATTTGGTCTTTGTATTCAAGGTCAAATATTGTAAGTTGTTGGGGTTGATTTCCTTTCCCAATCGATGGTGATGGTTATGTTGCTGCTTAAAGTAAGGTGTTTCTTATATTGTTTAGTATAGATGCATACCAACTGTTTGTTTTTATGACTTAGTGAAAAAGATGCTCACTTTTTGTTTTGGTTGGAATTTGGTTAAAGGTTTATTGAATTTGATACGTGTTGCGATGGGCCAATAAGTTTTTATGAGTGCACGATCCGTTGCACAGCTAATGTATAATAGGGTAATGAAAAGGCTGTGATGATACAATTTTAATGTGTTCGAGTAGATTCGACCAATGTTGAGATTGTCCATACCTTGGCAAGGCAGCTTTTAAAGTTTGCAGCCATCATAGTAGGGCAGCTTTTACAGTTTGCAGCCATTTTGGCGGGGCAACTTATAAAGTTTGCAACCATGTTGGACCTATCCTCTTTATTCGATTCCTTACAAATCTGAGCCTCATGAAATGCTGTGTTTCCTTATTATACATTACCCCATGATACATTAGCCGTGGAAGTTAGCTAAGTGTTAAGTATGTGAGGTGTGTCTAAAGTTGCGGTGATGTACTAATACACGCGGTCTGCGAGGTATAAGCCGAACAACGCTAATTCAACTTGTAACATGCATGGAAGTAACCAGTACTAGCAATCGTTGCCCATAGGTACATTATCTTTTACATTTGGATACTTTTAAATTGCCGTACCATGGAGATTAAATATTATTTTTTATTCAAATAGCACACGAACTATGATGGATATACCTGCTTCTAGGGTTCACTTGCGTGATGCAGTGGTGTCGTAAGTTTACAGCTCTAAGTAGGTATGTATCTTGGTATGTATTTTGCCTTGGTAACTTTTGTTCGTAATTATTTACTGGTACAAATAACGGAGGCCGTGATGATGAAATGTACATGTATGCAAAAAGATGTTTAGAGGCTGATATGTATCTTGGCTAGGCAATCGGGATGGTAATTGCTACTTGAAAAGGTGGCATTTGCAACTGTGATTGCAGCCATGGCCTATTATCCCATGATGACATGAATACACCATATCTGAGCCTCCTTTTAAAATATTGGTATCAGTTTTGTGGTGATTTAAAACGTTGTCGTTTTACCCAATAAACTCAGATTAAAAGAATGTTTATTGTATTTGTATGAACAGGAGATATAGATATCCAGGATGGCTAATCGAGACGGCTTGTTGATTCTCTTCATATGTTTCCCTACCTCAACTTTACAAAGTAAGTGCCCGCAGTTCTATACTTCTATATATCAAAATTATTTTAGCATTTCTATATAAAAAAATTTACACATTAATGTGATTTGTTAATGCAGAGAACCATTGGGGCACTCCACACATCCTCTGTAAACATAAAGCCTGTTCCATCTATAATAGCTTTCTCTTCAAGTGGACCGATTGCAATTGCACCAGAGATTTTGTCGTTTGGTCTTTCGGCTCCGAATTCACGACTTAAAATTGTAATCGCTTTCGTCTTTATTCAACGTTTCCAGCATTTCTTTTTATTGTACCCCACGGTTTAAGACAGAAACCTACTATGTGTTACACTCACGTCGTTTCATTTTGACATTTTTTTTCAGACTCCATTGCGATTCGAAACAACAGACACTTTCAGCAGGAGATATAAAAAATCATAGGCCGATTCAAACCATTGTTAAATAAATGGGTCGAAACTCCCTTAATACATTCAACCACATTCACATGATTATTTGCAGTCCTAAAAGTGCGTCAAGTAATGGGTATTTCATAACCATGAATTATGCATATGGGATTTCATAGTTTTGATGGCAGCAAAATATGTGATACATTTCATAGTTTTCATGGTTTTCAAAATCAGGATTTGAATAGTTTGAATGATATGCATATGGAAGTATGGTGCGCCGAGAGATGCAGCTTTGGCGTCTGACAATGTCGTGGCAGTTCGTGGGTATGGTTGCGAGATTTATCCTATTTGTGAGTAATAAATTTATCCCCTGCATTTTTATTGTTGTTGCCTACATGATCTGTTTTAATTCGATTATGCTTGGTTTTCTTATCTGCTTATATCATGGTGAAATAATCTGTTTTTGGTATTGAAAACAAAAGTGGAATGGTGCTAATTATTTTTAAATGTTTAGCAGATGATTTGAATAAAAAACAGTGGTCTGTCTGGATACCGCTCTTGGAATTAGCTGGGACAGCCATTGGTGGAAATGGGCCGAACCCACATGGGTGCGAAACATACAGAAGTTGTTAAGAAATATATGCAACGACGCAATGGCAAATGCTTTTGCATTTGTAATAATGTGATTGATTTATGTTTTGGGTAATGAGATTTTAAGGTTTTGTATTTAAGGGTGATTGGGATTGCCTATGAAAACTGAATCAGAATAGAATAAACCTGAGTAAGGACGCTCAACTGTAACTCCTGTTGGGTCTCTAAAAATGTGGTCGCTTTTGTATTAGCTTAAACTATAATTACTGTATATTTTATTATTTTTACATATAAGACTTTACTTTGTCTCAAGTTCACATATTGCACTTAATGTAGGTCCATCAAAACTGATTGACCAAGGTCAGTGAGCTAAGTAGCTTGCCTTATAAATTGTTTTTGGTAATTGCTCTTTGCGTTAAGAGAGTCAGACTTCGTGCCTAGCTAGAACCACTGTTTATTGTGCATTGGTTTGTAAGTCTATGGAGAGGTATTACTAAGGAGATTCTTAAGACTCAAGATTGTTGGAAGTCTATGTCATTTGAATACATTACTTTTTAAAGCTACTATATCAATGTCCCTCTAACCCTGCGCATAGAGGTTACAAAATAACGGGGAAATAATGGCCTCACTTAGCATATTAAGATACATTATAAAAGCTATCTACTTCTGTCTATATCAGCAACAAAATTATTCTGAAATTCGACGTGAAAAGTTACCTTCCTTGAAAGTCTAAATTGTTTCAGAAGGTCACTTTCATTGAGCAGACACGTAAGTTGGGTTGGAAAGAATAAGCTCCCCGCTTGAAGACACTAGAAGGGTGTTTGGTATTGATTATTTAACTTTAAAATTTTCTATGTCTAGAATTGCAGCTTCTGTTTCTTATTCAGTTTCAAAGATTCTCTGACCCATTCTGCTTGCTGGTAGGTGAAACTGGATTTTGATTTTCTTTGGTCCTTATGAAATCGATGAAACTATTGGCGGCTGAAGTTAGTTATCATGATACAGAGGTAATCGTTCTTTATACTTCTTTTAACGAGTGGATGCTTATTAAGTATGCCGTGGGTATAGTAGCCCAAAAAATGTTTCCTTATCACTATCAGTTGTGAACAGATTGATGCAATTTTTTCTCTGTTTTAGAAGATTCACTATATACTGAGTTTTCGTCATCTATATCTAATTTCTTTACAGCCTGAAGAGCTGGGCTACTGCCGATTTGATATCATTGCTTTATCAGTAGATGCATTAGCATTAAGTTAAAAGCTCTTTTCTTTCTTTTGAATTTATTCCACAAATTCAGCAACCATGTTTTTTTTGTTTGTGTTTCAGGTCTGTATAACTGAGAATGTGACTAACGATGCAATTAAAAAGCTACTGAGTATGATCTTCATCTTGATCAAGAAAGTTAAGTAAATGCTCGGGTGTTGCTGCTAAACCATTTTTATGTAAGCATATGCAGCCATTAGGAACTTGGTCTTAGCAGACGGAAACATTAGTCGTTTGTCATTGTTAGAAGGTTGTTTAGAGTGATTCAAGGTAAAAACATATGTCAGTGTAGTGATCAATATATTGAAGGCTGGTAAAAATATGTTTATTCATTTGTTAGTAGCTTTCACGTGGCAATGTTGGCTTTTCTTATAGTTGTCAAACATTGCGTTAAGTCACAAATTAAGAGAATTGAAATTATTTTGTTTATATTAGCTAAAAGTATCAAAACCCATATACAATGGCAAAAAAAGCTGGCCCGGCCGCAACGCGCCGAACCGGTGCCATTCTCGTGATTCAACAAAAATAAAAAGAACTGTTGGGAAGTGACCAAAGAGAAAGGGAGTTCATATATGCACAAAACAATACATGATCGAGAATAAGATCCTATTGATAAATTACTTGCATCAACATATGTGATTATGTTTATGTTTTTGTCATTCATCATACTCTGTGAGTCGTTACAATGAGATACATTAAAATCATTAACGATTACTCATTAATATTTCAAGAAAAAAAATTAGACAATAAATGTTAACTATTGCTGCGATAAAGAATTAAAGATAAGAAAAGGAAATGATTTATATACAACTCGGACTTTCGAAATCCCCTTGACCATTTGTTCTTGCGATTTTGACTAGCAACATTTTGGATCAAGTTGATTTTCCGAATCATGTTTATGATCTAAGATTTTGTTTCTTGGAAAATCAAAAACACACTGGCTGATCACAGCCTACTGACTGCTCATGCTCATCAGGCTCTTTTTTGGATTTATAAACTGGTTGATTCAGGAAGAAGAAAACTTGCGAGCTATATCATTATTAAATTCCACTCATAGCCATGAATCCATGATCTATCGATAGTTGTAAACAACTCAGATCTTAAGTGCTTTGAGGACATCTGTTTGGAGGTAATTATGTTGATCTTCGTTGTCAGAGTATTCGTTCGAGCAGCTTGGATTCAAAGCTACTTTACTGAAGACATTGGTCACAAAGTCAGTATAGTAATGAGAGCTTGTTACATGCAATGAGAGCTTGTCACAAAGCATTACCAATAGATAAGGACACACTTGTAGATAAGGGCACACTGCACCCGTCTCGGTTGAACTTAATTAACCTGCAACTTCTTGGTTGGTAGGAAACTATTATACCATAAGCTAAAGAAATATTGGTAGTTTCTAATGTTATTAAAGAAAATCATGTTGTACTAGCTTGATCCAATGTCATACATGATGATATACCAAAACATTGGCTGAAATTTTTTTGACTTATAATATAAATACTAGGAAATTTTGACATGCCTATTAACTACAAAAATTGGAAGGGGCGGCCACATCTTTGTTGTTGTTGTTGTTGTTGTGAGTAAACTGAAAAAAATGTCCCTAAACTTTGCTATTTTTGCGAGAAATGTCCATAACGTTTTGGTTTTTTGCGAGTTATGCCATTGAAACGTTACTGTATTTGCAAATTCCCCATTTTGACTAACGCTCATTAGTTTTTTTACGTTAGTGGCTGTGTGAAAAAACTATTTTACCCTCATTTTCTTCGATAATCTCACTCCACCCGTGTGCCTTCTTTCCCGCACTATACAAAATGATTTATTCACCCTCCAAACCTTGAGGGACAAAATTCGCGATAAAAATTTCATACAAAAATGCTTCATTTGGGGCTGTTTGCTCACCTACCAACTGACACAATTATAAACACATTGTCTATTCATCTAACTAGGGATGAGCACGGTACCGGTACCGTACCGGTACCGTACCGAATTAGTGGTACCGAATTTTTCCCGAGCATAAATTAGGGTACCGGTACCATACCGAACGGGATTCGGGTATCGGTATCGGTATCGGTACCGGTACCGGGAAATCGGGATTTTCCCGTTTTTTTTCGGGAATTTCCCGATTTGGTACCGGTACCGTACCGAATTAGTGGTACCGAATTTTTATCCTCCTTATTTCGTAGTACCAGTACCGTACCGTATATCGGGATCGGTACCGTTTCGGTACGGTACCGGTACGGTTCCGGTTCGGTTCCGGTATTCGGTACGAAATGCTCATCCCTACATCTAACACATAAAACATAAACCCTAATTGCTTGTTTAGCCTGCACAAATCCAAATTTTCTAACATGGATAGTGGTCATGGAAAAGAAAAACAGAGGGAGAGAGAGGTCTAGAAAATACGGTCCGGTACCTGCACCTTCAGTTGCATCTCCTAACCCGAGTACACCCACACCACAATAGAAGAGGGGAAGCCCTATTGTTTAGTTCCTTTATGTGTTTAAAATTGGCTTAGTTTGATTTGGTTAATAGTAGCATATGTTGGAAGTATTCATTGGCTAGTATTGATTGTGAGTGTTGCCAAAAAGTGGTTTGGTGTGTGAATATGTTCAATGTTTAGTGTTTGTTCGTGATGCACTGGTAATGCTTGTTTAGTGTTTCCTTCAAGTAGCATTGACTGTGAGTGAGGCTAGTATCGACTATGAGTGATGCAAAAAAGTAATATTCACTGTGTTTTTAATTTTTGTTTCATAGTACTTTCAAGTAATTTTTGTATGTAGTGCACGGGTAATCATTTATTATCTAGTGTAATGCATTGAAGTAAATTATTTTTCTGTGAGTATATCCAGTCTTGTTGAGCATTAACTGAATGGTTAACAGTAGTGTTCAGTTGCTTGTGTTAAGTGATCGCATCTAGTCTTGGTGAATTGTTAACAAGTATAGGTGGTGTTTCATGTTTGATTATTTATAAGTGATCACATCTAGTCTTGTTGGCTATCTTTATAGATGACAAAGAAATATGGATAGCATTTGTGATCGTCTGGAGAACAGGATTGAAAAACTTGAAGATGTGTTATACACGACCAAAATCCTGAAAGGATAATTTTTTTCAACCTCTTATGATGTAATGTAAATACTATCATTTGAGTTTGTATTACAGTTTGGCTATCTTGAATAATCTTTGTAGATATCAGATACAAGGTTAGGCAAAAAGTGATTGAATGTTTAGAGGATGATGCAGACGTATGGTTTAACATGGGCAATAACTTTACTGATGAATTATTGGATTAGATGAAAGCAAGATATGGGCTATACAAAACAATCACATAGGAAAATCTAGATGAATTTCTTAATTAGATGTTTATGAGGACAAGGATTGAAACGATAGGTAAAAGTATTCAACCTCTTAAAAAGGTATTTGGAAAGGTAAATAAGTCTTATTTATTTCATTTTTGCTATCTTTATAGATGACAAGTGAAAGGCAAAAGTGACTACAGAGCTTCTTGATGAGCTGTTATCAGCAAAAAGAAGGAAACTCTAGAAGGTAAATATATTCAAGCTCTTAAAGAGATGTTTGGAATGTCGTTCTATAGATGTTATTGATTTAAATATTGTTCTTGGAAGTGAATATTACATCTTGTATTATAGTTTGACTTTGTTGTATAATCTTTGCAGTTTTTGATTTTGGTACTTTCAACACTGATTTGGAAGTCACTCTATCAATGTCATCAGATGATGTGATGGTACCAGTAATCATAGGAAGGGAAGGCCAACTAAGTGTACCAGTAAGCAGAGGAAGGAGTCTAATGATAAACAGAGAAAGGCAAGGCCAGATGAGGGTACTAGTGATCATAGTAAGGCAAGGCTTCTTAATGTAATCGGCTCCGTCCTTGGCCTAAAAGCAAAGTTGAAAGAACCAGCTCTTAAAAGAGGTTCTAAGTGTTGTTCATTGCATTCCAAAAAGAGAAACTAAATGCAGGATAATGGTCCTTGTTTTGTGTTGTCATTTTGCATGTGCATTTGCATACAAAAAGACAACACAAAACAAGGACCATTATCATGCATTTAATTTTTCTTTTTGGAATGCAATGAACAACATTTAGAACCTTTTTTTGGGAGCTAGTTCTTTCAACTTTGTTCTTAGGCTAAAGATGTAGCCAGTTACACTCAAAGGCCATGCCTTCCTCTACTCACTGGTACTGTCATCTGGCATTGCCTTCCTTTGTTTATCATCACCTTTCTTCCTATGCTTATTGGTACCCTTAGCAGGCCTACACTTCATGACACTGATAGAGTGTCTTCCAAATCAGTGTGAAAGTACCAAAACCAAAAAAATGCAAAAATTATACAATAAAGGTCAACTGTAATACAAACTGTAATATTCACTTCCAAGAACAATATTTAAATCAGTAAGATCTATAAAGTAGAAAGACATTCCAAACACCGTTTTAAGTGCTTGAATATATTTACCTTCTAATGTTTTCTTCTTTCTGCTGATAAACAGCTCATCAAGAAGCTTTGCAGCCACTTTTGCCTTTCCCTTGTCATCTATAAAGATAGCCAAAATGAAATAAATAATACTTATTTGAGTTTCCAAATACTCTTCTAACAGGTTGAATACTTTTACCTATCATTTCAATCCTTGTCCTCATAAACAGTTTATTAAGAAATTCATCTAGATTTTCCTATGTGATGGTTTTGAATGGCCCATATCTTGCTTTCATCTGATCCAACAATTTATCATTAAAGTTATTGCGCATGTTACAACATACTTCTGCATTATCCTCCAAACGTTCAATCACTTTATGCCTAACCTTATATCTGTTTTTTGCAAAAATTATTCAAGATAGCTAAACTGTAATACAAACTCAAATGATAGTATTTCCATTACATCATAAGAGCTTGAAAAAATTAACCTTTCAAGATTTTTGCCCTGTATAATATATCTTCAAGTCTTTCAATCTTGTTCTCTAGACGATCACAAACACTATCCATATTTTCTTTGTCATCTATAAAGATAGCCAACAGGACTAGATGTGATTACTTATACATAATCAAACATGAAACACCACCTATACTTGTTAACTATTCATCAAGACTAGATGCAAGCACTTAACACAGCAACTGCACACTACTGTTAACCATTCACTTAATGCTCAACAAGACTAGATATACTCATGGAAAAATAATTCACTTGAAGGCATTACACTAGATAACAAATGATTTCTGGTGCACTACCAACAAAAATTACATAAAAGTACTACGAAAAAAGTTACAAACATAGTGAATACTACTTTTAGGCATCACTCACAGTCGATACTAGCCTCACTCATAGTCAATACTACTTGAAGGTAACACAGAACAAACATTACTGGTGCATCATGAACAAACACCGAATATATACACACACACCAAATAACCACTTTTTACCAACACTCACAGCCAATACTAGCCGATGAATATTTCCAACATATGCTACAATTACCAAAATCAACCTAAGGCGCAGGTAGCAGACCGTATTTTCTAGGCCTCCCTATCCCTTTGTTTTTCTTTACCACAACCACATTTCCGCTTCTAGTATGACCACCATCCAAGTTAAAAATTTAGGGTTTGTGCAGGCTAAACATGCAATTAGGGTTTATATTTTTATGTGTTACACGAATAGACAATGTGTTTATGATTGTGTCAGTTGTTAGGTGAACAAACATCCCCAGATTAAGCAGTTTCATATGAAAGTTTTATCGCGAATTTTGTCCCTCAAGGTTTTGGGGGTGAATAAGTCATTTTGCATAGTGCAGGAAAGAAGACAAATGGGTGGAGTGTGATTATTGAAGAAAAGGCGGGTAAAATAGTCATTTTACACGGCCACTAATGTGAAAAACTAACGAGCGTTAGCCAAAATGGGGAATTTGCAACTACAGTAACACTTCAAGTGCATAATTCACAAAAAGCGTAAAGTTTAGAAACATTATTTGCAGTTTCCTCTGTTATTATTATTATTATTATTATTATTATTATTATTATTATTATTATTATTATTATTATTATTATCGAGTAAAACATAATGTTTCCTGATTTGTAGCTATTTATATAGTTTTTTTAAAAAACTTTATTCGGTGTGTAACGTGATAGATCTCTAATGTATGTTTCAAGCTAATAAAAGGTATTTACGTAAAAAATTTCACTCAAAAATTTCATATTCACTCTAAGGGATAATGTCGGCTTGAATATGCTCGTAGAAGTTGTTGCCATTGGTTAGGAAGGGCATGATCATCTACGGAATATAAAACCTAGCGACACATTTTATATCATTAGTGACTTACCTGACACACAATCATCTCTTACAAAGCAAGAGATCATCGATATTATGAAAGGTGGAAAGAAATTAAACAAATCAATGTCAAAAGAGCTCTTTTGGAAATCTGTCTGGCCACGCGCTATAGGAAGATGATGGTGACATGGTCAAACTTCAACATAAATGGTTTTTCTAGTATGTGGAGTTGTCGCATTGTCACTCTAGGAACACATTAAAGGGATCCACTATTTTGACTCTGTATGTGATGTCCTCAGTAAGGTCGCATTAGAGGCAGAGCTTATTGAAGTTGAAGCAGATCAGATGAAAATAGCTGATCTATATATGAATCGGGGTTTGCAAATGCTTACAAATGTGGATACCAGTTTGGGTGTTGGCGTGGTTAATATAGATTTGAAATAACCATGGCAAGATCGAAACTTGTATCCATATTGAACATTTGCAAAAACTAATTCCTATCTAGATCAGCCATTTGATCTTGGTCAGCTTCAACTTCAATAAGTTGTGGCTCTAAAGCGACCTTACCAAGGACACAACATACAAAGTCAAAATAGTAGATTTCTTTAATAGTTATTGGAGTGACAATGTAAGAACTCCATGTACCAAAAAAGAAATTTTTTTTGTAGATGTTTGGCCACACCATCCACCGCCTCTAAGGCGTGGCCATACGGATTTCCAGAAGAGCTCTTTCGACTTCGATTTTCTTACACTCTTGCCAACATGAAGAATATCGGCGATCTCTTTCTTTGTCGAGATTAACGTGTTGAAGGTAAGTCGTAAATGATATAAAATTTGTCACAAGGTTTTAGATTCCGTAAAAGGTCATTCCATTCCTCGCCAGTGGTGATAGCTTCTACGAGCATATTCAAGCTGACATTATCCTTTAGAGTGAATATGAAATTTTCGAGTGAAGTTTGTTCTCATAAATAGCTTTTACTAGCCTGATACATACATCACAGGTTAATTATGTTATACATGGAACAAAAAAACTATATAAACACTTCCAAATCAGCAAACATTATGTTTTACATGATAAAGTAAAAATATATATAAATATATATATATATATATATATATATATATATATATATATATATATATATATATATATATATATATATATATATATATATATATATATATGTGGTCACCCCTTCAATTTCGTAGTTAACAGGCATGCCAAAATTTACTTGGATTTAAATTTTAATTCAAAAAAAACTTTCAGTCATGTCGATCTATGTATATCAGAATGTATAATGTTAGATCGAGCTAGATAAACATAATTTTGTATAATAATATTAGAAATCACTGATATGGCCTTTAGTTTATTGGTATCAAAAGTTTCCAACCAACAAAGAAGAAGAATTTTTTATTTATTTATTTTTTTTATTTTATTTTAATTTTTATTTTTTATTCCAATTTCGTTTATTCCTCACAACACCATTCCTAACGAAACCCAAATTTTCAACTTTATTTTTCCTAACGTCACTCGCATGATACCTACATTCACCAAATAGCATGGCATAATTTGGTTACCAATAATCAATTTAATTGCAAGCTCATACCTTTTGGCGGACCAGCTTCAATGATAATTCCAGCTATTTACTTAACAACATGATCATGAATCCTCCATTGGCAAAAAAAATGAAAGGATATATATATATATATATATATATATATATATATATATATATATATATATATATATATATATGGGATATCTTGGCTACAATTATTGTAGCTAAGATAGCTACAATCCTCACCAAAATTACACAAAAAATGATTCAGGGCCCACTAAAATGATTAGGGACCCACAAGAAAATTTAGGGACCACAAATTATAACATAAAATTGTAGGAAGTTGACTACAAAAAATTGTAGTTAATATATATATATATATATATATATATATATATATATATATATATATATATATATATATATATATATATATATATATATATATATATATTTCATGACACTTAATTTTCATAGAAAATGTCATTAAATATCAAAATTTTGACATTTTCTCACACTTTTAAAAAGTGTCATTAAAAATTAGATTTAATGACCCTTTTTTATGGGGTTACCCTAACCGGACGGGGGGTGGCCCACCAGCTGTCCCCCACTTTTTCCAGTACAGCACAGCTTTTTGTCAGTTTCTGTTCCGTATTTTTGCCAGTTTTAAGCGTTTGGCATATTAAACTTTATATTTTCTGTTCCGCACTTTCAGGTTTATAGTTTTTGATATAAACAAAATTATAAAAATAAAAAAAAATAAAAAAAATTAAAAAATTTGGGGGGGGGGGGGTGCGGCTAAAATTTTGGGGGGGGGGGGGGGGGGGGGCGCGGTCAACAGCCGCCTTTTTATGTCATTAGAAACAACCTCACTAAAAGTCAGTTTTCTTATACTGAAAATTTCAACTTGGGTGGATGAATATTATTGGTCACAATTACTCCATATTCCGAGAACATGGGATCATAATTATGCTTTCTATTTTTTGTTGAACATGACATGCTCGATCACGAACCCAACTGAAAGAAAATGGCAGATCAAAAGAAATAATAAAGCTCCAAGCATTCATATTCTTCCACGGTTATCAAACTTTTTTGTTTTTATACAATAGAACTCAAATGGCAGATTTTATAATTCTTAATAATAGTATGAATTGCAAACTTAGCCCTCAAAATTGATTATTAGACATTATGATAAAAAAAGCAGAGACAAAGGCTCATGTATAAAACATTTCTCTACGACAAGAGAGTATTGTACGAACGTTTAGTGATGTGCATATCCTTCCCTAAGAAATCTTTCTAAAATGAATTACTTAACAAAAGATCTATATTATTATGCAATATCCATCAGTATGTACGTAAACATTCATTGCAAGAGAAGGTGAAATCATCAATTCTTCATTTCATTAAATTACCAAAATATTGTACCTTCAATTTAATATTTTCATGGGTCCTCCTGATTGTCATTATATCTAGGTGGACATGCACTCCAACTCCGAGCCACTAGTTGCATCAAGCTCGCAAACCTAAATATCAACACGAAAATCACCATAATTATCACAAGTACAATCGTGTGTGACTGATTAATCGATTATTATAAATATCGACAAAAAAATTTAAAAATTATAAGGTAAACTAATGATTATACTGTAAACAAGAATTTTAGATCAAATTATTTACCTTCAAAGCTATAAAAAGAAAAAAGAACCATCTCATGAACATACATGTAATTAAGAAATAAACGATGTGAATCTAAGAACTATAGCCTTATATTAAACTAATTAAAAAGTATATAACCAGACCTGATGGATGTTGTTGAGACTTGACCTTGGAACCCTTACCTGAATGGATTTTAAAACTTAAAACCATCAGCAATTTAATCAGAGCTAGTACAGATAAAGATTAACTGATTAAATATGAAAGATGGATATGCATGATTGTGATGAAAGAAAACGATTTTGCTAACATTGAAATCGATTGAAATTGAAGGATGAAGAAATGTGATGATTTTGGGCTATATTTATAGTATGAATGACTACTCAGTAGTGAGCTGGCACCGAGTTGACAAAAAAGAAACCCTAATTTATCATATTGGCGGCCCAAGAAAAGCTAATATACCTATATTGTGGGCGGCACCTAATTGACGAATTGAAACAAACCCTAATTACGGGGTGTTGATTGTGTGTTGACCTTGCAATGGTGCCTAATATTTGGATAAGAATGTTTACACTTTGACCAGATTTTTTTTTTTTTTTTTTTTTTTTTTTTTTTTCATCATCATCATCATCATCATCAAAAGACTTGGTTAACTTATAACACATAATTTGTTTCAACTACTTCACCTCCGCATGAATTCTAATATATAAAGTTATTTACCTAAGTGTATGCTAAAGTATTAAGGCGCAATTTATCCGAGTCTAGGTTCAAGTACTAGCTAAGGCTAAACCATTAGGACATTTATGAACAATAAATTACACTTACAGAATATACTAGAAGAGTGTTAATGATAGTTTTCAAATGGTTAATAACAAGAATAATGGTAAGAATGGTGGTCATAATGCTCCATGTAAAGGAGGTTTTACTAAACCTACTATGGGTCCTAAGTTTAGGTATCAACCTAAAGTGCATCCTCCTGAACCCAAGAAGATGGATACTATAAAGAAGAAGGCCGTTGATGTGGCTAGTACGAGTGGTGCGAAGATTGCTACATCAAACCGGTTTGATGCCCTTCATATGGATGATACTAATGACTTTGGTATTCCTATCAATGAAGTGACTAAGGATGTGAATTCTGGTATTCCAAAGGAAGCTAAGGAGGACGGGTCTTTAGAGACTGGTAATGCATCAGAAGAACCACTTGTGAGTGATTTAATGGGAACAAAGGAAGTTGGTTCTACTCCTTTAGTTTAGAAAATTGGAGAGCTTGAAAAGCTACTTATTGATGGGAAAGCTACTCTTGTGAATGATGATAGTCATCCTATTCAAAAGGTTGATTATCCGGGGTCTACTTATTCTACTAAGAGGTTTAACATATTCTCTAAGGTGAGAGATTGTTGTTTCATTCAGTGACGAAGACGAGGTTGTGAATACGTTTGATGAGTCCATGAACCTATTTGGTGGTGGTCATGATCGTGAAGATGATTATGATGACTACGATTATGATGACTCTGCGGATCAGGTCTATGATCTTTCGGGGAATTTGAATGCTTTACATGACACGTATGGTATCAAGCTCTAAGGTCTTGGTAGAAAGTAATTTTGTTTTCATAGGTGTCTAATAGTATTTTTTGAGTATTGATTTTTTCTTATTTAGAGAATTGGAAGTTCTTGTTATGTAAGCTTCTCTGCCTATGTAATGGGTTGAGATATGTGATTCACCTATATATCCTTTGTACTTAAACGTTTTTTCAAATAATATATTTATCGGGTCTTTTGACCTTTTACCCAAAAAAATAACATACTAGAAGAAACTCAGACACGCAGTTTTTATTCCCAAACTCGTAATAGCCATGGGGCTATATGAGTAGCTCATGCGAAATTGTTAAATCACCTCCCCGCAATGTCCTTTAAAGGTCTTGATAATAAAATATGTCAGTACACAAGACAACAACTATAGATGTCTTACACACGCTCATGGTTCTGTATTCAACATACCCTTACGCTCTAACCTCTTTCAAAACTGTTGGTGTAGCCTAGCTATAACCGAAACCTAGCTTTCTGACACCTTACAATGATGCTCAAAGTGATCATTGGCATAAAGCCTACTAGGCTACGATAAGGGAATCCACCAAATACACAAGAAGCTTATCTCAAGCAGCCCTAGCTTCCAAGGAGCTCAAGCCTCTGTGTACCCTTACTCTCGGTCACTAGAAGACAAATACAGAACACTACATGAGCCAAATCTTAGTAATGTGTTTCAAATGTTCTAGCAACATATGACAGTTGCACATGGGCATGTCTCTTCCTAAGCGAAGAAGAACAACACAGTCTACGCACCGAGCCTTCCCATTGGCGAGCACAAACATGCTCCCCACTTACCAATCCGGCTGAGACATGTGACGCAACCTGGAAAATTTCCTAGGGTTTGCCTATAAGTACCAACATCACATGTACATTGCAGGTATGTTCTCTCTCACTCATACTTCATTTCTCTAAGCACATTATCCATAATCTGATGACTTGTTCTCACGCCAGAGCTGGTACGCAAGATCCTTCCCTGTGCTCCAATTAATGTAGCATGTTTTCTTTGTCTTCTATTTAGGTTACTTAACACTTTATAGGTATCCGGTCTACCAACCATGTAGGTTCTGATCAACAAGTGCAATCCATTGTACGATCAAATATATATATATATATATATATATATATATATATATATATATATATATATATATATATATATATATATATATATATATATATATATATATATATATATATATGAGTCCTTATGAGATGGTTCAATTGTACCCCTCTAGCCCTCCTCGTCGAAACCACATAATTTCTATATAAATCAATGTCAACGTCTTGAGTGTTATGAATAGTGGATTGGCAACTCGCGTTAATTTAACCGATAGGGCATTAATCTTGACAGCGTGAGATGTCCTTTATGCCATTATGAAATTGAAATAAAAGATCACTTATTTATCAATTGTAAGATTGCAAAGGAAATATGGTTTGAGGTCTTAAAATGGTGGAGGATGCCAAATGCTACTTTCCATACGCTGCACGAACTGATTCATGTGGTTGATCATAGTCCTCTTGGAGAAAAAATCTCATCACATTTTGATGTGCTTGTTCAAACCACACTTTGGTCCTTATGGCGCCGTAGATCAAAATTTTAATGACATCAAGACCTTCACTTTTAATTGGATTGTAAGAAGATTTAGAAGTTTTCCTTAAACTGGATATAGTGGTTTAATTATCCTTCTAACGCTCTATATCCTCATTGTAATATTTTCAATGTTTTGCTTGTTTTATGTTGTTAGTCATTAAAACACAAACATGTGAACATGCTAAATGATTCTTACACAAGATCTTGATCACAAGCTAAACTCAGTGGTGTCGGTAACAATTTACTACCTCATATCTCATCCAAAGACCTTTCCTTGTGATTGAAACGTAATAGAGCTTTGCATTAAAGATAGTACATTCGATTTTATTAAAAAAATTATCTTTTTTTGGTAATAAATTAAGGTATTGGGATTTTGCTGTATTTATATAGTAATGGGTCTTTCATTTATGTTATGGACGTATATTGTACATTGATGTTTAAGTGAGTAGGGTTGTAATGACCGGTCACACATGAATAAAATTTAAACGTTATTCCCACTAATATTTGTATTCGCTATTTTACATGGTATGAGAGCTTTAGGCACAACCCACCACAAATTTGTTATTCTCCATTCATCAGTTACTTGCGGGTGATTTGGAGGGATCGTGACATATTTATTTTCTACCTCTTCATTGCTTATAAATAGATACCACAATCTATTATGTGATGACATTAACTAATATTACTATTTGCTATTTTAAAGAATACCCTCTAATAAGAATAGAGTATGAAGAAATGGTTAGGATAAGTGCATTCAGATTCCAGAAATTCTGAATTCTCAAAGCATAAGATGATATGCCTCATAAAAACATAAGCTTACATCTCAGGCAATTGTTGTTACAAATCCGATGGTGGCTGATTTGCAATATATTTAGATTTTTTATTTATTTTTTAATATGTTACATCGTGAAATAATGTTACAATTCTTTCTTAATCATGCAATATCCATAGTTATATGGTTGATTTTGGTTGTCTTATTTGAAATAAGAAAGTTTAGAAATACATGCCTTAAATTATCTCATCATTTAAATTGCAAGATATATAGTTTACCACACCAAAAGGGTTTCTGACTAAAAATATCGGAATGACCTATCAATTATGATATTGAGAGTTGAAATTTCAATCGAGACACATCCATTGAATCACTCACATGCGGTTCTTGTGATGTAGTACCAGTCTTAACCGACTCATCCTCATTAACTTCCATTGTACGGCCAGCATCCACATCCATGTTGGTGTCATAAGTAGGAATACCAAACACATCCGTATCAACCATATTAAGAGCATCAAATTGGTTAGATGTATAGATCGTTGTTCCACTAGAACTAGCCACATCAGAAGTCTTCTTCTTAGTGCCACCAACATTCTTAGGTTCAGGAGGAGTCTTTTTGGGTTGATACTGAAACTGCTTACCCACAACAGGTTTAGTAAACCCTCCTTTACCCGGAATTGTAGGACCACCTTGTTTTCCTTTCTTTCTGTTATTGACAGTCTTGAAACTATCATTAACAGGCTTAGTAGACTGAACAGGAGGTATAACAACTTTAGGACAGTCAGTCAGAGTATGACCAAATATCTTACACTTGTCACAACGAGGTGGTTGCCACTCGTATTCAACCCGTACCTTCTCAATAGTCGAACCCGAACCATCAAGTAACGGTATCTCAGCAGTGAGGCTGTCTCGAAGCACCTCATCCGACTTCACTTCTATCATGCATCTAGCAAAACTACTACGGCCCCACAATTCCTTGCACATTTGGCTTGTAAAAGCATCTAATCTATTGGGCGTACCAATCAGTGTGGCAAGAAGACTGAAGCCATCATCAGAAAACATTGCAAGGGGGACATCATGGAATTTAACCCACACAGGGATGTTAGTCAGATCCTCTTTAAGTAGATTAGTGTTCAAAGTCTATGGTTTAAGAATAATAGGAACATTTCTGATCAACCAAGGACCGTTTTCAAGCACATCATCAACACCTTTCTTTGAATTGAACTTAAAGAAAAAGAACCCCTTTGCATTCATCATTACCTTTTGCACACAAAACTTAGCCCATGCATTGCGAACATAGTAATCAACAACAGGAAAAGCAAGGCGTTGGCCAAGGAAATAACCATAAAGAGTATTCTCAAACCTTGTGTTTACCTCTTCCACTACTTTCAATGGAACTGAAAGGTCAACATCATCCTTATTTTTGCTACATTCCAACCTCCAAAAATTAGACACGTGTTTATGAGGTTAATTAGAAGTAGCACCTGCGTAAGAAACCGACTTCACACCAGTACAACTAGTAGTATCATCCTTAGAAGCATCAGGACCAGAAGCTGTCAAATTAGAATTTTGCCCAATACCACTCGAATTGTGCAAATCAGAAGAGGAAGCCTTATTAGCAACAATCTCACGTTGAATATTATTCATGGCTTCATCAAAATTATTATGCGCATTAGCTAACAAGTGCTTCACAGTTTCAGCACTTGTAACCGGCTCCAAGTCGTCACCATGTGATGTATCTTTCGTAAGTGGAATCGGCTCCACTTTCTGAATACCATTCATAGAACAATCAAGTGAATCATCCACATTCAAACTCTCTTGACAAGGCTTCTCTTGACTAGGACACCCCACGTTATTATACAAATCAGAACCAAGAGCAGTGTGAGTAATCCCCATCCCATTCACATCATCCACCACGGTTCCGTCATGATCAATACCAGATTTAGGGTCAATAGAAACCCTAACATCCTTACGTATAGGGATTCGAGCAGAAGAACCCTCATCAATACCTTTCAATCTCTTCGTACGATCAGCCAAACCCACAACATCAACGTTAACATTCTTAGAATTCAAAAAACCCTTATTCTGTTCACAGGCCGTTTGCCATCAAATCTGGACTTCAAAATATGTTTCATGATTTGTGAGTGTTTGTGTGATTGTGTTTGGCGATGTAACAGTAAACGGTAAACAAGTGAATAACATAAACTAATCTTTATAGATATTAAAGGTACGTTGTAAACTTCACATGTCGAAGATTTGCAACATTATATATAACCCTAATCGACACAATGGTTTACTCAAACGTTGTGAAGCTTGAGATAAAACCGTTCTAATAACTAACTAAATAACTGTCATACATGGGCTGGGTTGGATTTACCCAAACGACCCATTATGCAGAAAATGTACTTGACCCAAACACTAATTAAAAGTTATACGAATTACAATAACATATGCTAGAGTTTTAATACTAACACTATTTGATCTATAACAATTAAAAAGGCTAACAATTTCCCCCCTAATTTTATAGCATCAAATTCTTCATCTTCTTGAAACCTGTTTGCTTGCTATCTTCAAACAATGACCTCGAAATCATTGCTTCCATTGCTGCTGCTTTCATCATCTTCTTGTTCAAGTTTAACGCCAAAATGGTCCTTTGATTCTATTGCTCCATCCTTCACTCTTGTATCCTTCTGACCTTGCAGGTCCATGGCCAAACAATTCTTGCTTGCTTCTCCCACTTCATACGATTTTTCAACCCAAGGCATACCAGTAGTTTCATGGTAGACTACAACTAGATCAATAAACGTTTTGTAGCAGTTTCTAACTGTCTCACCATCTTTGATGTCTAAACCTTGTAACTGTGCTAACGTTCCCCAATTGTCACCCATGGTAACCGAAACATAGCCTCCTAAATTCTCAACAGCTTTCATTAAACACAACAGATTCAACTCTATATCTTTGACAACGGGTGGTATTGATTCAAGCGCATCATAGTTCAAATGCACTAGATAAAACCATCTTAACATATCTATAAATCCCTTGTTGAACACTTCCCAATTTCTGTACAATAGTTTATCCTTCTTCAACAAATTCATGAACGATAGAAACCTTGAAAACGAATTAACCTTTAAAGCATACAAGGTTCCATTGTAACTAATGTACTCATCATCCACGTAATCTTGTGTCACATCTCTATTCCAATCCAATTCTTCTATGCCTTTAACTAGAGAACATGCATCTGGATCTATTGACTCAAAATACTTCTCTAAATACTTATTGTGTTCATCCACAACTTCTTTCGGTCCAACTTTTCCTGTTTCACTTTCACATGGCAATTGCATACTTGTTTCCTCATCATAATACATGTGGTTAATGCTACATCTAGTATCCTTAATTTTCACAGAGAAACCTTGTTTTTCAAGCAATTCTAGACTGAGTATATTGAGCGAAACTTCTGGTGTATATTGCACATGTCTCACAACTAAATCACCATTTTCTGTCTTAATAGTTGTGTTACCAATTCCATACGAGAATATAAACTTACATTCATACTCCTCCTTACCAACCATTTTAAACTTATAATTCACATCATTAAATAGAACTCGCCTAGGACACATATGAAACTTATACTTATTACTCACATACCATATGTCGTCCCAACCTTCTCTATCCGTACCTTCAATCGTATAGTCACCAAACACGTGTACCTTTTCTGGATACATCCTTTCTTGATCAATAATCTCTTTTGTCATGTCCATCTCCTTTTGTTGTGATTCGACTCCAGCAATCTTTTTCCTTTTTTCACAAGCCCAAAATGCGTGTCCCTTGGTTTTACATATATAACACTTCGACCTTTTGTCCCTTGAATTCAACTTCGATTTCCCTTTTGTTACTTCTTCTTTTTTCTTTGAATTGAACTCCTCATTGTCTAACACGGTTTGTGCCAACAATTCCTTTGCCTTTGGGGATATGCTTTTCTTCGTTCTTGTGTTCCATTGATACAGACGCTTGGGAGTTTCTCGTAATAGATAGCGTCCTGATTGGAAACCTGATTTTGATTGCGGTTTGAACGATGGCTGTTCCCATGGATTAGAGCCTTGGCTCTGGTACCAAATGTTCACAGGCCGTTTGCCATCAAATCTGGACTTCAAAATATGTTTCATGATTTGTGAGTGTTTGTGTGATTGTGTTTGGCGATGTAACAGTAAACGGTAAACAAGTGAATAACATAAACTAATCTTTATAGATATTAAAGGTACGTTGTAAACTTCACATGTCGAAGATTTGCAACATTATATATAACCCTAATCGACACAATGGTTTACTCAAACGTTGTGAAGCTTGAGATAAAACCGTTCTAATAACTAACTAAATAACTGTCATACATGGGCTGGGTTGGATTTACCCAAACGACCCATTATGCAGAAAATGTACTTGACCCAAACACTAATTAAAAGTTATACGAATTACGATAACATATGCTAGAGTTTTAATACTAACACTATTTGATCTATAACAATTAAAAAGGCTAACATATTCATCTTACACAACCACTAACACAATAATCAAACACTAATAATAGCCAATTACCACCAGCAAGCATGCAATACAAAATAAAAAGATAAAACCCTAATCGCAAAGATTAGGGTTTATAGCAAATAGCACCGGAAAACTAACCTCCCACCATAATTATTGTCGATCAATAAAGGAATCGATTAACAACAATCAGGATGAAAATCAGTCCACGATCAGACAATAACAAACCAAAAGTGGATATTATATCAGTACCCCACGATCAAATATTATATAAGTACCCCACGATCAAATCAAACCAAAAGTGGATAGATAATTAAAGAACCACCGACCCACTATAGAGAATGAAACAATATAGAATAGGGTCGATGTAGTTTCTTGGATCGAATAGTAAGGGAATCGGTTTCACCTTTTTCGCCAGAGAGAATAAGGGTTTTTTTTTGGCCCAAGAAAAGCTAATAAACCTATATTGTGGGCGGCACCTAATTGACGAATTGAAACAAACCCTAATTACGGGGTGTTGATTGTGTGTTGACGTGGCAATGGTGCCTAATATTTGGATAAGAATGTTTACACTTTGACCAGATTTTTTTATTTTTATTATTAAAGTCTTGGTTAACTTATAACACATAATTTGTTTCAATTACTTCACCTCCGCATGAATTCTAATATATAAAGTTATTTACCTATAAGTGTATGTTAAAGTTTTAAGGCGTAATTTATCCAAGTCTAGGTTCAAGTACTAGCTAAGGCTATACCATTAGGACATTTATGAACAACAAATTACACTTACAGAAAATACTAGAAGAAACTCAGACACTGTTGGTGTAGCCTAGCTATAACCGAAACCTAGCTTCCTGACACCTTACAATGATGCTCAAAGTGATCATTGGCGTAAAGGCTACTAGGCTACCATAAGGGAATCCACCAAAAATACACAAGAAGCCTATCTCAAGCATCCCTAGCTTCCAAGGAGCTCAAGCCTCTCAGTACCCTTACTCTTAGTCACTAGAAGACAAATCTAGAACACTTCATGAGCCTAATCTTAGTAATGGGTTTCAAAAGTTGTGGCAACATATGACAGTTGCACATGGACATGTCTCTTCCTAAACCAAGAAGAACAACGCAGTCTATGCACCGAACCTTCCCATTGGCGAGCACAAACATGCTCCCCACTTACCAATCCGGCTGAGACATGTGATGCAACCTAGAAAATTTTCTAGGGTTTACCTATAATTACCAACATCACATGTACATTGCAGGTATGTTCTCTCTCACTCATACTTCATTTCTCTAAACACATTATCCATAATCTGATGACTTGTTCTCACACCAGAGCCAGTACGCAGGATATTTCCCTGTGCTCCAATTAACGTAGCGTGTTTTCTTTGTCTTGTATTTAGGTTACTTAACACGTTATAGGTATCCGGTCTACCAACCATGTAGGTTCTGATCAACAAGTGCAATCCATTGTGCGATAAAATATGAGATGGTTCAATTGTCCCCTCTAGCCCTGCGCATTGAAACCACATAATTTCTACATAAATTAATGTTAACGTCTTGAGGGTTATGAATGGTAGATTGGAAACTCGCGTTAATTTAACTGATAGGGCATTAATCTTGACAGTGTGAGATATCCTTTATTCAATTATGAAATTGAAAAGATCACTTATTTATCAATTGTAAGATTGCAAAGGAAATATGGTTTGAGGTCTTAAATGGTGGAGGATAGCAAATGCTACTTTCCATACGATGCATGAAGTGATTCATCTGGTTGATCATAACCCTCTTGGAGAAAAGATCTCATCTTATTTTGATGTGCTTGTTCAAACCACACTTTGGTCCTTATGACGGTATAGAAACGTAATCACTTTCTTAGTCAAGAGGCGCGCCGTAGATCAAAATTTTAATGACATCAAGACCTTCACTTTTAATTAGATTGTAAGAAGATGCAGAAGTTTTCTTTAAAATGGATATAGTGGTTTAATTATCCTTCTAATGCTCTAGATCCTCATTGTAATATTTTCAATGTTTTGCTAGTTTTATGTTGTTAGTCGTTAAAACACAAACATGCATGTGAACATGGTTAACGATTCTTAAACAATATCTTGATCACAAGCAAAACTCAGTGGTGTCGCTAGCAATTTACTACCTCATATCTCATCCAAAGACCTTTCCTTGTAATTGAAATGTACTAGAGCTTTGCATTAAAGATAGTACATTCGATTTTAATAAAAAGATTATCTTTTTTTGTTAATAAATTAAGGTATTGGGATTTTGCTGTATTTATATAGTAACGGGGTTTTCATTTATGTTATAGATGTATATTGTACGTTGATGTTTAAGTGAGTAGGGTTTTAATGACTGGTCACACATGAATAAAATTTAAACGTTATTCCCCTGTAATATTTGTATTTGCTATTTTACACGGTTTCAGAGCTTTAGGCACGACCCACCATAAATTTGTTATTTTCCGGTCATCGGTTACTTGTGGGTGATTCGGAGGGATCCCGACATATTTATTTTCTACCTCTTCATTGCTTTTTTTAGCCTTTAAATTCTTTTTATTATATTATTCCTAGTCTATAAAACCCTAGTCATCAAAACACACTCATATTATGTTGATTTAGTCATGAACTACTGATTTTGTTTTATCAACATAACACCTTATTTTAATATGAAAAGATCATGTCGTCTTTGAAGAAAATAGTTTATCAAAAAATTATCGCTCCTACCTAAAGCAAAGCAAGCTGTGACGTAAAAATAAGTCACAAAAAAGGAGGAAGTCGTCAAGCTGTATATAACTTTGCTGCCAAATACAGCTCTACATTCGTGCAAATAAACATAGACGAAGAAGCAAACAAAACTCTAAAAATGGAAAGCAAGAAGATGATAACAACATTCGATCCAGTTTGCCTTTTCGGTTTTCTCCAGCTCAAACTGCGGGAGAGTTTTAGATGACTTGGTTATGTCCCAAGCTTAATTGTGGGCTTAGGCTCCATATGTTTTAGGGTTATGTTTATGTTCCTTGTTTATTTATAAATAGATATCACAATCTCTTATGTGAAGACATTCACTAATATTACTATTTGTTATTTTAAAGAATACCCTCTAATACGAACAGAGTATGAAGAAACGGTTAGGATAAGTGCATTCAGATTCCAGAAATCCTGAATTCTCAAAGCATGAGATGATATACCTCATAAAAACATAAGCTTACAACTCAGGCGATAGTTGTTACAAATCTGTTGGTGGCTGATTTGCAATATATTAAGATTTTTTTTTATCTATTTTTTTATATGTTACATCGTGAAATTATGTTACAATGATTCTTAAAAGGTATATAGATCGATAAAAAAATGCATAGATCGATTTAAAAAATAATCTACATTTTCTATAAAAAAATATGTATAGATCGATTATTAAAAAAAAAAACTTCAGATTAACAAAAAGATATATATAGATCTATAAAAGAGATATGTATAGATCGATTTAAAAAAAAAAAAAAAAAAAAAAAAAAAAAAAAAAAAAAAAAAAAAACTCTAGATCTTCCACCAAAAAATATGCAGATCTATAAAAAAAAAATATGTATAGATCGATTATTAAAAAACACTCTAGATTAACAAAAAAAAAATATAGATCTATAAAAAAATATATGTATAGATCGATTATTTAAAAAAACTCTAGATTAACAAAAATACATGTAGATCTATAAAAAAAATATGTATAGATCGATTTTAAAAAAAATAAACTCTAGATCTTCTACAAAAAAATATGCAAATATTTAAAAAAAAAAAAAAAAAAAAAAAAAAAAAAAAAAAAAAAAAAAAAAAAAAAAACATGTATGGATCGATTATTATAAAAAAAAAAAAAAAAAAAAAAACTCTAGACCTACAAAAAAATTATATAGATCTATAAATAAACTATATTGGTTTATAAAAACTATATATAGATAGAAATAAAACTTTAGATATACCAAAAATACATATCGATCTATTAAAAAAAACTACATAAAATACCTCGAAGTGGGGGTTGTGTCGAGTGGAGGAGGCGGCCGTGGTGGTTGATGGAGGCGGCGGCGGTGGATGGAGTGGCTGTGTTTTGTCTTTTTCTTTTTTTTGGATGGAAGAATTTTTATGAAGACTTTTTTGTTGGATGGAGATGTAGTAGAGTGTTTTTGATAGAGTTGTGGTATTGTTTATGTGGTTTTTTTTTTTTTTTTTTTTTTTTTTTTTTTTAGTAGAGTGTTTTTTTAGAGTGAGATATGAGTTTGTGTGTGTTTTTAGAGTGAGATGAGCAATTGTGAGGGTGTTTTTTTTAGTGAGATTTTTTTTAGGTGAGAGAGAGTGTTTCATGTGTGTGTGTTTTTTGGTAAACATAAAGTGAAGTAAATAGGATTGGATGGGTATTTGTTTGTTTGTTGATTTATGTGGTTTTATGGGTTTGGTAATTTTTTAGGGTTGGATGTTGGTTTGGTGTATGTAATTTAGACTTTAATTTAAGTTTGTGTGTTAATCTTAAAGATGGAGGGTTGGATGTTGGTATGGTGTATGTAAATTTAGGCTTTAATGTAGGTTTGTATGTTGAATCTTAAAGATGGAGGTTTGGATTTTAGTTGGGGACATGCATGCTTTATAAAGGAATATAGATATTTATTTATATATTTTAACCAAATTTCTTCACCAAATTTATTAAAATTTGACAATTTTTTTTTGAATTTTGATTTTTAATTAATTAATAAGAATGTTGGATTTTGCAACGTGTCAAAATAAAGCACCCTGATTACCCCAATTTATTCTCAATAAGATTGTTTTAGCAAAATACTTTCAAAATAATGTAATTTTTTATTATATAAAAGATACATACGCTGTAAGGACAAAATGATTAAGCAAAATGCTCTATAATAGTAGCTTTTATTATTGTTTTTTTGCTTTTAAAATTGTGCACATGACGTACAAAAACATTAAATGTTTTTGCCATGATTAATTTTGCTCTGGCACTGAATTTATATCCTATAAAAACAACAAAAATGAATGATAAAGTGGCCAATTCATTGTGACTTTAATCTAATTTTTTCCATCATTCTATTATTTAAAAATGTATCATACTTGTCATCGTTTGTAGTTGTGTGTACCATTGTTCGATTCCGATTCCTAAGAACACTTGATTCGATTCCTAAAAATACATCAATCGAAACACAACATAATCAAAATTTGAAAAGATGTGCATGAAATAATCAGGTTCGAACAATATATAGTACACACAACTACAAAAAAGTGAGAAGTATGATACATTTTTGAAACAATTAGCTGGAAACTCTAATCTCCTCCTCCTTTAAATAGAGACCCTGCCTTCTCTTTTTCTGAAACATTTATCTTTCTATTCACCTCTCTCAAGAATTGTTACATTCTTACTTGTTCAAGATCGATAAATTCATTTGTTTCCCCTATACTTTTTAAGGTATAAAGTTTCCATTAGTACATTGCATCCAATAAACTGTAATCCACTTGAAAAATAAGAGTTTAACCTCTGTATTTTAACATGTCAAGTTTGCATGTATGTTGATGTCAACTAGTTTATTGTTGTTGTTCTTTTCTTTTCTTTTATTTTTTATTTATTTAATTTTTAAAAAAGAGTAGAAGATAAAAGTGCAAATGTTCTTGGTTTAAGAATAGATCTGAGCATGGTTATGTTGATTGCTTTTTACCAATGTTGTGTGTGGTGTATATAACGTTATCTAGTATAGGGCTGAGCAAACGGACCGGCCGGACCGGACCGACCGACAAAACCGACCGGACCGAGACCGACCGGACCGGACCGACCACATTCGGTCCGGTCCTCGGTCTAAGCTTTTTGCCAAATTCGGTCTCGGTCCGGTCGGTCCGGTCCGGTCCGGTCCGGACCGACCAAAAACCCGAAAAAACTTGCCTAATTGGACCGGACCGACCGAAGACCGACCGGACCGAGACCGGACCGAGACCGGACCGACCATATTCGGTCCGGTCTCGGTCTATGGTTTTCCGGTTCTCGGTCTTCGGTCCGGTCCGGTCTTGGCCGGTCCGGTCCGGTTTCCGACCGATGATCACCCCTAATCTAGTATATAACCAGGCAAAGTTGAAATTAGTGTTTTTTTTTTGGGTAAAAGGTCAACGACCCGGTAAATATATTACTCCAAAAAATATTTAAGTACAACGGATATGAGTGAATCCCATATCTCAGCCCGTTACATAGGCGAAAAGCTTACATAACAAGATACTTCCTATTTTCTAGACAAGAAAACAAAACCATTGAAAGACTCGGATAAATATATAAACTACTTCCTACGACCTTGGAGATTAAAGCCATAAATGGCATTAAGAGCATCCAATTCCCCTGGAAGATCATAAATTTGCTTTGAGTAATCATCATAGTCATCAAACTCATCTTCACGCTCATGACCTCCACCAAAAAGATTTGCAGATTCGTCGAACGTGTTAAGAACCTCATCCTCATCACTATCAGTAACCACAATATCACCCACCTTGGAAAATGGGTTAGCCCTCTTAGTGACAGAGGCAGACGGAATAGGATGACCTTCATCATCCACAAGAGTAGCTTTCCCATCGATAAGTAGCTTTTCAAGCTTACTAATTTTCTCAACTATAGGATTAGAACCAACAACCTTTGTTCCCATTGAATCACTCACAAGCGGTTCTTGTGATGTAGTACCAGTCTTAACCGACTCATCCTCATTAACTTCCATTGTACGGTCAGCATCCACATCCATGTTGGTGTCATAAGTAGGAATACCAAACGTATCTGTATCATCCATATTAAGCGCATCAAATTGGTTAGATGTAGTGATCGTTGTTCCACTAGAACTAGCCACATCAGAAGTCATCTTCTTAGTGCCACCAACATTCTTAGGTTCAGGAGGAGTCTTTTTGGGTTGATACTGAAACTGCTTACCCACAACAGGTTTAGTAAACCCTCCTTTACCCAGAATAGTAGGACCACCTTGTTTTCCTTTCTTCCTGTTATTGACAGTCTTGAAACTATCATTAACAGGCTTAGTAGGCCGAACAGGAGGTATAACAACATTAGGACATTCAGTCAGAGTATGACCAAATATCTTACACTTGTCACAACGAGGTGGTTGCCACTCGTATTCAACCCGTATCTTCTCAATAGTCGAACCCGAACCATCAAGTAACGGTATCTCAACAGTGAGGCTGTCCCGAAGCACCTCATCCGACTTCACTTCTATCGTGGATCTAGCAAAACTACTACGACCCCACGATTCCTTGCACATTTGGCTTGTAAAAGCATCTAACCTTTTGGGCGTACCAATCAGTGTGGCAAGAAGACTGAGGCCATCATCATCAGAAAACATAGCAAGCGGGACATCATGGAATTTAACCCACACCGGGATGTTTGTCAAGTCTTCTTTAAGTAGGTTGGTGTTCAAAGTCCATGGTTTAAGAATAATAGGAACATTTCTGATCAACCAAGGACCGTTTTAAAGCACATCATCAACACCTTTCTTCGAGTTGAATTTAAAGAAGAAGAACCCCTTAGCATTCATCATTACCTTTTGCACACCAAACTTAGCCCATGCATTCCGAACATAGTAATCAACAACAGGGAAAGCAAGGCATTAGCCAAGAAAGTAACCGTAGAGAGTATTCTCAAACCGCGTGTTCACCTCTTACACTACTTTCATAGGAACTGAAAGGTCAACATCAACCTTCTTATTGCTACATTCCAACCTCCGAAAATTAGACACATGTTTCAGATGTTCATTAGAAGTAGCACCCGCGTAAGAAACCAACTTCACACCATTACCATTAGTAGTACAAACCTTAGGACGACCAGAAATTGCACTCGACAGAGGGATACTTGTAAAATTAGCTTCAGAGGCACCAATTTCACGTTGAATTTTGTTCATGGCATCATCAAAATTCTGATTCGCATTAGCAATCAATTGTTCTACATTAGGCTGTTGAGAGCCTTTAGAAGACGAAGTAGAATCATGTGTACCATGAAGTTGCTCCAAATCATTCAAGACAACCTTATCATTGTCAATAATAACGTTACCAACATTACCAAGTGAAAACGGCTCCACTTGAGATTCATTCACCACGTTACCAGAATGGAGACCTGGGTCACATCCATTCTGAGCAGTAAGTACACCACCATCAACACGAACATTAGTATCAGATTTGGCAGCGCTTGTGTTAAGAAACCCTTTATTCATCTTCTCTCAAAACCCCACGTACAATAAAGAACAAGAAAAAAACACAGCCACAATAAAGTTTAAACCCTAACCGAAGTTAGGGTTTACAACGAAGCAATAACAACCAACTAACCAGCATCCATAATACAATCGACCAAGGACACGAATAAATTAAGGATCAGTCGATTACCAACAGGATGAGATAACAAAGAACCCTTACCAACAGGATGAGACCGATTAAGCACAGGTCGGTATAATAAAGGAACGATTCCCTAACAAATTGATCACAACAGCAAGCCAATTAGGCAGGAATGAAGGGATCGATTAGAGGTTAGGGTGTAAGGATTTCGTTTTTTGATCACCAGAGAGAAGTCGACTTTTTTTTAAAGTTAGTTGAAATTAGTGTTTGATATGGTGAAAATTAATTATCAATCAAAATTGAGAAAGTTTGAGTTCTGATAAAGGATTGTAAAATTTTTTCTAAATCGAGCATGTTTGCATCGAATTGTGTTTTAATGTTCATTTGTTTGGATAGCTATGATATGCATCGATGATTCCGCCTGCTACTAAAGCATGATTATGAATCCAATTAAGTTTGGTGATCTTGATTGATTTTATATGGATGACGGCGATGATTAGCTTTTTAGGTTTTAGATACTATCGCTTAATTTATTTTTTTCGTGTTTATTGATCTTTTCCCCTTGACCTGTTGTTATGATACTAATTAATAAATAAAAAGGTGATTTACTGAAAATGGTAAATAGATTAAATATCATCTATCTATAAATACGGTTGTTTTGTGTTTTGCTCATGTATAATTTCTTGATCGTTATCAAACAATTGGTGATTTTCCTTCAGTCTGTTGAGCAAATGGCACCCAAGAAGATGAAATTCAATAAGGTTGCCACGCAGCTTCAATCTGAACGTTTTTCTGATTTAGCTGATAATTTAATTCGAGTAGGAGGTGGGGTACCAGGCTATTCCAGCTGAGATGGACGACTATGAACGCTCAGAACTTTTTCGTGTTGGTCTTGCAATGCCAATTATATGGGTTCATGATGATGCTAAAATTAACATTGAAGCCTATAAATCTAAATTTGAAAGTGTGAAGAAAATAAGTAAGCTTGATAAGTTACATTTTGAGGTGGTGGATAGTACTGCAGAAGAAACAAATCGAGGGTGGGAAGACAAGGGTTTACTTCCAATTCCCGAATCATTTGGTGAATCATTGACCAATGCTGAACCTAAGAGTTTTGTTCTTGGTCTATATATCTTTATCAATAATTTTTATTTAGTGAATGAGTTCATGGGAAACATAGGAATGGGAAGGGTACACGCTCTCATTACTATGGGGAGTTTTATCATTCTGAGGATTATAAGAAATGGAAAGATTGGAAAAAGGCTATAGGATGGTCAAATTGGAAGCATGATAAAAGTATAACGATAGATTTGCCGACATATGCAAATATTTTTACTGATTCACGGCATAATGAGCTTTTATCTCGCTTATTTGCTAATGCGACAGACGAATGCAAAGAAAGATTGGCTGACGCAGTTAGATCGTGGGGGTCCTACTGATTTTCTTCCTGCTATTGTTGTTAATCGATTGTTATTGATGGACAATAATTATGGTGGGAGGTTAGTTTTCCAGTGCTATTTGCTATAAACCCTAATCTTTGCGATTAGGGTTTTATCTTTTTATTTTGTATTGCATGCTTGCTGGTGGTAATTGGCTATTATTAGTGTTTGATTATTGTGTTAGTGGTTGTGAGAGATGAATAAGGGTTTTTTGAATTCTAAGAATGTTAACGTTGATGTTGAGGGTTTGGCTGATCGTACGAAGAGATTGAAAGGTATTGATGAGGGTTCTTCTGCTCGAATCCCTATACGTAAGGATGTTAGGGTTTCTATTGACCCTATTGATCATGACGGAACCGTGGTGCATGATGTGAATGGGATGGGGATTACTTACAATGCTCTTGGTTCTGATTTGTATAATAACGTGGGGTGTCCTAGTCAAGAGAAGCCTAGTCAAGAGAGTTTGAATGTGGATGATTCACCTGATTGTTCTATGTATGGTATTCAGAAAGTGGAGCCGATTCCACTTACGAAAGATACATCACATGGTGACGACTTGGAGCCAGTTACAAGTGCTGATACTGTGAAGCACTTGTTATCTAATGCGCATAATAATTTTTATGAAGCCATGAATAATATTCAACGTCAGATTGTTGATAATAAGGCTTACTCTTCTGATTTGCACAATTCGAGTGGTATTGGGCAAAATTCTAATTCGACAGCTTCTGGTCCTGATGCTTCTAAGGATGATACTACTAGTGGTACTGGAGTGAAGTCGGTTTCTTACGTAGGTGCTACTTCTAATGAACCTCAGAAACACGTGTCTAATTTTCGGAGGTTGGAATGTAGCAAAAAGAAGGATGATGTTGACCTTTCAGTTCCATTGAAAGTAGTGGAAGAGGTAAACACGAGGTTTGAGAATACTCTCTATGGTTATTTCCTTGGCCAACGCCTTGCTTTTCCTGTTGTTGATTACTATGTCCGCAATGCATGGGCTAAGTTTGGTGTGCAAAAGGTAATGATGAATGCAAAGGGGTTCTTCTTCTTTAAGTTCAATTCGAAGAAAGGTGTTGATGATGTGCTTGAAAACGGTCCTTGGTTGATCAGAAATGTTCCTATTATTCTTAAACCATGGACTTTGAACACTAATCTACTTAAAGAGGATCTGAGTAACATTCCTGTATGGGTTAAATTCCATGATGTCCCCCTTGCAATGTTTTCTGATGATGGCCTCAGTCTTTTTGCCACACTGATTGGTACGCCCAAAGGATTAGATGCTTTTACAAGCCAAATGTGCAAGGAATCGTGGGGCCGTAGTAGTTTTGCTAGATGCATGATAGAAGTGAAGTCGGATGAGGTGCTTCGGGACAGCCTCACTGTTGAGATACTGTTACTTGATGGTTCGGGTTCGACTATTGAGAAGGTACGGGTTGAATACGAGTGGCAACCACCTCGTTGTGACAAGTGTAAGATATTTGGTCATACTCTGACAGACTGTCCTAAAGTTGTTATACCTCCTGTTCAGCCTACTAAGCCTGTTAATGATAGTTTCAAGACTGTTATTAACAGGAAGAAAGGAAAACAAGGTGGTCCTACAATTCCGGGTAAAGGAAGGTTTACTAAACCTGTTGTGGGTAAGCAGTTTCAGTATCAACCCAAAAATACTCCTCCTGAACCTAAGAATGTTGGTGGCACTAAGAAGAAGACTTCTGTTGTGGCTAGTTCTAGTGGGACAACGATCTCTACATCTAACCAATTTGATGCTCTTAATATGGATGATACGGATGCGTTTGGTATTCCTACTTATGACACCAACATGGAGGTGGATGTTGGCCGTACAATGGAAGTTAATGAGGATGAGTCGGTTAAGACTGGTACTACATCACAAGAACCGCTTGTGAGTGATTCAATGGGAACTAAGGAAGTTGGTTCTACTCCTATAGTTGAGAAAATTAGTAAGCTTGAAAAGCTACTTATCGATGGTAAAGCTACTCTTGTGGATGATGAAGGTCATCCTATTCCGTCTGCCTCTGTCACTAAGAGGGCTAACCCATTTTCCAAGGTGGGTGATGTTGTGGTTTCTGATAGTGATGAGGATGAGGTAGTTAACACGTTCGACGAATCAGCAAATCTTTTTGGTGGAGGTCATGAGCGTGAAGATGAATTTGATGACTATGATGATTACTCGAAGCAAATTTATGATCTTCCAGGGGAATTGGATGCTCTTAATGCCATTTATGGCTTTAATCTCCAAGGTCGTAGGAAGTAGTTTATATTTTTGTCAGAGTCTTTAAATGGTTTTGTTTTCTTGTCTAGAAAATAGGAAGTATCTTGTTATGTAAGCTTTTCGCCTATGTAACGGGCTGAGATATGGGATTCACTCATATCCGTTGTACTTAAATGTTTTTTGGAGTAATATATTTACCGGGTCGTTGACCTTTTACCCAAAAAAGATTGGCTGAGGTATTTCTTTAAAAGCACTACTTTTCATGCCATCTAATCATACATGAATTTCGGTTTTCATAATCTTTCCAAACTTATGATCATGTTGTATAAATGTGTTAATCTGATTTGTATAATTGTGTTAAAGAGTCTATGTTGAAGTTTCTGTAGAGAATTTTTTAGTGGCGCTCTAAAACTCATTGTAGATGGGATAACTTCATTCATCTAGAATTTAGTTGAATTGGATTATATTTTGTGTTCATTCATCTAGAATTCTGGATTATATTTTGTGTCCATTAGATCAACCAAGTGTAATTATAAAAAATACATTTGCCTAAAATTTATTTAAATTCAAACAACTTGGTATGCATTTTATATTAAACCTGACCAATTTAGTCAATTATACATGCAGCTAAAATATGAGAAAAAAGCATTCATGGACAACCGCTCGGCCATGAGTGTGACCTTCAATTTTTCGAAATTAGCCCATGGGTATTTCTGGTACTTAAAGGTTCATTGGTTTGGTGAAAATAATTTTATATTTAGCTCAAACAATTGGCCATCTAGTTACTGATGAGAAAATTTGCTATTGCTACACTTGCTCTAGTTGAATTTTTACAATTTATTTTGAATGGCAAATACTCATGACACACCCGTCTCTGGTGGACATAATTAACCTGCAATCTTTTGGATAGTAGGCAAATTTTGATACCACTAAGCTAAAGGCCATATTGGCAGTTTCTAATGTTAGTTATGCAAATTATGTTGTACTAGTTTGATCTAGTGTCTTGCTAGCTTATATGGTCGAGTGTGTTTTTTATTTATTTTAATTTATTTTATTTATTTTTATTTTATTTTATTTTATTTTTTAATTTAAAATTTTAATACCAAGAAATTTCTGACATGCCTAGTAACTATGGAATTTGAGGGGCCGGCCAAATCTATTTTTCTTACTTCATCGCATTAAACATAACGTTTGCTGAACTCTTCAAAGGAATCCACTATTTTGATTCTGTATGTGATGTCCTCAATAAGGTCGCTTTAGAGCCCGAGCTTATTGAATTTGAAGGTTATCAAGATATCTCACAAATTGCTCCAACAAGACATGAACCCAAAATTTCTTGGCTGACGGGCAAGTCACATGCCACTCAGCCAAAGGCCTTGGGTGATACCAGTTTGGATGTTGGCGTGGATGGGGTTTCTAAAATTATGGAGCTAAGAAGTTCACCGTCCTTTGGACCTTCTTCTTTAGCCAATCATGTGCCTGACGAGCCACAAGACAACCTTGAGAATGTGATAGACAAGGCCCTCCCTCAAATAAATCCAGCGTCAGACAGTGGTGGCGCAGCAGCTGCAGCAGGAGCGAATGTGGTGCAGCAGCCGGTCCTGCTTCCACAAAGACTTAGTAGGAGAAATCGAATGTTAACAACAAAAGCTTTTGAAGCTTTTTCTAATGGTTATTTAGGATCAAAGAGAAAGCGAAAAGGCAAACAGGAGATGGAACCAGCAAGAAGAGTTCGCAGCCAGACTGATCTGGTCACGAGTGATGGTGCAGTCAGTGGTGCGACTGATATGATCCAGGATCAAGCACAAGTTTGACCCGCTGATAGCTAATTCTAGATTTTATCAAACATGCAAAATGTTTATCCCTTTTTCTTGTAAGAAAACTATACTAGTGTTTAAGGTTTAAACAATACAGATGTTAGCCGTTTCTTACTTATGCATACATATTTTCTTAATAGCATATAGTCAGAATCATGTCCCGTGGCGGTGTAGTTTTGTGGTGAATTAATATGTAGGAAATGAAGATATAAAGGACAAAGAAAACTACTGTTTATTGATATCAACTATGGCTCTATATATAGCCTTTGTGAATACAACGTGCAAGCTAGAAAATAGCAACCTATTCTACCTAAACAACCTAAAGACCTGGTGAACAATACTCCAACTTTTCTAAACATGTACATGTCCAACATACAGTTCCATGAGAATCGGTCCACACAATACTAATTCAAACTAACAATAATTTATTATTAGATGAAACTCATGCCATGCTTACGTGAATCCCGAAACATAACCGATTATATCCAACAGGCGGTATGCTATTGTAACAAGACACCCAGAATCACACTCAAATAGGTTTGTGTGCACGCATCTATATATCGTTAGTAACATATATATAGTTGAACTTCAATATGTATATAATAGCGTCCTGGTTAATTACTGCTTATTGCCTACCTAGTTAATATTGAAGGATAATTGTATGAAACCTAGCTGGTTCTATAAAGGGCAAATACCGTAAAAAAGCATCATATTTATCTTAAAATACACTTTTGGGTATCGAACAAAATTTTTTCCTCATATAGGTACTAAATTTTCATTTTTTGGTCTCTTTGAGGCACTTTGTGACGTTTTTGCACCTCAAATTATTAAAAATCCAGGGGCAAAATGTCACAAAGTGCCTCAAAGAAACCAAAAAATGGAAGTTCGGTACACATATGAGGAAAAAATTTATTCGATACCCAAAAAATGGTATTTGCCCTTCTATATATGTATGTGAATTACTAAGTTACTTTTGTTCTTTTACATTGAATAAATATATGGCTTTTTTCCTCCTCATTTCGAATTTCAACCTAGACTGTCAAATTTGTCAAACCAAGCCATGTTTTGGTTGGTTGTGTCAACTCGACCAAGTTATAATCGGGTTTGTACAATTGGAAGTCGTCTGAGTTAAGCCGTATTTCCAAGATTTAACAGCCTAAAAAGATTAGCTAAATTTAACTGTGCACATTCTTATGCAAGGAGACAGAGGCAATATACGCTATAATTTTCCATTCGATATTCAGTTTTTTCATTGTTTCAACATTTAGAGAGTCCATTTTATCTCACTTATACAAAAGCCAATTAATTTGATCAATATTTAATTCAGTACTAGACAACTGTAATTTAGCGCTACACACTTAAAAATGTCAGTATAAATAAATCAGTTACAAAGGTGTCCATATATGTATTGACCAGAAAAATATAAGTGTGTATAACTGGCTTGAGTAAGGAACCTAAAATGAAACGAAACAATTATGGGAATATACTTTTACGAATTCTAGCTGAATTTGTTCAAGCTGGTAGAGGAAGTGATAGTTTTGTTCGACCCAAATAGATAAATTAAAAGTGTGTTGCTTACCTAGTTGCAGTTAAAGAAATTGTTATTTACCTCGATATAGGCCATCTAAAGGAACTGAAACTTGCAGGTTTTCATCAGCAATATCATGAACAGTCTTGTGGAGCTGCCGATGCAAAAATGTTGTCTCTGCATTAAAATGTTTGGCTGGAAATAAATTCCCTTCTAGCTAGTTTTTGAGAAATGTTAATCACCATATTCAGGAACGTGGGTGGGATCTTAAAAAAAACTTCAAATTTGTAGAAAGCCTGAAAGTGATTTTTAATTAACAGTTTGGAGTCGGAGTGTCGGGTGGCACTGAGGTTGTTTTACATAGCGTCAATAGGGTGTTGAGTGAATATCACAATGATGGGTCTCTTGCAATGCTTATTGTGGACTTCTCGAATGCTTTTAACCTTGTGGATAGATCGGCATTACTTCATGAGGTTAGGGTGAGGTGTCCCTCCATATATTTGTGGGTCAATTTCTTATATGGGCAGGCAGTGAGATTGTATATAGGAGACCCATATATGGTCTGCCACTGGAGTGCAACAAGGCGACCCATTGGGACCTCTTCTTTTTGCTCTTGTATTGCACCGACTAGTACATAAGATCAGAGACAGTTGCAAGCTTCTCCTTCATACTTAGTATCTTGATGATGGGACCATTATGGGAGACTCAGAAGAGGTGGCCAGGGCATTAGACATTTTAAGAATAAGTGGTCCAGGTTTGGGTCTTGAACTTAATATCAAGAAAACAGAGATATTTTGGCCCTCGTGTAATGGTGTAAAGCATCGTGAGGGTTTATTTCCTATCGATATTCGAAGGCCATCATTGGGTGTAAAGCTTCTTGGGGGAGCTGTTAGTCGAGACGCTAATTTTTTCAGTGGGTTGGCTATGAGGAGAGCCGCGAATGCTGTTGATTTGATGAGTCTTCTTCCACAGTTACTTTTCCCGCAGAGTGAGCTCCTTTTGCTTCGATCATGTATGGGTATTACTAAACTCTTTTTTGGTTTAAGGACTTGTCAACCTGTACACATGGAGGATCCAGCTTTGTTCTTTGACAAAGGATTGTGTGAGTCGATCGAGAACATAGTGGTTTGTGGAGGACCTTTCTTTGGAGACGTACAGTGGCGACTTTCTTCTTTGCCTATTCGATTGGGAGGTTTGGGTTTGTACTCGGAAAAAGTGGTTTCCTCTTATGCTTTGGTGGCATCGAGGGCCCAATCTTGGGTGCTACAAGACCACATCTTACGTGACAGTGGCATATGTGGTATGGATGTTGATTATGTTTCTGCTCTGGATTGTCTTCGTGATACGATTTCAAGCTTTGATTTTAGTGGATTCACTAATAGGACGCCGTCCCCTCTAAAGCCCAACAAACACTGGCGAGTGCCTTTTTTAGTGAAATGGTCAAGGATACGGAAGTTCATTTTGACATGACTTTGAGACAGAAAGCTGTTTTTGACTGTCTACGTGCACCACATGCTCAAGATTTTCTATTAGCTATCCCCATAGACGGGCTAGGTCAGCATATGTCACCGGTGGAATATCGTACTATTCTTAAGTATCGCCTTATGATTCCATTATTTCTGGTTGATGAGATATGCCCTGTTTGTCGCAAGGCATGTTTGGATTCCTTTGGGGAACATGCGGTTCATTGTAAAGAGCTCTCGGGCTTCAAGTACAGACATGATTTTGTTAGAGACGTCCTTTTTGATGTATGTAGGCGTGCCGGGATCTCCGCCAAGAAAGAAGCGCGTGTGAACTTTTTGACGGACCCGTCGGATGGAAGATCTACATTGAGACCGGCTGACATTTTGATTTTTGGATGGGAGGGAATCATGCTTGTGTGGATCTGACTGGGGTTTCTCCTCTCGTGGGGTTGAGTAGTCGGGGTTTTACAGCCAGACATGCCGCTTTGAAAGCCACTTCGTGCAAAGTGACAAAAAACACCAGAAAGGATGCATTGAAAATCAACACGTGTTTATTCCTTTCGCGTTTAATACATTTGGTTTCCTTGCACCTGAGGTGGTGGAACTACTCAACACAGTCTAAGGAGTTATGAACAGTAATGTTATGACAAAATAGATCCACAAATGTAGTTTTCAAAAGAGTTAGCTTTGCAATTCAAAAAGGGCTAGCAGCGCAGCTTGTTGCTCGTTTGCCTTCAACCACTAGGTAAATTCTATTTTGATGAAATAAATTTATATATTAACAAAATAAAGTTGTTGAAAATTTTGAAAAAGTTCACAACAAAAGGGAAGAAATATGAATAAAAATCGATTAACATTAATTAAAAAAATGCACAATTTGGATAATTTTTGTTCGTCCAATAAATATATTCATTAACGTTTTTCATTATTTAGAGTGTTTTGATAAAAACTAAAGTAGCTTATTTTTTTAATTTTCAACCGATCTTCCTTTTTGCTGTCTAATGTTTTTCAATTTTTTTCCAACAATCTTAATTTTCATCAAAAATCCTTTTTAAGCTTTCTTTAACTGAAATTAAAGAAAAATTTGAATCCTCGGCCTACCCCCATCGAAATTCATTTTGCCAATTTCCGAAACCAAAGCTTCTTAAGCATTTTTTTTATGTCTCACTCAAAATAAAGTACTACAGGCTAAAGAAACTTATTTTTTATTTATTTATTTTTTGAATGGCGGATTTCATTAAACTAGCAAGGAGCTAGAAAAAAACAATTACACAGGGGAAAATGAATTACATTGATTACATAGCCACTCTAACCAAACACTTTCTTATTCCTGCTAGAGCCAAAGAAACTAGAAAGGGCCAAAGAATCTAGAAAACAAAAGCCCCAACACTAGCCGGTAGCACCAATAAACTAGATCCCCCAAATACACCACCAAAAGAGGACCCGTAAAACAATAAAACTCAAACCACGTATAAAAAATAAAGACAAAAGATGTCATGAAGTAGCAAAATCACCAACTGCCCACAAACTAGATCCCAACCCCTTGTGCACCACCAAAAGAGGACCCGTTAAACAATAGAAGTGAAAGGATGAACAAAACATAAAGGCAAAAGATGTCATGAACTAATTAAGATAATACAGCTTGTTAAGTGTTGACACGAGATAAAAACACGCATATCTTCATATGAGTTTCAGCTTTTTGTCTATGTTTTACTCACTAAGGGTTAATCAGCTTTCGGGAAACTCCCAGTTTATCATAAAACCAAACACTGTTTATGTATAGGCAAAAGGGGATGAGGGTTGTTTTAAAGGAATGTGGGACCCCTTCATGACGAAGAGCTTATACATTATAAGTTTATTTAAACCACAAAGGAAACTACGTCGTTTCCTACTGTTGCTACACTATAGCGTTTTTCCCGCCAAAAGCCTGCAGGCTCCCGGAGGCCAAGTTTCCTAGCCGTTTCCCGGCTCACCTTGGCCCAACGATGGCCCGATACAGAGTTAAGGATAACTGGTTGGATAAGATACCGGTGAACCACACAATCCTAAATCTCACACACACACAATCAAAGCAGATAATCTTATGGCGCATGCTAGGGATTGATTTTTTGGTTTGCAACAAATCCTCCATGGCAAAGAACACCTGATCCGATCTACAATTTCAGGTTGAGGTTTTCTTTTTTGATTTTTTAGGTTTTCATAAGCAACTTTGTATTTTGTCATTATTGCCATGGATTATAGTAAATTTGCTTATTTGGTCTTTGTGTTCAAGGTCAAATATTGTAAGTTGTTGGGGTTGATTTCCTTTCCCAATCGATGGTGATGGTTATGTTGCTGCTTAAAGTAAGGTGTTTCTTATATTGTTTAGTATAGATGCATACCAACTGTTTGTTTTTATGACTTAATGAAAAAGATGCTATCTTTTTGTTTTGGTTGGAATTGGGTTAAAGGTTTATTGAATTTGATACGTGTTGCGATGGGCCGATCAGTTTTTATGAGTGCACAATCCATTGCACAACTAATGTATAATAGGGTAATGAAAAGGCTGTGATGATACAATTCTAATGTGTTCGAGTAGATTCGACCAATGTTGAGATTGTCCATACCTTGGCAAGGCAGCTTTTAAAGTTTGCGGCCATCATGGCGGGGCAACTTTTACAGTTTGCAGCCATTTTGGCGGGGCAACTTATAAAGTTTGCAACCATGTTTGACCGATCCTCTTTATTCGATTCCTTACAAATCTGAGCCTCATGATGCTGTGTTTCCTTATTATACATTACCCCATGATACATTAGCCGTGGAAGTTAGCTAAGTGTTAAGTATGTGAGGTGTGGCTAAAGTTGCGGTGATGTACTAATACACGCGGTCTACGAGGTATAAGCCGAACAACGCTAATTCAACTTGTAACATGCGTGGAAGTAACCAGTACTAGCAATCGTTGCCCATAGGTACATTATCTTTTACATTTGGATACTTTTAAATTGCCGTACCATGGAGATTTAATATTATTTTTTATTCAAATAGCACACGAACTATGATGGATATACCTGCTTCTAGGGTTCACTTGCGTTATGCAGTGGTGTCGTAAATTTACAGCTCTAAGTAGCTATGTATCTTGGTATGTATTTTGCCTTGGTAACTTTTGTTCGTAATTATTTACTGGTACAAATAACGGAGGCCGTGATGATGAAATGTACATGTATGCAAAAAGATGTTTAGAGGCTGATATGTATCTTGGCTAGGCAATCGGGATGGTAATTGCTACTTGAAAAGGTGGCATTTGCAACTGTGATTGCAGCCATGGCCTATTAGCCCATGATGACATGAATACACCATATCTGAGCCTCCTTTTAAAATATCGGTATCATTTTTATGGTGATTTAAAACGTTGTCGTTTTACCCGATAAACTCAGATTAAAAGAATGTTTATTGTATTTGTATGAACAGGAGATATAGATATCCAGGATGGCTAATCGAGCGGCATGCTGATTCTCTTCATATGTTTCCCTACCTCAACTCTACAAAGTAAGTGCCCGCAGTTCTATAATTCTGTATGTCAAAATTATTTTAGCGTTTCTATATAAAAAAAATAATTTTACACATTAATGTGATTTGTTAATGCAGAGAACCATTGGGGCACTCCATGCATCCTCTGTAAACATAAAGCCTGTTCCATCTATAATAGCTTTCTTTTCAAGTGGACCGATTGCAATTGCACCAGAGATTTTGTCGTTTGGTCTTTCGGCTCCGAATTCACGACTTAAAATTGTAATCGCTTTCGTCTTTATTCAACGTTTCCAGCATTTCTTTTTATTGTACACCACGGTTTAAGATAGAAACCTGCTATGTGTTACACTCAAGTCGTTTCATTTTGACATTTTTTTTGAGACTCCATTGCGATTCGAAACAACAGACACTTTCAGCAGGAGTTATAACAAATCATAGGCCGATTCAAACCATTGTTAAATAAATGGGTCGAAACTCCCTTAATACATTCAACCACATTCACATGATTATTTGCAGTCCTAAATGTGCGTCAAGTAATGGGTATTTCATAACCATGAATTATGCATATGGGATTTCATAGTTTTGATGACAGCAAAATATGTGATACATTTCATAGTTTTCATAGTTTTCAAAATCATGATTTTAATAGTTTGAATTATATGCATATGGAAGTATGGTGTGCCGAGAGATGCAGCTTTGGCGTCTGACAATGTCGTGGCAGTTCGTGGGTATGGTTGCGAGATTTATCCTATTTGTGAGTAATAAATTTATCCCCTGCATTTTTATTGTTATTGCCTACATGATCTGTTTTAATTCGATTATGCTTGGTTTTCTTATCTGCTTATATCATGGTGAAATAATATGTTTTTGGTATTAAAAACAAAAGTGGAATGGTGCTAATTATTTTTGAATGTTTAGCAGATGATTTGAATAAAAAACGGTGGTCTGTCTGGATGCCGCTCTTGGAATTAGCTGGGACAGCCATTGGTGGAAATGGGCCGAACCCACATGGTGCGAAAAGGCATGAAGTGAAGAAAGGGGAATCTGCTTTGGGTTCGGATGATTTGCAGTGCTAAAAGTTTGTTAAGTAATGGGTATGTACTAAGTGGATTATACATGACTGCAGGTGTGGTAAGCGGTTTTGTTATACATGTGGAGAGAACGACATAGAAATTTATGCAGGTATATATCTTAAATATTTATTTCAGAATTTATTTATTTTTATTTTTTTATAGAATATTTCAGAATGTTTCAAGTTTATGAAAAGGTCCTTTTAACCATTGCCTCTATCCTGATGCATTTCGAATATACGGCGGTTGATATGTGCGAAACATACAGAAGTTGTTAAGAAATATATGCAACGACGCAATGGCAGATGCTTTTGCATTTGTAATAATGTGATTGATTTAGGTTTTGGCTAATGAGATTTTAAGGTTTTGTATTTAAGGGTGATTGGGATTGCCTATGAAAACTGAATCAGAATTGAATAAACCTGAGTAAGGATGCTCAACTGTAACTCCTGTTGGGTCTCTAAAAATGTGGTCGCTTTTGTATTAGCTTAAACTATAATTACTGTATATTTTATTATTTTTACATATAAGACTTTACTTTGTCTCAAGTTCACGTATTGCACTTAATGTAGGTCCATCAAAACTGATTGACCAAGGTCAGTGAGCTAAGTAGCTTGCCTTATAAATTGTTTTTGGTAATTGCTCTTTGCCTTTAAGAGAGTCAGACTTCGTGCCTAGCTAGAACCACTGTTTATTGTGCATTGGTTTGTAAGTCTATGGAGAGGTATTACTAAGGAGATTCTTAAGACTCAAGATTGTTGGAAGTCTATGTCATTTGAATACATTACTTTTTAACGCTACTATATCAATGTCACTCTAACCCTGCGCATAGAGGTTACAAAATAACGGGTCAATAATGTCCTCACTTAGCATATTAAGATACATTATAAAAGCTATCTACTTCTGTCTATATCAGCAACAAAATTATTTTGAAATTCGACGTGAAAAGTTACCTTCCTTGAAAGTCTAAATTGTTTCAGAAGGTCACTTTCGTTGAGCAGACACGTAAGTTGGGTTGGAAAGAATAAGCTCCCCCGCTTGAAGACACTAGAAGGGTGTTTGGTATTGATTATTTAACTTTAAAATTTTCTATGTCTACAATTGCAGCTTCTGTTTCTTTATTCAGTTTCAAAGATTCTCTGACCCATTCTGCTTGCTGGTAGGTGAAACTGGATTTTGATTTTCTTTGGTCCTTATGAAATCGATGAAACTATTGGCGGCTGAAGTCAGTTATCATGATACAGAGGTAATCGTTCTTTATACTTCTTTTAACGAGTGGATGCTTATTAAGTATGCCATGGGATAACTTCATTCATCTAGAATTTAGTTGATTTGGATTATATTTTGTGTTCATTCATCTAGAACTCTGGATTATATTTTGTGTCCATTAGATCAACCAAGTATAATTATAAAAAATACATTTGCCTAAAATTTATTTAAATTCAAACAACTTGGTATGCATTTTATATTTAACCTGACCAATTTAGTCAATTATACATGCAGCTAAAATATGAGAAAAAAGTGTTGATGGACAACCGCTCGGTCATGAGTGTGACCTTCAATTTTTTGAAATTAGCCCATGGGTATTTCTGGTACATAAAGGTTCATTGGTTTGGGGAAAATAATTTTATATTTAGCTCAAACAATTGGCCATCTAGTTACTGATGAGAAAATTTGCTATTGCTACACTTGCTCTAGTTGAATTTTTACAATTTATTTTGAATGGCAAATACTCATGACACACCCGTCTCTGGTGGACATAATTAACCTGCAACCTTTTGGATAGTAGGCAACTTTTGATACCACTAAGCTAAAGGCCATATTGGCAGTTTCTAATGTTAGTTATGCAAATTATATTGTACTAGTTTGATCTAGTGTCTTGCAAGCTTATATGGTCGAGTATTCGGTTCTTTTTTTTTTTTTTTTTTTTTTTTTTTTTTTTTTTTTAATTTAAAAATTTAATACCAAGAAATTTCTGACATGCCTAGTAACTATGGAATTTGAGGGGCCGGCCAAATCTATTTTTCTTAATTCATCACATTAAACATAACGTTTGCTGAACTTGAGTTTAGTAGTAATAAAACTTGATTCCATCTACAACGTGATTGATCTATGATATATGTTTCAGGCTGGTAAAAGCTATGCACACAAGAAAATTTCACTCAGAAAGTTCATTTTCACTCTAAGGGATAACGTCGGCATGAATATGCTAGTAGAAGCTGTCGCTATTGGCCAAGAAGGGCGTGATCTTTTACGGTATCTAGAACCTTGCTACTCATTCTATATCATACAAGATTTACCTTCTGAGCATTCTTCTCTTACAAAGCAAGAGATCATTGATATTTTGAAAGTGAGAGTAAGTAAATCAAAGTCGAACGAGCTCTTCTGGAAATCAGTCTGGCCACGCCTTGTAGAAAGAGGATGGCGTCGTGGTCAAACTTCGAGAAAAATGGTTTTTCTTGTACCTGGAGTTATTGAGCTGTCACTCCGAGAACTCTTCAAAGGAATCCACTATTTTGATTCTGTATTTGATGTCCTCAGTAAGGTCGCTTTAGAGCCTGAGCTTATTGAATTTGAAGGTTATCAAGATATCTCACAAATTACTCCAACAAGACATGAACCCAAAATTTCTTGGTTGACGGGCAAGTCACGTGCCACTCAGCCAAAGGCCCTGGGTGATACCAGTTTGGATGCTGGCGTGGAATCGTGGATGGGATTTCTAAAATTATGGAGCTAAGAAGTTCACCGTCCTTTGGACCTTCTTCTATAGCCAATCATGTGCCTGACGAGCCACAGGACAACCTTGAGAATGTGATAGACAAGGCCCTCCCTCAAATAAATCCAGCGTCAGACAGTGGTGACACAGCAGCTGCAGCAGGAGCGAATGTGGTGCAGCAGCAGCCGGTCCTGCTTCCACATAGACTTAGTAGGAGAAATCGAATGTTAACAACAAAAGCTTTTGAAACTTTTTCTAATGGTTATTTAGGATCAAAGAGAAAGCGAAAAGGCAAACAGGAGATGGAACCAGCAAGAAGAGTTCGCAGCCAGACTGATCTGGTCACGAGTGATGGTGCAGTCAGTGGTGCAACTGATATGATCCAGGATCAAGCACAAGTTTGACCTGTTGCTAGCTAATTCTAGATTTTATCAAACATGCAAAATGTTTATCCCTTTTTCTTGTAAGAAAACTATACTAGTGTTTAAGGTTTAAACAATACAGATGTTAGCCGTTTCTTACTTATGCATACATATTTTCTTAATAGCATATAGTCAGAATCATGTCCCTTGGCAGTATGCTATTGTAACAAGAAACCCAGCATCACACTCAAATTTTACAGCCTAAAAAGATTAGCCAAATTTAACTGTACACATTCTTATGCAAGGAGACAGAGGCACTATACGCTATAACTTTCCCTTCTACATTCAGTTTTTTCATTGTTTCAACATGTAGAGAGTCCATTTTATCTCACTTATACAAAAGCCAATTAATTTGTGCAATATTTAATTCAGTACTAGATAACTGTAATCCAGTGCTACACACTTTAAAATGTCAGTATAAATAAAATCAGTTACAAAGGTGTCCATATATGTATTGACCACAAAAATATAAGTGTGTATAAATGGCTTGAGTAAGGAACCTAAAATGAAACGAAACAATTATGGGAATATACTTTTACGATTTCTAGCTGAATTTGTATAAGCTGGTAGAGGAAGTGATAGTTTTGTTCGACCCAAATGGATAAATTAAAATTGTGTTGCTTACCTAGTTGCAGTTAAAGAAATTGTTATTTACCTCGATATAGGCCATCTAAAGGAACTGAAACTTGCTGGTTTTCATCAGCAATATCATGAACAGTCTTGTGGAGCTGCCGATGCAAAAATGTTGTATCTGCATTAAAATGTTTGGCTGGAAATAAATTCCCTTCTAGCTAGTTTTTGAGAAATGTTAATAACCATAGTTAGCAACGTGGGTAAGATCTTTTAAAAAATTTCAAATTTGTAGAAAGTCTAAAACTGATTTTTAAGTAACAAAATAAAGTTGTCCCTTTCCCACAAAGCCCAATATCAATCTCTTTATGAGCCGAAATCCCCGACCGAGAACATATGTCAACAAGAACATCTTGTACGATGTTATGCCAATGTTTAATACCAATAATACCAGCGCAAGATACAACATGATCCCCAAAATTAACCCCAGGAAAGACCCTGGAACAAGTTGAGCACGACATTTGAACTGAGAATAGGGGAACACCTGGCCGATAACATAACATGCTCCGGTAGGTCCAAGCATTCATAGTCTGTCCCAACCCAGATATCGGAACCACCCTAAGCCAGTACGAAGTATAGTCCTCTATTTGCGAATTCCATAACGCCACCTGTCGAGTAGATAAAGAAAATGTAGATTCGGCAGTTTGGGTAACACGTGTGAAATATATTATTATTATTATTATTATTATTATTATTATTATTATTATTATTATTATTATTATTATTATTATTTATTTATTTATTTTATTTTTATTATAAACATCACTTTATTATTATTATTATTATTATTATTATTATTATTATTATTATGAGTAAACTGAAAAAAATGTCCCTAAACTTTGCGATTCTTGTGAGAAATGTCCATAACGTTTTGGTTTTTTGCGAGTTAGGCCCATGAAACCTTACTGTAGTTGCAAATTCGCCATTTTGACTAACGCTCGCTAGTTTTTTACGTTAATGGCCGTGTGAAATGACTATTTGACCCTCATTTTCTTGGATAATCTCACTCCACCCGTTTGCCTTCTTTCCCGCACTATACAATATGATTTATTCACCCTCCAAACCTTGAGGGACAAAATTCGCGATAAAACTTTCATACGAAAATGCTTCGTTTGGGGCTGTTTGGTCACCTAACAACTGACACAATTATAAACACATTGTCTATTCATCTAACACATAAAACGTAAACCCTAATTGCTTGTTTAGCCTGCACAAATCCAAAATTTTCAACACGGATATTGGTCGTACTGGAAGCGGGAATGGGGTCGTGAAAAAGAAAAACAGAGGGAGAAAGAGGCCTAGAAAATATGATCCCGGTACCTGCGCCTTCAGTTGCATCTCCTAACCCGAGTACACCCACGCCACAATAGAAGAGGGGAAGCCCTATTGTTTAGTTCCTTTATGTGTTAAAAATTGGCTTAGTTTCATTTTCTTAATTGTAGCATATGTTGGAAGTATTCATTGCCTAGTATTGATTGTGAGTGTTGCCAAAACGTGGTTTGGTGTGTGAATATGTTCAGTGTTTAGTGTTTGTTCGTGATGCACTGGTAATGCTTGTTCAGTGTTTCCTTCAAGTAGTATTGACCGTGAGTGAGGCTAGTATTGACTATGAGTGATGCAAAAAAGTAGTATTCATTGTGTTTTTAACTTTTGTTTCATAGTACTTTCAAGTAATATTTGTTGGTAGTGCACGGGTAATCATTTATTATATAGTGTAATGCCTTCAAGTAAATTATTTTTCCGTGAGTCTATCCGGTCTTGTTGAGCATTAAGTGAATGGTTAACAGTAGTGTGCAATTTTTTGTGTTAAGTGATCGCATCTAGTCTTGGTGAATTGTTAACAAGTATAGGTTGTGTTTCATGTTTGATTATGTATAAGTGATCACATCTAGTCTTGTTGGCTATCTTTATAGATGACAAAGTAAATATGGATAGCATTTGTGATCGTCTGGAGAACAGGATTGAAAAACTTGAAGATGTGTTATACACGGCCAAAATCCTGAAAGGATAATTTTTTCAACCTCTTATGATGTAATGTAAATACTATCATTTGAGTTTGTATTACAGTTTGGCTATCTTGAACAATCTTTGCAGATATCAGATACAAGGTTAGGCAAAAAGTGATTGAATGTTTGGAGGATGATGCAGAAGTATGGTTTAACATGGGCAATAACTTTAATGATGAACTATTGGATTAGATGAAAGCAAGATATGGGCTATACAAAACAATCACATAGGAAAATCTAGATGAATTTCTTAATGAGATGTTTATGATGACAAGGATTGAAATGATAGATAAAAGTATTCAACCTCTTAAAAGGGTATTTGGAAAGGTAAATAAGTCTTATTTATTGCATTTTGGCTATCTTTATAGATGACAAGTGAAAGGCAAAAGTGACTGCAGAGCTTCTTGATGAGCATGATGAGCTGTTATCAACAAAAAGAAGGAAACTCTAGAAGGTAAATATATTCAAGCTCTTAAAGGGATGTTTGGAATGTTTTTCTTCCTTATAGATGTTATTGATTTAAATATTGTTCTTGGAAGTGAATATTATAGCTTGTATTACACTTTGCCTTTGTTGTATAATCTTTGCAGTTTTGGATTTTGGCACTTTCAACACTGATTTGGAAGACACTATATCAATGTCATCATGATAGTACCAGTAATCATAGGAAGGGAAGGCCAACTGAGGGTACCAGAAGCAGAGGAAGGAAGCTGATGATAAATAGAGAAAGGCAAGGCCAGATGAGGGTACTAGCGATCAGAGTAAGGCAAGGCTTCTGAGTGTAATCGGCTGCATCCTTGGCCTAAGAGCAAAGTTGAAAGAACCAGCTCCCAAAATAGGTTCTAAGTGTTGTTCATTGCATTCCAAAAAGAGAAACTAAATGCAGGATAATGGTCCTTGTTTTGGGTTGTCATTTTGCATGTGCATTTGCATAAAAAAAGACAACACAAAACAAGGACCATTATCCTGCATTTAGTTTCTCTTTTTGGAATGCAATGAACAACATTTAGAACCTCTTTTGGGAGCTGGTTCTTTCCACTTTGCTCTTAGGCCAAATACGTAGCCAGTTACAATCAAAGGCCTTGCCTTCCTCTACTCACTGGTACCGTCATCTGGCATTGCCTTCCTTTGTATATCATCACCTTTCTTCCTCTGCTTATTGGTACCCTCAGCTGGCCTAAACTTCCTATGATTACTGGTACCATCATCAGATGACACTGATAGAGTGTCTTCCAAATCAGTGCTGAAAGTAAAAGTGCATACAAGCTGTAATATTCAATTCCAAGAACAATATTTAAATCAATAAAATCTATAAGGTAGAAAGACATTCCAAACACCCTTTAAGAGCTTGAATATATTTACCTTCTAATGTTTTCTTCTTTCTGCTGATTAAGAGCTCATCAAGAAGCTTTGCAGTCACTTTTGCCTTTCCCTTGTTATCTATAAAGATTAAAAAAAAATGTAATAAATAATACTTAATTGCCCTTCCAAACACCCTTCCAAGAGGTTGAATAATTTTGCATATCATTTTAATCCTTGTCCTCAGAAATAGTTTATTAAGAAATTCATCTAGATTTTCCTATGTGATGGTTTTGTCTGGCCCATATCTTGCTTTCATCTGATCCAACAATTTATTATTAAAGTTATTGCGCATGTTACAACATACTTCTGCATCATCCTCCAAACTTTAAATCACTTTTTGCCCAGCCTTATATCTGATATGTGCAAGGATTATTCAAGATAGCTAAACTGTAATACAAACTCAAATGATAGTATTTACATTACATCATAAGAACTTGACAAAATTAACCTTTCAAGATTTTTGCCGTGTATAACATATCTTCAAGTTTTTCAAACCTGTTCTCTAGACGATCACAAACGCTATCCATATTTTCTTTGTTATCTATAAAGAGAGCCAACAGGACTAGATGTGATTACTTATACATAATCAAACATGAAACACCACCTATACTTGTTAACCATTAAACAAGACTAGATGCGAGCACTTAACCCAGCAACTGCACACTACTGTTAATCATTCACTTAGCTCAACAAGACAAGATATACTCATGGAAAAATAATTTACTTGAAGGCATTACACTAGATAACAAATGATTTCTCGTGCACTACCAACAAAAATTACTTGAAAGTACTATGAAAAAAATTACAAACACAGTGAATACTACTTTTTGGCATCACTCACAGTCGATACTAGCCTCACTCACAGTCAATACTACTTGAAGGCAACACAGAACAAACATTACCGGCGCATCATGAACAAACACTCAACATACACATACACACACACATACACCAAATAACCACTTTTTAGCAACACTCACAATCAATACTAGCCCATGAATATTTCCAACACATGCTACAATTACCAAAATCAACCTAAGGTGCAGGTAGCGGACCGTATTTTCTAGGCCTCCCTATCCATTTGTTTTTCTTTACCACAACCACATTCCCGCTTCTAGTATGACCACAATCTAAGTTAAAAAATTAGGGTTTGTGCAGGCTAAACATGCAATTAGGGTTTTTATTTTTATGTGTTACACGAATAGACAATGTGTTTATGATTGTGTCAGTTGTTAGGTGAACAAACATCCCAAAATGAAGCAGTTTCGTATGAAAGTTTTATCGCGAATTTTGTCCCTCAAGGTTTGGGGTGAATATGTCTTTTTGCATAGTGCAGGAAAGAAGACAAACGGGTGGAGTGAGATTACTAAAGAAAAGATGGGTAAAATAGTAATTTTAAACGGCCACTAACGTGAAAAACTAACGAGCGTTAGCCAAAATGGGGAATTTGCTACTACAGTAACGCTTCAAGGGCATAATTCACGAAAAGCGTAAAGTTTAGAGAAATTTTTTGTAGTTTCCTCTATTATTATTATTATTATTATTATTATTATTATTATTATTATCATTATTTACTTTATCGAGTAAAACATAATGTTTACTGATTTGTAGCTATTTATATAGTTTAAAAAAAAAAAAAAAAAAACTTTATTCCATGTGTAACGTGATAGATCTCTATGTATGTTTCAGGCTAATAAAAGGTATTTACGCAAAATATTTCACTCAAAAATTTCATATTCACTCTAAGGGATAATGTCGGCTTGAATATGCTCGTAGAAGTTGTTGCCATTGGTTAGGAAGGGCATGATCTTCTACGGAATATAAAACCTTGTGACACATTTTATATCATTAATGACTTGCCTGCCACACAATCATCTCTCACCAAGCAAGAGATCGTCGATATTATGAAAGCTAGGTAGAAAGAAATTAAACACATCAATGTCAAAAGAGCTCTTCTGGAAATCTGTCTGGCCACGCGCTATAGGAGGATGATGGTGACATGGTCAAACTTCGACATAAATGGTTTTTCTAGTATGTGGAGTTGTTGCATTGTCACTCTAGGAACACATTAAAGGGATGCATTATTTTGACTCTGTATGTGATGTCCTCAGTAAGGTCGCATTAGAGGCAAAGCTTATTGAAGTAGAAGCAGATCAGAACAAAATAGCTGATCTATATATGAATTGGGGTTTGCAAATGCTTACAAATGTGGATACCTGTTTGGGTGTTGGCGTGGTTAATATAGATTTGAAATAACCATGGCAAGATCAAAACTTGTATCCACATTGAACCTTTGCAAAAACTAATTCCTATCTAGATCAGCCATTTTATCTTGGTCAGCTTCAACTTCAATAAGTTGTGGCTCTAAAGCCACCTTACCAAGGAGACAACATACAAAGTCAAAATAGTGGATTCCTTTAATAGTTATTGGAGTGACAATGTAAGAACTCCACGTACCAAAAAAGAAAAAAGAAAAAAATTGTAGATGTTTGGCCACACCATTCACCGCCTATAAGGGGTGGCCATACGGATTTCCAGAAGAGCTCTTTCGACTTCGATTTTCTTACTCTCTTGCCACCATGAAGAATATCGGCGATCTCTTTCTTTGTAGGAGATTAACGCGTGGAAGGTAAGTCGCAAATGATATAAAATTTGTCACAAGGGTTTAGATTCCGTAAAAGGTCATACCATTCCTCGCCAGTGGTGATAGCTTCTACGAGCATATTCAAGCTGACATTATCCTTTAGAGTGAATATGAAATTTTCGAGTGAAGTTTGTTCACATAAATAGCTTTTACTAGCCTGATACATACATCATAGGTTAATTATGTTATACGTGGAACAAAATAACTATATAAACACTTCCAAATCAGCCAACATTATGTTTTACATGATAAAGTAAAAAAAAAAAATGTGGCCACCCCTTCAATGTCGTAGTTAACATGCATGCCAAAATTTACTTGTATTTAAATTATAATTCAAAAAAAACTTTCAGCCGTGTCTATGTATATCAGAATGTATAATGTTAGATTGAGCTAGTTAAACATAATTTTGTATAATAATATTAGAAATTACTGATATGGCCTTTAGTTTATTGGAACCAACAAAGAAGAAGAAAATTCTTGTTTTTTAATTCCAATTTCGTTTGTTCCTCACAACACCATTCCTAACGAAACCCAAACTTTCAACTTTATTTTTCCTAACGTCACTCGCATGATACCTACATTCACCAAATAGCATGGCATAATTTGGTTACCAATAATCAATTTAATTGCAAGCTCATACCTTTTGGCGGATCAGCTTCAATGATAATTCCATCTATTTACTTAACAACATGATCATGAATCCTCCATTGGCCATGGAGGTTCACCTGCGCCCACTCCAGGCTATCCATAAGGGTAGTCATACTGGGATTAGTCGGCTCGCAATGTCGAGTCGAAAACCTAGGTATACAAAAAAAATGAGTATGAATAAATTAATAATCAACAGTCGAGCCAAAGTCGAGTCTCAAACTAATGTTTCTCAGTTTTCGAATAAACACCAATTTGCACCTTCTCAATTTTTCGAATCAAAATCTTTCATTCGAGTTGGACTTGAGTATCAAGCAAACACTACAAAAAAAATGTACTTTAGTGACACAATGAAAAGAGTCATTAAAAGTATAAAAATGCCGCGAAACGTATAAAAATGTCGACAAAAGTTAGAAAAAGATGTCACTAGATTTTTTTTGAGTGTTTTTCCTACACTTAAAAAAGTGTAAGTAAAAGTGAAGTCAATAAAATACTTATAACGACAAAAAAAATCAAAGGATATATATATATATATATATATATATATATATATATATATATTTCATGACACTTAATTTTCATATAAAATGTCAATAAATCTCAAAATTTTGATATTTTCTCACACTTTTAAAAAGTGTCATTAAAAAATTAGAGTTAATGACACTTTTTTTATGTCATTAGTAACAGAGTCACTAAAAGTCAGTTTTCTTATACTGAAAATTCCAACTAGGGTGGATGATAATTATGAGAACATGGGATCATAATTATGCTTTCTATTTTTTGTTGAACATGACATGCGTCACGAACCCAACTGACAGAAAATGGGAGATCAAAAGAAATAATAAAGCTCCAAGCATTCATATTCTTCCACCGTTCTCAAACTTTTTGGTTTTTATACAATAGAACTCAAATGGCAGATTTTATACAATAGAACTCAAAAAAAAAAAAAAAAAAAAAAAAAACAGAAACAGAAACAGAAACAAAGGCTCATGTATAAAACATTTTTTTAAGACAAGAGAGTATTGTACGAACGTTTAGTGACGTGCATATCCTTCCCTAAGAAATCTTTCTAAAATGAATTACTTAACAAAAGATCTATATTATCATGCAAGATCCATCAGTATGTACGTAAACGTTTTGCAAGCGAAGATGAAATCATCAATTCTTCATTTCATTAAATTACCAAAAATATTGTACCTTCAATTTCTTATTTTCATGGGTCCTCCTGACAGTCATTATATCTAGGCGGGCATGCACTCCAACTCCGAGCCACTAGTTGCATCAAGCTCGCAAACCTAAATATCAACACGAAAATCACCATAATTATCACAAGTACAATCGTGTGTGACTGATTAACTGATTATTATAAATATCGACAAAGAGTAAGCCTATATAATTTAAAAATTATAAGGTAAACTAATGATTATACTGTAAACAAGAATTTTAGATCAAATCATTTACGTTAACAGCTATAAAAAGAAAAAAGATCCATCTCATGAACATACATGTGATTAAGAAATAAACGATGTGAATCTAAGAAATATAGCCTTATATTAAACTAATTAAAAAGTATATAACCAGACCTGATCGATGTTGTTGAGACTTGACCTTGGAACCCTTACATGAATGGATTTTAAAACTTAAAACCATCAGCAATTTAATCAGAGCTAGTACAGATAAAGATTAACTGATTAAATATGAAAGATAGATATGCATGATTGTGATGAAAGAAAATGATTTTGCTAATATTGAAATCGATTGAAATTGAAGGATGAAGAAATGTGACGATTTTGGGCTATATTTATAGTATGAATGACCACTCAGTAGTGAGCTGGCACCGAGTTGACAAAAAAGAAACCCTAATTTATCCTATTGGCGGCCCAAGAAAAGCTAATAAACCTATATTGTGGGCGGCACCTAATTGACGAATTGAAACAAACCCTAATTACAGGGTGTTGATTGTGTGTTGACGTGGCAATGGTGCCTAATATTTGGATAAGAATGTTTACACTTTGACCAGATTTTTTTTTATTTTTTTATTTGTATTATTAAAGTCTTGGTTAACTTATAACACATAATTTGTTTCAATTACTTCACCTCCGCATGAATTCTAATATATAAAGTTATTTACCTATAAGTGTATGTTAAAGTATTAAGGCGTAATTTATCCGAGTCTAGGTTCAAGTACTAGCTAAGGCTATACCATTAGGACATTTATGAACAACAAATTACACTTACAGAAAATACTAGAAGAAACTCAGACACTGTTGGTGTAGCCTAGCTATAACCGAAACCTAGCTTCCTGACACCTTACAATGATGCTCAAAGTGATCATTGGCGTAAAGGCTACTAGGCTACCATAAGGGAATCCACCAAAAATACACAATAAGCCTATCTCAAGCATCCCTAGCTTCCAAGGAGCTCAAGCCTCTCAGTACCCTTACTCTTAGTCACTAGAAGACAAATATAGAACACTGCATGAGCCTAATCTTAGTAATGGGTTTCAAAAGTTCTGGCAACATATGACAGTTGCACATGGACATGTCTCTTCCTAAACCAAGAAGAACAACGCAGTCTATGCACCGAGCCTTCCCATTGGCTAGCACAAACATGCTCCCCACTTACCAATCCGGCTGAGACATGTGACACAACCTAGAAAATTCTCTAGGGTTTACCTATAAATACCAACATCACACGTACATTGCAGGTATGTTCTCTCTCACTCATACTTCATTTCTCTAAACACATTATCCATAATCTGATGACTTGTTCTCACACCAGAGCCAGTATGCAGGATCCTTCCCTGTGCTCCAATTAACGTAGCGTGTTTTCTTTGTCTTGTATTTAGGCTACTTAACACGTTATAGGTATCCGGTCTACCAACCATGTAGGTTCTGATCAACAAGTGCAATCCATTGTGCGATAAAATACATATATATATATGAGTCCTTATGAGATGGTTCAATTGTCCCCTCTAGCCCTGCGCGTTGAAACCACATAATTTCTATATAAATTAATATTAACGTCTTGAGGGTTATGAATGGTAGATTGGAAACTCGCGTTAATTTAACTGATAGGGCATTAATCTTGACAGTGTGAGATGTCCTTTATTCAATTATGAAATTGAAAAGATCACTTATTTATCAATTGTAAGATTGCAAAGGAAATATGGTTTGAGGTCTTAAATGGTGGAGGATAGCAAATGCTACTTTCCATACGATGCATGAAGTGATTCATCTGGTTGATCATAACCCTCTTGGAGAAAAGATTTCATCTTATTTTGATGTGCTTGTTCAAACCACACTTTGGTCCTTATGGCGGTATAGAAACGTAATCACTTTCTTAGTCAAGAGGCGCGCCGTAGATCAAAATTTTAATGACATCAAGACCTTCACTTTTAATTAGATTGTAAGAAGATGCAGAAGTTTCCTTTAAAATGGATATAGTGGTTTAATTACCTTCTAATGCTCTAGATCCTCATTGTAATATTTTCAATGTTTTGCTAGTTTTATGTTGTTAGTCGTTAAAACACAAACATGCATGTGAACATGCTAAACGATTCTTAAACAATATCTTGATCACAAGCAAAACTCAGTGGTGTTGCTAGCAATTTACTACCTCATATCTCATCCAAACATGAAATGTACTAGAGCTTTGCATTAAAAATAGTACATTCGATTTTATTAAAAAGATTATCCTTTTTTGGTAATAAATTAAGGTATTGGGATTTTGCTGTATTTATATAGTAACGTGGTTTTCATTTATGTTATACTCCCTCCGTCCCAAATTTATTGTCCACTATTGAATTTTCTAGTCTTTCTTCTTCAACTTTGACTTTAAATATTTTTGTATGTGTTATATAATATTTGATGCAAAATATATAAATAGATTGGGTCTTAAGTGTACTTTTCAATGGTATAATTTCTCATCAAGTATTATATAACAAAAAATATATATTTATGGTAAAAGTTGAACTAGTTTGACTTTGAAAATTCAAACTGGACAATAAATTTGGGACGGAGGGAGTAGATGTATATTGTACGTTGATGTTTAAGTGAGTAGGGTTTTAATGACTGGTCACACATGAATAAAATTTAAATGTTATTCCCCTGTAATATTTATATTTGCTATTTTACATAGTATCAGAGCTTTAGGTACGACCCGCCATAAATTTGTTATTTTCCGGTCATCGGTTACTTGTGGGTGATTCGGAGGGATCCCGACATATTTATTTTCTACCTCTTCATTGCTTTTTTTAGCCTTTAAATTCTTTTTATTATATAATTCCTAGTCTATAAAACCCGAGTCATCAAAACACACTCATATTATGTTGATTTAGTTATCAACTAACTGCTTTTGTTTTATCAACATAACACCTTGTTTTAATACGAAAAGATCATGTCGTCTTTGAAGAAAATAGTTTATCAAAAAATTATCGCTTCTACCTAAAGCAAAGCAAGCAGTGACGTAAAAATAAGTCACAAAGAAGGAGGTAGTCATCAAGCTGTATATAATTTTGCTGCCAAATACAGCTCTACATTCGTGCAAATAAACATAGACGAAGAAGCAATCAAAACTCTGAAGATGGAAAGCAAGAAGATGATTACGACATTCGATCCAGTTTGCCTTTTCGGTTTTCTCCCGCTCAAACTGCGGGAGAGTTTTAGATGACTTGGTTATGTCCCAAGCTTAATTGTGGGCTTAGGTATGTTTTAGGGTTATGTTTATGTTGCTTGTTTAGGAAGTAATATGTCTTTTATAAATAGATATCTCAATCTCTTATGTGAAGACATTCACTAATATTACTATTTGCTATTTTAAAGAATACCCTCTAATAAGAACAGAGTATGAAGAAAACGGTTAGGATAAGTGCATTCAGATTCCAGAAATTCTGAATTCTCAAAGCATGAGATGATATACCTCATAAAAACATAAGCTCACAACTCAGGCGATAGTTGTTACAAATCTGATGGTGGCGGATTTGCAATATATTAAGATTTTTTTTATCTATTTATTTATATGGTACATCGTGAAATTATGTTACAATGATTCTTAAAAAGTATATAGATCGATAAAAAAATGTATAGATCGATTTAAAAAATAATCTACATCTTCTATAAAAAATATGTATAGATCGATTATTAAAAATAAACTTTAGATTAACAAAAAAATATATATAGATCTATAAAAGAAATATGTATAGATCGATTTATAAAAAAAAAAAAAAAAAAAAAAAAAAAGAAAAAAAAGTCCTAGATCTTCTACCAAAAAATATGCAGATCTATAAAAAAAAAATATGTATAGATCGATTATTAAAAAAAACTCTTGATTAACAAAAAAAACATATAGATCTAAAAAAAAATTATGTATAGATCGATTTAAAAAAATAAAAATAAAAAAAAACTCTAGATCTTCTACAAAAATAAATGCAAATCTTAAAAAAAAATAATAATAAAATAAAATTCTAGACCTACAAAAAAATTATATAGATCTATAAATAAACTACATCGGTTTATAAAAACTATATATAGATAGATAGATATAAAACTTTTTTGGGTAAAAGGTCAACGACCCGGTAAATATATTACTCCAAAAAACATTTAAGTACAACGGATATGAGTTAATCCCATATCTCAGCCCGTTACATAGGCGAAAAGCTTACATAACAAGATACTTCCTATTTTCTAGACAAGAAAACAAGACCACTACCACATAATATTGAAAGACTCGGACAAACATATAAACTACTTCTTACAACCTTGGAGATTAAAGCCATAAATGGCATTAAGAGCATCCAATTCCCCTGGAAGATCGTAAATTTGCTTCGAGTAATCATCATAGTCATCAAGCTCATCTTCACGTTCATGACCTCCACCAAAAAGATTAGCTGATTCATCGAACGTGTTAAGAACCTCCTCCTCCTCACTATCAGAAACCACAACCTCACCCACCTTGGAAAATGGGTTAGCCCTCTTAGTGACAGAGGCGGACGGAATAGGATGACCTTCATCATCTACAAGAGTAGCTTTCCCATCGATAAGTAGCTTTTCAAGCTTACTAATTTTATCAACTATAGGAGTAGAACCAACTTCCTTAGTTCCCATTGAATCACTCATAAGCGGTTCTTGTGATGTAATACCAGTCTTAACCGATTCATCCTCATTAACTTCCATTGTACGGCCAGCATCCACATCCCTGTTGGTGTCATAAAGTAGGAATACCAAACGTATCCGTATCATCCATATTAAGAGCATCAAATTGGTTAGATCTAGAAATCTTAGTACCACTAGAACTAGCCACATCAGAAGTCTTCTTCTTAGTGCCACCAACTTTCTTAGGTTCAGGAGGAGTCTTTTTGGGTTGATATTGAAACTGCTTACCCACAACAGGTTTAGTAAACCCCCCTTGACCCGGAATTGTAGAACCTCCTTGCTTTCCCTTCTTCTTGTGATTGACAGTCTTGAAACTATCATTAACAGGCTTAGTAGGCTGAACAGGAGGTATAACAACTGTAGGACAATCAGCCAGAGTATGACCAAATATCTTACACTTGTCACAACGGGGTGGTTGCCACTCGTATTCAACCTGTATCTTCTCAATAGTCGAACCCGTACCATCAAGTAATGGTATCTCAACAGTGAGGCTGTCCCGAAGCACCTCATCCGATCTCACTTCTATCATGCATCTTGCAAAACTACTACGGCCCCACGATTCCTTACACATTTGGCTTGTAAAAGCATCTAACCTTTTGGGCGTGCCAATCAGTGTGGCAAGAAGACTGAGGCCATCATCAGAAAACATTGCAAGGGGAACATCATGGAATTTAACCCACACCGGGATGTTAGTCAAATCCTCTTTAAGTAGATTAGTGTTCAAAGTCCATGGTTTAAGAATACTAGGAACATTTCTAATCAGCCAAGGACCGTTTTCAAGCACATCATCAACACCTTTCTTCGAATTGAACTTAAAGAAGAAGAATCCCTTTGCATTCATCATAACCTTTTGCACACCAAACTTAGCCCATGCATTGCGTACATAGTAATCAACAACAGGAAAAGCCAGGCGTTGGCCAAGGAAAAGATATAAAACTTTAGATATACCAAAAATACATATCGATCAATAAAAAAAACTACATAAAATACCTCGAAGTGGGGGTTGTGTCGAGTGGAGGAGGCGGCCGTGGTGGTTGATGGAGGCGGCGGCGGTGGATGGAGTGGCTGTGTTTTTTCTTTTTCTTTTTTTGGATGGAAGAGTTTTTATGAAGACTTTTTTGTTGGATGGAGATGTAGTGTAGTGTTTTTTATAGAGTTGTGGTATTTTTTATGTGGTTTTTTTTTTTTTTTTTTTTTTTTTTTTATATATTTAGTAGAGTGGTTTTTTTTAGAGTGAGATATAAGTTTGTGTGTGTTTTTAGAGTGAGATGAGCATTTGTGAGGGTGTTTTTTTAGTGAGATGTTTTTTTTAGGTGAGAGAGAGTGTTTCATGTGTGTGTGTTTTTTGGTAAACATAAAGTGACGTAAATTGGATTGGATGGGTATTTGTTTGTTTGTTGATTTATGTGGTTTTATGGGTTTGGTAATTTTTTAGGGTTGGATGTTGGCTTGGTGTATGTAAATTTAGACTTTAATTTAGGTTTGTATGTTGAATCTTAAAGATGGAGGGTTGGATGTTGGTTTGGTGTATGTAAATTTAGGCTTTAATGTAGGTTTGTATGTTTAATCTTAAAGATGGAGGTTTGGATTTTGGTTGGGGATATGCATGCTTTATAAAGGAGTATAGATATTTATTTACTTATTTAGTTATTTATTTATTTTAACCAAATTTCTTCACCAAATTTATTAAAATTAGACCAATTCTTTTTGAATTTTAATTTTTAATTAATTAATAAGAATGCTGGATTTTGCCACGTGTCAAAATAAAGCAACTAATTACCCTAATTTATTCTCAATAAGATTGTTTTAGCAAAATACTTTCAAAATAATGTAATTTTTTATTATATAAAAGATACATATGCTGTAAGGACAAAGTGATTAAGCAAAATGCTCTATAATAGTAGTTTTCATTACTATGTTTTTGCTTTTAAAATTGAGCACATGAAGTACAAAAACATTAAATGTTTTTGCCATGATTAATTTTGCTCTGGTACTGAATTTATATCCTATAAAATCAACAAAAATGAATGATAACGTGGCCAATTCATTGTGACTTTAATCTAATTTTTTCCATCATTCTATTATTTAAAAATGTATCATACTTGTCATCGTTTGTAGTTGTGTGTACCATTGTTCGATTCCGATTATTTCGTGTACATCTTTTAAATTTTTGATTATTCTATGTATCGATTCCTAAGAATACTTTATTCGATTCCCAAAAATACATCAATCGAAACACAACATAATCAAAATTTGAAAAGATGTGCATGAAATAATCGGGTTCGAACAATATATAGTACACACAACTACAAAAAAGTGAGAAGTATGATACATTTTTGAAACAATTAGCTGAAACTCTAATCTCCTCCTCCTTTAAATAGAGACCCTGCCTACTCTTTTTCTGAAACATTTATCTTTCTATTCACCTCTCTCAAGAATTGTTACATTCTTACTTGTTCAAGATCGATAAATTCATTTGTTTCCCCTATACTTATTAAGGTATAAAGTTTCCATTAGTACATTGCATCCATTAAACTGTAATCCACTTGAAAAATAAGAGTTTAACCTCTTTATTTTAACATGTCAAGTTTGCATGTATGTTGATGTCAGCTAGTTTGTTGTTGTTGTTCTTTTCTTTTCTTTTATTTTTATTTAATATTTTTATTTATTTAATTTTAAAAAAAGAGTAGAAGATAACAGTGCAAATGTTGTGTGTGGTGTATATAAAGTTATCTAGTATATAACCAGGCAAAGTGGAAATTAGTGTTTGATATGGTGAAAATTAATTATCAATCAAAATTGAGAAAGTTTGAGTTCTGATAAAGGATTGTAAATTTTTTTCTAAATCGAGCATGTTTGCATCGAATTGTGTTTTAATGTTCATTTGTTTGGATAGCTATGATATCAATCGATGATTCCGCCTGCTACTAATTAAGTTTAGTGATCTTGATTGATTTTATATGGATGACGGCGATGATTAGCTTTTTAGGTTTTAGATACTATCGCTTAATTTATTTTTTTCGTGTTTATTGATCTTTTCCCCTTGACCTGTTGTTATGTTACTAATGAATAAATAAAAAGGTGATTTACTGAAAATGGTAAATAGATTAAATATCATCTATCTATCAATACGATTGATTTTGTGTTTTGCTCATGTATAATTTCTTGATCGTTATAAGACAATTGGTGATTTTCCTTCAGTCTGTTGAGCAAATGGCACCCAAGAAGAGGAAATTCAATAAGGTTGCCACGCAGCTTCAATCTGAACGTTTTTCTGATTTAGCTGATAATGTAATTCGAGTAGGAGGTGGGGTACCAGGCTATTCCAGCTGAGATGGACGACTATGAACGCTCAGAACATTTTCGTGTTGGTCTTGCAATGCCAATTACATGGGTTCATGATGATGCTAAAATTAACATTGAAGCCTATAAGTCTAAATTAGAAAGTGTGAAGAAAATAAGTAAGCTTGATAAGTTACATTTTGAGGTGGTGGATAGTACTGCAGAAGAAACAAACCGAGGGTGGGAAGACAAGGGTTTACTTCCAATTCCCGAATCATTTGGTGAATCATTGACCAATGCTGAACATAAGAGTTTTGTTCTTGGTCTATATATCTTTATCAATAATTTTTATTTAGTGAATGAGTTCATGGGAAACATAGGAATGGGAAGGGTACACTCTCATTACTATGGGTAGTTTTATCATTCTGAGGATTATAAGAAATGGAAAGATTGGAAAAAGGCTATAGGATGGTCAAAATGGAAGCATGATAAAAGTATAACGATAGATTGGCCGACATATGCAAATATTTTTACTGATTCACGGCATAATGAGCTTTTATCTCGCTTATTTGCTAATGCGACAGACAAATGCAAAGAAAGATTGGCTGAGGTATTTCTTTAAAATCACTACTTTTCATGCCATCTAATCATACATGAATTTCGGTTTTCGTAATCTTTCCAAACCTATGATCATGTTGTAGAAATGTGTTAATCTGATTTGTATAATTGTGGGGTTAGTGTTTTGTAGTTTCTGTAGAGAATTTTTTAGTGGCGCTCTAAAACTCATTGTAGATGGGATAACTTCATTCATCTAGAATTTAGTTGAATTGGATTATATTTTGTGTTCATTCATCTAGAATTCTGGATTATATTTTGTGTCCATTAGATCAACCAAGTATAATTATAAAAAATACATTTGCCTAAAATTTATTTAAATTCAAACAACTTGGTATGCATTTTATATTTAACCTGACCAATTTAGTCAATTATACATGTAGCTAAAATATGAGAAAAAAGTGTTGATGGACAAACGCTCGGCCATGAGTGTGACCTTCGATTTTTCGAAATTAGCCCATGGGTATTTCTGGTACTTAAAGGTTCATTGCTTTGGTGAAAATAATTTTATATTTAACTCAAACAATTGGCCATCTAGTTACTGATGAGAAAATTTGCTATTGCTACACTTGCTCTAGTTGAATTTTTACAATTTATTTTGAATGGCAAATACTCATGACACACCCGTCTCTGGTGGACATAATTAACCTGCAATCTTTTGGATAGTAGGCAAATTTTGATACCACTAAGCTAAAGGCCATATTGGCATTTTCTAATGTTAGTTATGCAAATTATGTTGTACTAGTTTGATCTAGTGTCTTGCAAGCTTATATGGTCGAGTGTGTTTTTTATTTATTTTATTTTATTTTATTTTATTTTATTTTATTTAAAATTTTAATACCAATAAATTTCTGACATGCCTAGTAACTATGGAATTTGAGGGGCCGGCCAAATCTATTTTTCTTTCTTCATCGCATTAAACATAACATTTGCTGAACTTGAGTTTCGTAGTAATAAAACTTGATTCCATGTACAACGTGATTGATCTATGATATATGTTTCAGGCTGCTAAAACCTATGCACACAAGAAAATTTCACTCAGAAAGTTCATTTTCACTCTAAGGGATAACGTCGGCATGAATATGCTAGTAGAAGCTGTCGCTATTGGCCAAGAAGGGCGTGATCTTTTACGGTATCTAGAACCTTGCTACTCATTCTATATCATACAAGATTTACCTTCTGAGCATTCTTCTCTTACAAAGCAAGAGATCATTGATATTTTGAAAGTGAGAGTAAGTAAATCAAAGTAGAACGAGCTCTTCTGGAAATCAGTCTGGCCACGCCTTGTAGAAAGAGGATGGCGTCATGTTCAAACTTCTAGAAATATGGTTTTTCTTGTACCTGGAGTTATTGAGCTGTCACTCCGAGAACTCTTCAAAGGAATCCACTATTTTGATTCTATATGTGATGTCCTCAATAAAGTCGCTTTAGAGCCTGAGCTTATTGAATTTGAAGGTTATCAAGATATCTCACAAATTACTCCAACAAGACATGAACCCAAAATTTCTTGGTTGACGGGCAAGTCACATGCCACTCAGCCAAAGGCCTTGGGTGATACCAGTTTGGATGTTGGTGTGAACCAAGATAATCTCGACATAGCTTTCTAAAGAAACATGAAGGACCAAACGTGTTCGTTATAAAGTAAATAACCGAATAGCGGTTAAGTTAGTTAAGTTAGTTAAGTTAGTTATTTCCAGAAGTTAGTTAATAACCGAAAAGGTGTGTTGTTTGGTTTGTACCTGTTCGAATGAAACAGAACCAACACAACCTTCTATTGAAACGTTGCAATGGTTCGAACACAACCATTCGCTTAGTATAAGTACTTATGAATTGTAACATTACAATGGTTAGACAAAAATAAGTTATCTTTTGTTATTGTTAGTTTGCAAATCAATAATTGTTTCACCAACACATCGATCCACATATATACGATTGGGACAACATTTGGCATCAAGAGCCTTGTTGGATATCTCGTTACAACCAGAAAACAAACCCTGAAATCCAGAAACTAGTGTATCGAGTTACAGAAACCAGAATCGAAACCCAGAAACCCACAACCAGAAAATAACGCAAACCTTTGATCCTTGTTACATTAGAAAGGTTGCATAGATAACTTAGGGACATAAGAAAAACCGTATACATTTTCTTTGTGTCGAAATTTGCAAACGAAAAAGGTTACCATTCAGAAAACGTTGGTACTTTGGTTTGTTGTGATTCGTACGCCACAGCAAAACCAGAAACTTGGAAGATCTTCTTGTTAAGTTAACAACAAGAAACGTACTTGTGTGTTCTCTACTACAACACAACAAGAGAAGATTAGACGTCTAGAAAGATTGTGTACAAAGTTGGTACGCAAGAAGGAGAAGCGCGCAGCAGAAGAAAAAAGAAAAACAAATTGGCATTGCTTGGATTTAGAGATAGATACCGGTACATACAAACATATATACGAAGAATAGGCACGTTGGCAATACAAGAAGCAACAACAAGTTTGAAGAAATCTGAAGCGAATTGATCACTCACTTCATAGAAGAAAAATACCGACTAGGTATTAGGCGTTGTTGAATAAACGGTGTGGACAAGAAATAAAGAATGAGAAGGAGTATTGTGAGAGCAACGTTGCACAAGAAGCAAGCAATAGCAGGAACGACAAACAAATAAATTTGTTTAGACGTTGATTTGTGATTTTGGTACTACGAGTACTAAAAGAAGAAGGAGAGCAATATATTTGCTACGGTAACAATCTTTACCGAGAGAAGACTTGGATTAAGAGAAACAACGACAACAAATTCTGAAGGTTGATCGTGGCCAGAAATTCAATTCGAGTAGGAATTTTTGGAGTAAGCCTATACATAACAAGGGTACGAGGCAAAGTAGTAGGAGCCAAGTCAAGAAGAAAAGGAACAACGTGGAAATTTGGTTAATAAAACTCGACAACCAGATTTGAAAGGAGACGAGGAAAGATTAGTACGTGGTTGATATATCTCTTTGTATCGACACACAAGTGGGAACGCAAAACATACGAGGTCACGTTATCATTATTGGATTTCATTTATACGTTTATAGTATAGATAGTCATTTATTAGGAAATCCCGAGAACTATATTTGATCCCCGTATTACTAGGATTCCCGGATAACTATTTCTATTCCCCGTAGTAGTAAGGTTATACCATACTAGTTAGATTTCCCATATAAGTCAAAAGTGAAGATCATAAACACATCTAGAATGTCGGGTGGAGATGACACTAACGTCAATAGCACTGTAGTTAAACCCATTACACCGCTTACACAATATCAATGTCCTAAACTCAAAACCACAAACTACACTGTTTGGGCTATTCAAATTAAGGTCATATTAGAAGCACATGGTTTATGGGAGACTATAGAACCCAAAGAAAACACCCAAGCCGATGATAAGAAGGATAAGGCAACTATCGCCCTCCTATATCAAGCATTAACCGAGGATGTGATCTTACAAGTAGCAAGTTGTAAAACTGCTAGAGAACTGTGGGAATCATTGAAAAAGAGACACGTTGGAGAAGAAAGAGTGCAACAAGCACGATTACAATCCCTAATGATAGGATTTAATGCCCTTCAAATGAAGGATGAGGAGACGGTGGATGCATTTACAGATAAACTAAATGGTTATGCCACGAAGGCAAAAGAATTAGGAAAAACCTTGGATGAATCACTTTTAGTACGAAAACTATTAGACTCCACACCAGATAGGTTCATTCAGATAGTAGCATCCATAGAACAGACAAGTGATCTAGATGATATCACCCTAGATGAGATCACTGGAAAGTTAAAAGCATTCGAGGAAAGGATAAAACTCCGAAAGGGAGGACAAGCAGAAAGCCAGGATAACCTATTATTCGCACAAGGCGAACACTCTAGACATAAGAAACGTTTCAACAGGAATAGGGGTAGATCAAACTACTCAAAAGGAAACTGGCAGAATAAAGGAAATAGAGACAACTCGAATGGAGAAAACCCAACTCACAATGATAAGTATAATAGAAAAAGAGGTGAGTGGAAGAAGAAGATTAAATGTTTCAATTGCGGGAAACATGGACACTTTCAGAAAGAATGTAGAAGTAAACCAACAACTCAAGAACAATCAAACCTTATCTATGAAGATGATGAACCATCACTATTAATGACTACACATGAAGAAGTATTGTTAAATGAAGGACAAATACAACCCGGAAAGTATGCTACAACAGATGATAGCATATGGTATTTAGATAATGGTGCAAGCAACCATATGACGGGAACGAAGAGTCATTTTAAAGATATAGACGAAAGTATCACTGGACGCGTTCGTTTTGGAGATGGATCATATGTAGAGATAAAGGGTAGAGGTTCAATAATATTAGGATGTAGAAACAAGGAGCAGAAGGTGATAACAGATGTTTACTACATACCAAACCTCAAGAGCAACATACTTAGTCTAGGACAACTTACTGAAATAGGTTGTAAGATCATAATGGACGGAAACAAGCTGACTTTGTATGATAAGAAGGAAAAGTTGTTGATGAAGGTAGAAAGGTCGAAAAATAGACTTTACAGTATTAGATTACAGATAGAAGCACCTATATGCCTCTTAGCAAATGTGAATAATCAAGCATGGTTATGGCACGCTAGATTAGGTCATCTGAACTTTGACGACATTAGCAAGATGACAAGAAAGGGTCTAGTAGAAGGAATACCAAGAATAAACCATACTGGACAAGTATGTGATGCATGTTTACTAGGAAAACATAGCAGAACACCATTTCCCAATCAAGCTCAATTCAGATCAAAGAACCCACTAGACTTAGTTTATGGAGATCTCTGTGGTCCCATAAGTCCAACAACACAATCCGGAAAGAAACTCATCTTCTTATTAGTAGATGATTGTACACGTTACATGTGGGCTTATTTTCTAACAACTAAGGATCAAGCCTTCAATATATTTAAGGAATTTAGACAGAAGGTTGAAATGGAGTTAAGATTGAAGTTAAGAATGCTAAGAACAGATAGAGGTGGAGAATTCACATCACATGAATTCGATAAGTATTGTAAAGAGAATGGAATAGCAAGACAGTTAACAGCATCATACTCACCGCAATAGAATGGAGTAGTTGAAAGAAAGAATAGAACGGTGTTATCAACTACCAGGAGTATGATGAAAGCAATGAAGTTACCCTTAATTTTTTGGGCGGAAGCAGTAAAGCATGCCATTTACATCTTAAATACGGTACCTACACGAGCACTAGAAGATAAAACACCATATGAAGCACTCTACAAGAGAAAACCGAACCTAGAAAACCTTAGAATATTCGGATGCACAGCTTATGCTAAGATAACCATACCTCACTTGAAGAAGTTAGATGATAGAAGCATACCGATGGTTTATTTAGGAGTAGAGGAAGGATCAAAAGCTTGTAGGCTATATGATCCAGTAAGAAAGAAGAAACATGTTAGTAGGGACGTAAAGTTTATGGAAACGAAACCGTGGAATTGGAATAAGAATGGAGATGATACGGATACACAAGACACATTTTGGGCTAGTTTTGTGGTAGACGAAGTTGATAATGGAAATCCTACACCAATCAACATAGAAAACATAGATAATACGTATCATGAAGAAGATCAAATACTGGATCCAATACCAGATCCATTACCTGATCCAGCATCACCAATTACACCACCAACATACAATTACGAACCCAACTCAGAAAGTGAAAGACAAACTACTATTAGTTCATTTGGAAGCTCATTAGGAAGCTCAGAAAGATATGATCACAGACCAGTACGAGGTTTAAAGAATATCAATGAAATTTATCAACATGCACAACAAGTAGAAACACCAAGCTTATTTTTCATTGAAGAAGAACCCCGTAACTACAAGGAAGCATCAAAAGACGAGAAATGGATTGAGGCCATGAAAGTTGAATTAGATTCAATCAACAAGAATCACACATGGACTCTTACAGATTTGCCAGAAAATCAGAAGGCAATCGGACTCAAATGGGTTTATAAAACCAAGAGAGATGCACACGGAAAGATCATTAGATATAAAGCCAGACTAGTAGCAAAAGGTTATGTACAAGAACAAGGAATAGACTTTGATGAAGTATTCGCACCAGTTGCTAGGATTGAGACAGTTCGATTAATATTAGCACTAGCATCATATCATGGATGGCAAGTACACCACTTAGATGTAAAATCAGCATTTTTACATGGAGAATTAAAGGAAGAAGTCTATGTTACACAACCTGAAGGTTTTATTCAGCAAGGAAACAAAGGAAAAGTATACAAGCTAACAAAAGCTTTGTATGGCTTAAGACAAGCACCAAGAGCTTGGAATGTAAAGCTTGATCAAACCTTGAAATCACTAGATTTTAAGAAATGTAATCTCGAACAAGCAGTCTACACAAAAAGAAGCAAGAATTCAACACTTATCGTTGGAGTATATGTAGATGATTTAATAATCACGGGCACTCCAAAGAAAGAAATAGACTTGTTCAAATCCCAGATGGAAGATAAATTTGAAATGAGCGACTTAGGATTGCTAGCATATTACCTTGGGATAGAAGTTACACAAACAGGAGGAGAGATTACAATCAAGCAAACCGGATACATTAACAAGATCCTAAAAGAAACAAGTATGGCGGATAGCAATGATACGAAGATACCATTGGATCCCGGCACTAAGTTGGTCAAGGCGGAAGATGGAGAACCAGTTGACGCAACTTATTACCGAAGTTTAATTGGAAGTCTAAGATACTTATTACATACAAGACCGGATCTTAGTTACTCAGTCGGACTACTCAGCAGATTTATGCAAGACCCGAAGGATCATCACCTAAAGGCAGTGAAACAAGTAATCCGATATGTGAAAGGAACAAAAGAACATGGAATCATATACAAGAAGGAAGGCGGCTGCAAGATAACAGGTTATAGTGACAGTAGTTATGGAATCAATACCGATCAAGGAAAAGGAACTACTGGAGTCGTATTTTACTTTGGAGAGTCACCTATTACCTGGTGTACTCAGAAGCAACCAACAGTGGCGCTATCATCATGTGAATCAGAATTCATGGCGGCTACTGCAGCAGCATGTCAAGCCTTATGGTTAAAACGTTTACTTAGTGAACTGACTGGAATTGAAGAAAAGAGGATAACGCTCAGAGTTGACAACGTATCAGCAATAGCACTCGTAAAGAACCCAGTATTTCATGGAAGGAGTAAACATATAGACATTCGCTATCATTTCATTCGGGAATGCGTAGAGAATGGTCATATAAATGTGGAACACGTTAGCGGAGAACTACAAAGAGCAGACATCTTAACAAAAGCTTTACCAAGACTCAAGTTTGCAACTATGAGACAGATGCTCGGAGTTCAAGACCTTGGACAAAGCAATGATCAAGATTAAGGAGGAGAATGTGAACCAAGATAATCTCGACATAGCTTTCTAAAGAAACATGAAGGACCAAACGTGTTCGTTATAAAGTAAATAACCGAATAGCGGTTAAGTTAGTTAAGTTAGTTAAGTTAGTTATTTCCAGAAGTTAGTTAATAACCGAAAAGGTGTGTTGTTTGGTTTGTACCTGTTCGAATGAAACAGAACCAATACAACCTTCTATTGAAACGTTGCAATGGTTCGAACACAACCATTCGCTTAGTATAAGTACTTATGAATTGTAACATTACAATGGTTAGACAAAAATAAGTTATCTTTTGTTATTGTTAGTTTGCAAATCAATAATTGTTTCACCAACACATCGATCCACATATATACGATTGGGACAACAGTTGGCGTGGATAGGGTTTCTAAAATTGTGGAGCTAAGAAGTTCACCGTCCATTGGACCTTCTTCTTTAGCCAATCATGTGCCTGACGAGCCACAAGACAACCTTGAGAATGTGATGGACAAGGCCCTCCCTCAAATAAATCCAGCGTCAGACAGTGGTGGCGCAGCAGCTGCAGCAGGAGCGAATGTGGTGCAGCAGCAGCCGGTCCTGCTTCCACAAAGACTTAGTAGGAGAAATCGAATGTTAACAACAAAAGCTTTTGAAGCTTTTTCTAATGGTTATTTAGGATCAAAGAGAAAACGAAAAGGCAAAACAGGAGATGGAACCAGAAAGAAGAGTTCTCAGCCAGACTGATCTGGTCACGGGTGAAGGTGCAGTCAGTGGTGCGACTGATATGATCCAGGATCAAGCACAAGTTTAACCCGCTGATAGCTAATTCTAGATTTTATCAAACATGCAAAATGTTTATCCCTTTTTCTTGTAAGAAAACTATACTAGTGTTTAGGTTTAAACAATACAGATGTTAGCTGTTTCTTACTTATGCATACATATTTTCTTAATAGCATATAGTCAGAATCATGTCCCCTGGCGGTATGCTATTGTAACAAGAAACCCAACATCACACTCAAATAGGATTGTGTGCACGCATCTATATATCGTTAGTAACATATATATAGTTGAACTTCAATATGTATATAATAGCGTCCTGGTTAATTACTGCTTATTGCCTACCTAGATAATATTGAAGGATAATTGTATGAAACCTAGCTGGTTCTATATAGGGCAAATACCGTAAAAAAGCATCATATTTATCTTAAAATACACTTTTGGGTATCGAACAAAATTTTTTCCTCATATAGGCACTTTGTGACATTTTTGCACCTCAAATTATTAAAAATTGAGGGGCAAAATGTCACAAAGTGCCTCAAAGAAACCAAAAAACAAAAGTTCGGTAGCCATATGAGGAAAAAATTTGTTCGATACCCAAAAGTGTCTTTCTTGGCAAGTATAGTGATTTAATATGGTATTTGCCCTTCTATATATGTATGTGAATTACTATAAGTTACTTTTGTTCTTTTACATTGAATAAATATATGGCTTTTTTCCTCCTCTTTTCGAATTTCAACCTAGACTGTCAAATTTGTCAAACCAAACCATGTTTTGGTTGGTTGTGTCAACTCGACCAAGTTATAATCGGGTTTGTACAATTGGAAGTCGTCTGAGTTAAGCCGTATTTCCAAGATTTTACAGCCTAAAAAGATTAGCCAAATTTAACTGTGCACATTCTTATGCAAGGAGACAGAGGCAGTATACGCTATAACTTTCCCGTCTATATTCAGTTTTTTCATTGTTTCAACATTTAGAGAGTCCATTTTATCTCACTTATACAAAAGCCAATTAATTTGTGCAATATTTAATTCAGTACTAGATAACTGTAATTTAGTGCTACACACTTAAAAATGTCAGTATAAATAAAATCAGTTACAAAGGTGTCCATATATGTATTGACCAGAAAAATATAAGTGTGTATAAATGGCTTGAGTAAGGAACCTAAAATGAAACGAAACAATTATGGGAATATACTTTTACGATTTCTAGCTGAATTTGTACAAGCTGGTAGAGGAAGTGATAGTCTTGTTCGACCCAAATAGATAAATTAAAACTGTGTTGCTTACCTGGTTGCAGTTAAAGAAATTGTTATTTACCCCGATCTAGGCCATCTAAAGGAACTGAAACTTGCAGGTTTTCATCATCAATATCATGAACAGTCTTGTGGAGCTGCCGAGGCAAAAATGTTGTCTCTACATTAAAATGTTTGGCTGGACATAAATTCCCTTCTAGCTAGTTTTTGAGAAATGTTAATCACCATATTCAGGAACGTGGGTGGGATCTTAAAAAAACTTCAAATTTGTAGAAAGCCTAAAACTGATTTTTAATTAACAGTTTGGAGTCGGAGTGTCGGGTAGCGCTGAGGCTGTTTTACATAGCGTCAATAGGGTGTTGAGTGAATATCACAATGATGGGTCTCTTGCAATGCTTACTATGGACTTCTTGAATGCTTTTAACCTTGTGGATAGATCGGCATTACTTCATGAGGTTAGGGTGAGGTGTCCCTCCATATCTTTGTGGGTCGATTTCTTATATGGGCAGGCAGTGAGATTGTATATAGGAGACACATATATGGTCTGCCACTGGAGAGCAACAAGGCGACCCATTGGGACCTCTTCTTTTTGCTCTTGTATTGCACCGACTAGTACATAAGATCAGAGACAGTTGCAAACTTCTCCTTCATGCTTGGTATATTGATGATGGGACCGTTATTGGAGACTCAGAAGAGGTGGCCAGGGCATTAGACATTATAAGAATAAGTGGTCCAGGTTTGGGTCTTGAACTTAATATCAAGAAAACAGAGATATTTTGGCCCTCGTGTAATGGTGTAAAGGATCGTGAGGGTTTATTTCCTATTGATATTTGAAGGCCGTCATTGGGTGTAAAGCTTCTTGGGGGAGCTGTTAGTCGAGACGCTAATTTTATCAGTGGGTTGGCTATGTGGAGAGCCGCGAATGCTGTTGATTTGATGAGTCTTCTTCTACAGTTACATGACCCGCAGAGTGAGCTCCTTTTGCTTTGATCATGTATGGGTATTGCTAAACTCTTTTTTGGTTTAAGGACTTGTCAACCTGTACACATGGAGGATCCAGCTTTGTTCTTTGACAAAGGATTGCGTGAGTCGGTCGAGAACATAGTGGTTTGTGGAGGACCTTTCTTTGGAGACTTACAGTGGCGACTTTCTTCTTTGCGTATTCGATTGGGTGGTTTAGGTTTGTACTCGGCAAAAATGGTTTCCTCTTATGCTTTTGTGGCATCGAGGGCCCAATCTTGGGTGCTACAAGACCACATCTTACGTGACAGTGGCATATGTGGTATGGATGTTGATTATGTTTCTGCTCTGGATTTTCTTCGTGATACGATTTCAAGCTTTGATTTTAGTTGCTTCACTAATAGGACACCGTCCCCTCTAAAGCCCAACAAACACCGGCGAGTGCCTTTTTTAGTTGAATGGTCAAGGATATGGACGTTCATTTTGACATGACTTTGAGACAGAAAGCTGTTTTTGACTGTCTACGCGCACCACATGCTCAAGATTTTCTATTAGCTATCCCCGTAGACGGGCTAGGTCAGCATATGTCACCGGTGGAATATTGTACTATTCTTAAGTATCGCCTTATGATTCCATTATTTCTGGTTGATAAGATATGCCCTGTTTGTCGCAAGGCATGTTTGGATTCCTTTGGGGAACATGCGGTTCATTGTAAAGAGCTCCCGAGCTTCAGGTACAGACATGATTTTGTTAGAGACATCCTTTTTGATGTATGTAGGCGTGCCGGGATCTCCGCCAAGAAAGAAGCGCGTGTGAACTTTTTGACGGACCCGTCGGATGGAAGATCTACATTGAGACCGGCTGACATTTTGATTTTTGGATGGGAGGGAAACATGCTTGTGTGGATCTGACCGGGGTTTCTCCTCTCGTGGGGTTGAGTAGTCGGGGTTTTACAGCCAGACATGCCGCTTTGAAAGCCACCTCGTGCAAAGTGACAAAAAACACGAGAAAGCATGCATTGAAAATCAACACGTGTTTATTCCTTTCGCGTTTGACACATTTGGTTTCCTTGCACCTGAGGCGGTGAAACTACTCAACAGAGTCTAACGAGTTATGAACAGTAATGTTATGACACATAGATCCACAAATGTAGTTTTCAAAAGAGTTAGCTTTAGAATCCAAAAAGGGCTAGCAGCGCAGCTTGTTGCTCGTTTGCCTTCAACCACTATGTAAATTCTATTTTGATGAAATAAATTTATATATTAACAAAATAAAGTTGTTGAAAATTTTGAAAAGGTTCACAACAAAAGGGAAGAAATATGAATAAAAATCGATTAACATTAATTAAAAAAACGCACAATTTGGATAATTTTTGTTCGTCCAATAAATATATTCATTAATGTTTTTCATGCTTTAGAGTGTTTTGATAAAAACTAAAGTAGCTTATTTTTTTAATTTTCAACCGATCTTCCTTTTTGCTGTCTAATGTTTTTCAATTTTTTTCCAACAATCTTAATTTTCATCAAAAATCCTTTTTAAGCTTTCTTTAACTGAAATTAAAGAAAAATTTGAATCCTCGGCCTACCCCCATCGAAATTCATTTTGCCAATTTCCGAAACCAAAGCTTCTTAAGCATTTTTTTTTTTATGTCTCACTCAAAATAAAGTACTACAGGCCAAAGAAACTTATTTTTTATTTATTTATTTTTTGAATGGCGGATGTCATTAAACTAGCAAGGAGCTAGAAAAAAACAATTACACAGGGGAAAATGAATTACATTGATTACATAGCCACTCTAACCAAACACTTTCTTATTCCTGCTAGAGCCAAAGAAACTAGAAAGGGCCAAAGAATCTAGAAAACAAAAGCCCCAACACTAGCCGGTAGCACCAATAAACTAGATCCCCCAAATACACCACTAAAAGAGGACCCGTAAAACAATAAAACTCAAATCACGTATAAAAAATAAAGACAAAAGATGTCATGAAGTAGCAAAATCACCAACTGCCCACAAACAAGATCCCGACCCCCTGTGCACCACCAAAAGAGGACCCGTTAAACAATAGAAGTCAAAGGATGAACAAAACATAAAGGCAAAAGATGTCATGAACTAATTAAGATAATACAGCTTGTTAAGTGTTGACACGAGATAAAAACATGCGTATCTTCATCTGAGTTTCAGCTTTTTGTCTATGTTTTACTCACTAAGGCTTAATCAGCTTTAGGGAAACTCCCAGTTTATCATAAAACCAAACACTGTTTGTGTATAGGCAAAAGGGAATGAGGGTTGTTTTGAAGGAATGTGGGACCCCTTCATGACGAAGAGCTTATACATTATAAGTTTATTTAAACCACAAAGGAAACTACGTCATTTCCTACTGTTGCTACACTGTAGCGTTTTTCCCGCCAAAAGCCTGCAGGCTCCCGGAGCCCAAGTTTCCTAGCCGTTTCCCGGCCCACCTTGGCCCAGCGATGGTCCGATACAGAGTTAAGGATAAGTGGTTGGATAAGCTACCGGTGAACCACACAATCCTAAATCTCTCTCATACACACACACACAATCAAAGCAGATAATCTTATGGCGCATGCTAGGGATTGATTTTTTGGTTTGCAACAAATCCTCCATGGCAAAGAAGACCTGATCCGATCTAAAATTTCAGTTTGAAGTTTCTTTTTCGATTTTATAGGTTTTCATAAGCAACTTTGTATTTTGCCATTATTGCCATGGATTATAGTAAATTTGATTATTTGGTCTTTGTATTCAAGGTCAAATATTGTAAGTTGTTGGGGTTGATTTCCTTTCCCAATCGATGGTGATGGTTATGTTGCTGCTTAAAGTAAGGTGTTTCTTATATTGTTTAGTATAGATGCATACCAACTGTTTGTTTTTATGACTTAGTGAAAAAGATGCTCACTTTTTGTTTTGGTTGGAATTTGGTTAAAGGTTTATTGAATTTGATACGTGTTGCGATGGGCCAATCAGTTTTTATGAGTGCACGATCCGTTGCACAGCTAATGTATAATAGGGTAATGAAAAGGCTGTGATGATACAATTTTAATGTGTTCGAGTAGATTCGACCAATGTTGAGATTGTCCATACCTTGGCAAGGCAGCTTTTAAAGTTTGCAGCCATCATAGTAGGGCAGCTTTTACAGTTTGCAGCCATTTTGGCAGGGCAACTTATAAAGTTTGCAACCATGTTGGACCTATCCTCTTTATTTGATTCCTTACAAATCTGAGCCTCATGAAATGCTGTGTTTCCTTATTATACATTACCCCATGATACATTAGCCGTGGAAGTTAGCTAAGTGTTAAGTATGTGAGGTGTGTCTAAAGTTGCGGTGATGTACTAATACACGCGGTCTGCGAGGTATAAGCCGAACAACGCTAATTCAACTTGTAACATGCATGGAAGTAACCAGTACTAGCAATCGTTGCCCATAGGTACATTATCTTTTACATTTGGATACTTTTAAATTGCCGTACCATGGAGATTAAATATTATTTTTTATTCAAATAGCACACGAACTATGATGGATATACCTGCTTCTAGGGTTCACTTGCGTGATGCAGTGGTGTCGTAAGTTTACAGCTCTAAGTAGGTATGTATCTTGGTATGTATTTTGCCTTGGTAACTTTTGTTCGTAATTATTTACTGGTACAAATAACGGAGGCCGTGATGATGAAATGTACATGTATGCAAAAAGATGTTTAGAGGCTGATATGTATCTTGGCTAGGCAATCGGGATGGTAATTGCTACTTGAAAAGGTGGCATTTGCAACTGTGATTGCAGCCATGGCCTATTATCCCATGATGACATGAATACACCATATCTGAGCCTCCTTTTAAAATATTGGTATCAGTTTTGTGGTGATTTAAAACGTTGTCGTTTTACCCAATAAACTCAGATTAAAAGAATGTTTATTGTATTTGTATGAACAGGAGATATAGATATCCAGGATGGCTAATCGAGACGGCTTGTTGATTCTCTTCATATGTTTCCCTACCTCAACTTTACAAAGTAAGTGCCCGCAGTTCTATACTTCTATATATGAAAATTATTTTAGCATTTCTATATAAAAAAATTTACACATTAATGTGATTTGTTAATGCAGAGAACCATTGGGGCACTCCACACATCCTCTGTAAACATAAAGCCTGTTCCATCTATAATAGCTTTCTCTTCAAGTGGACCGATTGCAATTGCACCAGAGATTTTGTCGTTTGGTCTTTCGGCTCCGAATTCACGACTTAAAATTGTAATCGCTTTCGTCTTTATTCAACGTTTCCAGCATTTCTTTTTATTGTACCCCACGGTTTAAGACAGAAACCTACTATGTGTTACACTCACATCGTTTCATTTTGACATTTTTTTTCAGACTCCATTGCGATTCGAAACAACAGACACTTTCAGCAGGAGTTATAAAAAATCATAGGCCGATTCAAACCATTGTTAAATAAATGGGTCGAAACTCCCTTAATACATTCAACCACATTCACATGATTATTTGCAGTCCTAAAAGTGCGTCAAGTAATGGGTATTTCATAACCATGAATTATGCATATGGGATTTCATAGTTTTGATGGCAGCAAAATATGTGATACATTTCATAGTTTTCATGGTTTTCAAAATCAGGATTTGAATAGTTTGAATGATATGCATATGGAAGTATGGTGCGCCGAGAGATGCAGCTTTGGCGTCTGACAATGTCGTGGCAGTTCGTGGGTATGGTTGCGAGATTTATCCTATTTGTGAGTAATAAATTTATCCCCTGCATTTTTATTGTTGTTGCCTGCATGATCTGTTTTAATTCGATTATGCTTGGTTTTCTTATCTGCATATCATGGTGAAATAATCTGTTTTTGGTATTGAAAACAAAAGTGGAATGGTGCTAATTATTTTTAAATGTTTAGCAGATGATTTGATTAAAATACAGTGGTCTGTCTGGATACCGCTCTTGGAATTAGCTGGGACAGCCATTGGTGGAAATGGGCCGAACCCACATGGGTGCGAAACATACAGAAGTTGTTAAGAAATATATGCAACGACGCAATGGCAAATGCTTTTGCATTTGTAATAATGTGATTGATTTATGTTTTGGGTAATGAGATTTTAAGGTTTTGTATTTAAGGGTGATTGGGATTGCCTATGAAAACTGAATCAGAATAGAATAAACCTGAGTAAGGACGCTCAACTGTAACTCCTGTTGGGTCTCTAAAAATGTGGTCGCTTTTGTATTAGCTTAAACTATAATTACTGTATATTTTATTATTTTTACATATAAGACTTTACTTTGTCTCAAGTTCACATATTGCACTTAATGTAGGTCCATCAAAACTGATTGACCAAGGTCAGTGAGCTAAGTAGCTTGCCTTATAAATTGTTTTTGGTAATTGCTCTTTGCGTTAAGAGAGTCAAACTTCGTGCCTAGCTAGAACCACTGTTTATTGTGCATTGGTTTGTAAGTCTATGGAGAGGTATTACTAAGGAGATTCTTAAGACTCAAGATTGTTGGAAGTCTATGTCATTTGAATACATTACTTTTTAAAGCTACTATATCAATGTCCCTCTAACCCTGCGCATAGAGGTTACAAAATAACGGGGAAATAATGGCCTCACTTAGCATATTAAGATACATTATAAAAGCTATCTACTTCTGTCTATATCAGCAACAAAATTATTCTGAAATTCGACGTGAAAAGTTACCTTCCTTGAAAGTCTAAATTGTTTCAGAAGGTCACTTTCATTGAGCAGACACGTAAGTTGGGTTGGAAAGAATAAGCTCCCCGCTTGAAGACACTAGAAGGGTGTTTGGTATTGATTATTTAACTTTAAAATTTTCTATGTCTAGAATTGCAGCTTCTGTTTCTTATTCAGTTTCAAAGATTCTCTGACCCATTCTGCTTGCTGGTAGGTGAAACTGGATTTTGATTTTCTTTGGTCCTTATGAAATCGATGAAACTATTGGCGGCTGAAGTTAGTTATCATGATACAGAGGTAATCGTTCTTTATACTTCTTTTAACGAGTGGATGCTTATTAAGTATGCCGTGGGCATAGTAGCCCAAAAAATGTTTCCTTATCACTATCAGTTGTGAACAGATTGATGCAATTTTTTCTCTGTTTTAGAAGATTCACTATATACTGAGTTTTCGTCATCTATATCTAATTTCTTTACAGCCTGAAGAGCTGGGCTACTGCCGATTTGATATCATTGCTTTATCAGTAGATGCATTAGCATTAAGTTAAAAGCTCTTTTCTTTCTTTTGAATTTATTCCACAAATTCAGCAACCATGTTTTTTTTGTTTGTGTTTCAGGTCTGTATAACTGAGAATGTGACTAACGATGCAATTAAAAAGCTACTGAGTATAATCTTCATCTTGATCAAGAAAGTTAAGTAAATGCTCGGGTGTTGCTGCTAAACCATTTTTATGTAAGCATATGCAGCCATTAGGAACTTGGTCTTAGCAGACGGAAACATTAGTCGTTTGTCATTGTTAGAAGGTTGTTTAGAGTGATTCAAGGTAAAAACATATGTCAGTGTAGTGATCAATATATTGAAGGCTGGTAAAAATATGTTTATTCATTTGTTAGTAGCTTTCACGTGGCAATGTTGGCTTTTCTTATAGTTGTCAAACATTGCGTTAAGTCACAAATTAAGAGAATTGAAATTATTTTGTTTATATTAGCTAAAAGTATCAAAACCCATATACAATGGCAAAAAAAGCTGGCCCGGCCGCAACGCGCCGAACCGGTGCCATTCTCGTGATTCAACAAAAATAAAAAGAACTGTTGGGAAGTGACCAAAGAGAAAGGGAGTTCATATATGCACAAAACAATACATGATCGAGAATAAGATCCTATTGATAAATTACTTGCATCAACATATGTGATTATGTTTATGTTTTTGTCATTCATCATACTCTGTGAGTCGTTACAATGAGATACATTAAAATCATTAACGATTACTCATTAATATTTCAAGAAAAAAAATTAGACAATAAATGTTAACTATTGCTGCGATAAAGAATTAAAGATAAGAAAAGGAAATGATTTATATACAACTCGGACTTTCGAAATCCCCTTGACCATTTGTTCTTGCGATTTTGACTAGCAACATTTTGGATCAAGTTGATTTTCCGAATCATGTTTATGATCTAAGATTTTGTTTCTTGGAAAATCAAAAACACGCAGATAGAGACAAATACTCGGCTTCGGCGGTTGATAGCGCAGTACAGTCCTGTTTCTTTGACGACCAGCTTACTAGCTTTTCACCCAAAAATTGTGCTCCACCTGATGTACTCTTTGCTGTAACTTGATCACCAGCATGGTCTGCATCTGAAAATGCAGTTAGATGAAACCCCGAATCCTTCGGATACCAAAGTCCCATGTTAATGGTGCTTCGTAGGTACCGAAAGATCCGTTTAACCTCTTTGAGGTGAAGTTCGGTAGGCTTTGCCTGAAACCGTGCTAATAAACATACAGCAAATTGAATATCGGGTCGACTAGCAGTCAGGTACATGAGTGAACCGATCATGCTCCGATATTTTTTCGAATCGATGGGTTTTCCAGACAAATCAGCACCTATTTTTGGTGAAGTGACCATTGGTGTACCAACAGAATCACAATTTTCCATTCCATGTTTTTTCAAAATCTCTATTGTATATTTAGCTTGATTGATAAAAATACCATGAGGGGATTGATGTATTTGTAAACCAAGAAAGAATTTTAGTTCCCCCATCATGGACATTTCAAATTTGCTTTTCATGAGATTCTCAAAATGTTTTGAATGGTTAGGATTGGTTGATCCAAAAATAATGTCGTCCACGTAAATTTGAACGATCAAAATGTCATCTTTGAACTTTTTGATAAACAAGGTGTCATCAACCGTTCCTTTTATGAAATTGTTTTTAAGCAAGAAAGATGATAGTTCGTCATACCACGCTCTTGGAGCTTGTTTTAGACCATAAATTGCTTTCTTATGCTTGTAAACGTAGTCTGGATGATCTTTGTCGATGAATCCCTCTGGCTGACTCACATACACTTCTTCTTTCAGAGTTCCATTTAAGAAGGCAGTCTTAATATCCATCTGATAGACTGTGATGTTTTTGTGAGCTGCATAGGCTAAGAAAATCCGGACTGCTTCAAGTCTAGCTACAGGCGCAAATGATTCTTCGAAATCTATCCCTTCTTCTTGTGGATAACCTTTAGCCACGAGACGAGCTTTGTTGCGAATAACAGTCATTTCCTCATCCAGTTTGTTCTTCCACAACCACTTGAGATCAAGAACTCGTTTATCAAGTGGTCGTTCAACAAGTTCCCAACTATCATGTAACAGGTATTGAAGAAATTCCTCCTGCATCGTTTCAATCCAAGGGTTTTCTGCCATTGCTTCCCGAATGTTCTTTGGTTCTTTGAGGCTGATTGAGCACATGTAAATGCACAATTCGAGATCGGTGGCAAGTTGTCTCCTTGTCTGAACTGGCTTTGAAGGTTCACCAATAATATGCTCTATTGGATGGTCTTTTGTCCATTGAAACGTAGAAGGGTACCTTGGGTGTAACAAATGTGTGTTAGATGGTTCTTGTAACCTTGAAGAAGATTCAGAAGAGTCTGTTGCAAATGGGTTTTCAAATATTTCTTCTTCTTCTAACGCAACATCGTTTGAATTATTTGTTGGTTCTTCTTGAAAATTAGTGTTTTGATTTTGCTCATCAACTCTTGGTAGAACAATTTCAATAACTGGAGTTGCTGGAGTAGATGTTGATGATGTTGAGGGAGTTGGTGCTTCAGCTTCGATCGTTGTAGATGCATCTTGTGATGTTGGTGGTAGTTGATGGTTTTGAGCGGGTGCAGCGGAATGTTGTTGAGATGTATTTGTCAAAGTTCCACCATAGTATTCATCAAACATTAACTCGAAGAAATTTTCCAGTTCTTGTTCTGAAGGTTTATCCGTGTTTGTTGACTGAGCTCCTTGAGGTACGAGTCCTGAACTGATGTGTCCAGAAGTCTGCATGTTTGGTGCGGGTCCTAATCCATTTTGATTAGAAGCCATTGGATTAAGCACGGGTTCTAGAGCGTATCTCTCAGAAGCCATTTGTGAAATCTCGTCAAACTTCACATTCATTATCTCCATTATTCTTTTCGTTCTTCTATTATACACCCTGAATGCCCTCGAGTTTTCTGAGTATCTAATGAAGATTTCAATATCACCCTTAGCTTTTAACTTTCCTAGATCTTCTCTATCATTCGTCGGATAGCACAAAGCACCAAATACGTTAAGATAAGAGATATCCGGTTTACAGTTATTCACTAGCTCATATGGGGTTTTGTTGAATCTCGGATGGACTAGGGATCGGTTTTGAGTAAAACAAGCAGTGGAAACAGCATCAGCCCATAAGAATAGTGGTGCACAAGAAAAAATTAGCATTGTGCGAGCAGCTTCCACAAGAGTTCGGTTTCGTCTTTCAACTACCCCATTCTGCTGTGGAGTTCTAACAACTTATGTTTGGTGTGTGATTCCAACATCTTCAAGGTAAGTTCTTAACTCCTGGTTTGTAAATTCTGTGCCATTGTCTGTTCTTATAATCCTTACTGGAGCTTGAAGTAGAACTTGAATACGCTTCAGAAAGGTGATGATGATGCCTGGTGCTTCGTCCTTTGATCTCAAAAACATTACCCAAGTATATCTTGAATAATCATAAACAATAACGAGAATATACTTTTTCCCATTAATGCTTTCAACTCTCATTGGGCCACATAAGTCCATGTGCAACATATGTAAGCTTGCTTCCGAACTAGGTACGGTTTTGGGTTTATATGATGCTCTTTTACTTTTTCCTTGTTCGCATGATGGACATAGGTGTTCCTTGGTGTATTTGAACTTAGGAAGTCCGGTGACGATGTTGTATTTGGCTAAGTTGTTGATGGTGTCGAAATTGAGATGGGATAAACGTCTATGCCACTGCCAGGACTTAGTTTCGGTTGCCCTTGTCATAAGACAAATTGGTGATGTAGAAGCCATTTGGTTGATGTCGATAGCATACAAGTTTGTACCACGATTACCAGTTAAGAGATCATCACCAACCAAATTTATAATAAAAACCGTGTTTCTCCTGAATGCAACTTCTAAATCTGCATCACAAAACTACCCGACTGAAAACAAGTTGTGTCCCAACCCTTCGACGTAGTAAACTCGAGTGATTAAAAAATTCCCAAATTGAAGATCTCCATAACCCTGAATAGCTGCTACATGATCATTTCCAAATCGTATAGTTCCCATGAATTTCTAGACGAAATTGATCAACAGCTTTAAATTCCCGGTCATGTGCTTGGAGCAACCCGAGTCGATGATCCAAAGACATATTTCGATAACCTGCCAATAACAGAAGAGTTTGTATTTAGAAACCGTTTTGATTTGGTTCCATGGGGTTAGGTGTAAAAGCAGAATCACACTCATAGACAGTTGCTACTTGTTTAGCTTGAGCTATTTCTAATTTGCCGTTCTGAAGAGTGAACTCTCTACCCGTCGGAATCCACATACAAAACTTAAGATAGTTCCTAGGCATTCGACTAATAGTGGTAGTCCTAAATCGTGCAACTAATCTTTCTATAGATCTGGATCTAGCACTAGGTCTTTTTGGAACATTCTTCTGTTCAGGCGTAACATTCACATTCTTAGAAACACATTCATCCTGAACATCATTAATTAAACATTTCTTGCATATTAAACAAACAGAGTCATTACATGCATTAGAAACAGTACACTCAACATTACATTCAGATGAAACATGTCTCTTATTACAAAGCGATAAATTCCTAGGGTATTCTTCTACATCTTCAACTTTATTCTTGCTACTACTCTTAGAAACAGGCGAGACTCTATTGTTCCTTGTATTGCTCCTAGGCTTTAGTCTGCTGCTCCTAGAGGTGCTTTCTAATCCTGTAGAAGGTAAGGCACACACATTAGGATTTATATCATTGTCCATTTAGCATCCCTAGATTCTTTAGAATTAGCCTTTATGCACTTGTCATTTGTCTTAGATGTTGAGGCAGACGCACTAGTGGGACTAATCCTACAAAGGCTAGGTGCTAACACTTTAGGAGTTTCGACAACCGCTTTTCCTTTATCAACAGTCTTATCATTTTCACTTTTCTTGGGCAAGGGTGTTGGAGTGACTGGTTTTGTCAAATCCTTTTTCTCATCGACTTTTGGAGCAAACCTTGAAATTGACATTTTTGGTTTTTGAACCATGTTAGAAACATTTGGTTTCTCCGAAGTCAATGGTTTTGCAAACTTAGTTTCCTCACCCTTTCCTTTTTGACTTTCAAGCTAAGCCCTCAAAAGATCATTTTGCTGTTTCATGTTCTTTAATGCACGCTTATACGACAATTTGTCATACTTGCATTCTTCCTTTTTTCGATCAAGTTGTTTAAAATATGAGACATTTTCTTTTTCAAGCTTTATAAGAGCATTTTCATATTTGGAAACAATGTCGGAGGTCTCAGCTCTTAGTTGTTCATCATCTTGAACAGAATATGTTTGTAAAATGATGGACATTATATCAGTAGTCATAACAGCTTCGAAGAGAGAATCATTTAGGTTTTCCAAAACATTGATTTGCTCAAAAGATTCATTAGCCTTCTTTATCAGGGATTTGTGATCCGTGACGAAGTCAGCTGTTTCTTTCAAAAATGCTTATTCAAAATGAATTACACGAGCATGAATGTTATTAATTTGAGGAGCAAATTCACTTTCAAAAATCTTTTTAAGCTGTAAATGAACCGTGGAATTCCAGTTAATCTCATTAAGTCTCGTTTTAGATTCTAAAGTCGTTTTAAGTTGCCCAACTCTTGTTTTAAGATCATCAAGATATCCTCTGGCAGCACTTGTGTTAAAAGTGTTGTTTGAAGATATCTGTTCCATGTTAGAAAGCGATTTGGAAGCAACTACTTTTTTAGAAAATATTTTCGAGAATGGTCGTTTTATGGAAAACACAGATGGTTCTTTTTATGGAACAAAAGTAATTCCCGAAAGTTTATTCAATTTATTGTAATCAATGGGTTTCAAATCCTTTTGTTTCATTTTAATAATGCTCTCTTCGACATGTTCTATCGTTTGCACAGAATCCCAAACGACGGGAGGATCATGTTTGGTGTAAAAAATACTACCATTATACAAAACATTCTGTTCTTCCTGAGCTTTCTTGAGATTACAAGGATTGTTGTTACCAAGAGCCATTTTGTGTTTCGTATGGTAAATCGGATTAGTTTGGTTTGAAATCATTTTCAGTGTTTGACTTGACTGACCCGACTTAACCACTGATTCTTCTAGATGTGCAATCTTGTGTTCTGACTCAACGATTTCTTCCAAAAGTTTATCTTCTTTCATTGCAAAGTCCTTTTTCAACTCATCCCGTTCTTTTTCAAGATTGGTATAAGCTGTTTTTTGTTTTGAAAGTTAGTTTGCTAATTCAGAAATTTCTTGTTTTAAAGAGTTAATGGTTTTTATTGAACTTATTTCAAGATTAACAAACTTGTTTTTCCATTCCCTATCTTTAACAAGTAACTTCTTATAACCAATTTCAAATTCTGACTCGCGTTCTTTGTGAATTTGAAAACTTTTTACATTTTCCTTGTATCTCTCAAGCTCAGTGGTCAATTTCTTATTCGCGGCCTTAACATCGCGATTGACCTTTTTTACTTTCTCGATTTCAATACCAAAATTATTTAATAATGATTCAAATAAAGCACGTGTTTCCTCATCATTCTCAGCATGCTGTGAAACGAAGCTTCCATTATGATTCACATCTGGAGTTGCTGAAGAAGTATTGCTACTACTTGACGTGTCCAGGTATGTATCATAAGTGGGTGCTAGCTTCTCAGAATGTTGTTTCTCATGAGGAGACATATCAAATATATCATTATTGTGACATGTGTTGAAGTTTGATACCTCAGATGGTGCATTGGTGTCATAAACAGGAAGTGTGTCAGAATCCATGTCATACTTAGCTTCCTGAAGATTCGCCATGAATATGCAGTTCACATCGATATCCTCTCTATCTTCCATGTCATCTATAAGAGCCATAAAATCTTTCTCCTCTGCATTCAGCTGAAACCCTGCCTTTGTCTTTTGTGCCAACAGCACTGCTTTCTGCAAGTACTCTAGATCTTTCTTGTTCGGCTTAGTAGGACAGTTCCTTGCCATATGACCGACACCCTGGCAGTTGAAACACTTTACCGGATTACCTTGATTCACATTTCCATTATTCCCAACAACTGGAGCTGCAATATTCCTATTCTGATTACCCATTGCCTGATTACCAACATTCTTACCCCTCTGATTTCCAACAGCCTGACCCATCTGATTCCCTGCATACTGACCTGCATTCTGATTTTGCATATTCTGATTACTCATGTTAAATCCAGTAGCATATCCTTGTTGATTCCCATAAACTCCAACCATTTGGCCTCCGTCGCCCATATTGAAACTCGGCTGAGCGATCTGCCTGTTGCGAGTATTCGATGAAATCCTTTGGTTGTTGTTTGTTGGGGTAGAATAGCGTCCTTGGAATGCCTTTGACAGAAAAGCAAACGCTTGTGTCAATGCTGCAGTAGCTTCATCATTTTCAGTGAATTCTGGTTCTTGGAATTATGGAATAAGATGTTGTTGCTGTGGGTTGAACTGTTGTTGGTATACCGGTGTTGGTTGTTGAATGTAGGATGGTTGAATGTAGTTGTGGTTGGAAGATGATGATGGTTGTTGTTGTGTGTTCACTAGTATAGGTGTTGGTGTATCAGCCATTAATGTTAGAGGATCATGCTTTCTAGCTAGTAATTCAGCTCTTACTTCATTAGCTTCATCTTGATTTTGCTTCAAGAAGTCATACACCTGATCATAAGTCACTTCATGCAAATTCTTTGTCTGATAAACAATAGTGACATATCTTCCCCATTCTGGTTGTAACTCATTCAGAAAAATGGTGTTGTTAGCAATATTTGTCTGACTGAGGTTGTGTCTTGATAAATCATTCATGATCTTACAGAATCTGTGGTAGTACATCTCTATGGATTCACCAGGAATTGAAGTAAACTTGCGAAGTTCCTTAAGAAATTGTGTTTCCATTTCCTGTTTCTCGATGTCTATCCCATACATTAACCTCTTGACTCTTTCCCAGACTGCATGAGCACTTACTTCACTGTCAACAGTAGCATAGATGGTTTCAGGTAAACCAAGAACGACGAAATGAAATGCCTGATCATCAGCTTCAATTTGTTTTCTGTCTTCCACAGTGTATTCAGTTTCATTCTGTTCTCTGTAGTATGGTTGTACTGGGGGGGGGGGGGTACCATTTGGATCACCAGGGTCTAGTACTTGTGTTGGTTTGAAGGGTCCATCCACAATGGATTTTATGAGAAGATTTCCATTTGTTTTGCTCTTAAGATAGCGCATCATACGACTAGCCCACTGTGAGTATCCACCCATTGACAGCATGGGAGGTCGGTTTTCGGCACCGGCTGCATGAATGTCTTGCTGAGTTGCCATTGATGATTTGTAAATGGATAAAGTTGATTCTTGGATCGTTCCAACGAAATAGGAGTTGTGTTTAGAGTGAGTTGATGCAAGTTTTTATGGTGAAAATTTTGACTGAAAACCTTAAAACCTCGATAACTTCTTCTCGGAGCATTTTTAGGCCTTGAAACTTCGCCTAAATCGATAAATCATTTAGCGTGTCGTTCTCCTCTGTCTCACGGTCGTTTTGACAGCTGATTCGTCAAAAACGGAGTTACGGTTCAAAAGTTATGGCCTTTTGAAGTTTGGTCGTCAAAAACCTCACTTTTGTCAAAATTCTCGAAACTTTGGATTTGCGAAACTTCTCCTGATTGCGAAATTTAGGTGATTTCGAAACTAGTGTTCTCGAAAAATTTGACAGATTGCGAAAACTTGAGTGATTTCGAAAATTTAAGTTCTCGAAAGTTTTGGACTTTTTCGAAAATGCAGTGTTCTCGAAAATTTTGCAATTTTTCGAAAATTTTGCAATGTTCTCGAAAAGTTTGATTTTTTCAAAAACCCTATCACACAAACAAATTTCGAAATTTAGCCACAAGTCGAAGTAATTTCTTTCTTATACAAGAGAGAAAATACCGTGTATCCAACGGTGAGCACGTACGGAGCCTTTTCTTGTGTTTTCGAAAACTAGTCAAAAGGGATTTCGAAATTAGGGAAGGGATTTCGAAAATGTGACAGTTTTTTGAATAGGCTTAAAGCACACCCAAATGACGTTTGCAATCCAAGATTCTTGTACTTCTATGTTAAAAAACACCAAAACTTGAAGAAAGTTCCAAACTTGATGATTTTTATAAAACTTTTTCGTGTTCTAGAAAACAAGTACAAAAACCAATTCGAGTTTTTTTAAGCTATGAAACTTCAAAAAGATTTAAACTTTCTTGTTAGAAAAAATTTATAACACTAGTTTGTAATCAAAAAAGTGTTAAAAACAAAGAAAAACAAGAAAAGTAAAGAACTTTTCTAAAAAAACGTGATATAAAGCTTAAAAAAACGAAATACAACAAACTTTTAACCCTCCTAAATCATTGTTAGGCGATTGATACCACTTGTTGGACCTTAGATTTCACAACTTTATCACAAATATAGAAGCAAAGATGAAGTAGAGATTGAAAGATGGTGACTTGATATGTATAAATGTAATTCGTGTATAGAAAGAGAGAGAGATGGAAATGAGAACTTATATTAAGAGAAAACACACACAAATACACACACAAGCACACCTTACAAATGAGAGGTAAGGTGCCTTATATAGTTCCATACATAGGCTTTCTATGGGCTTGGGCTTGGACTTGATTACGTGATTAGATAACAAGGCTTATGAAACATAGCACATAACATATTAGCTTGCCAAGTCCAAAGCCCAATGACTAAATAATTACTAATCTTAACAAACGACACAAAGTTACAATATGAGAATGACCATCACTTCTATATATATATATATATATATATATATATATATATATATATATATATATATATATATATATATATATATATATATATATATATATATTAATGCTACCAATCTCCCCCTAAGGGGTGGTCATTTGAATGATGCTCCACGTGAGTGGGTCTTCCGTGTTCCTTGTCTTTAACTTTGTGTGTCGTTGTAGAATAGTCTTAAGTCTTTGTTCCTTCATGCTTTGTGATCTTTGATAACTGATTATTCATCGTTCTTTGTTCCTTTGTGATGTGGAGTTATCTGCCATTCGTCACTTCTGCGTCTGTGGTGGTTGTTTGCCATTCCAACATGCTCATACACCTTTGGACTTTGATATATATATATATATATATATATATATATATATATATATATATATATATATATATATATATATATATATATATATATATATATATATATATATATTAATGCTAGCAAATTCCATGATGTTCCTCTTGCTATGTTTTCTGGGATGGTCTTAGTCTTCTTGCCACATTGATTGGTACGCCCAAAATGTAATATGCTTATACTAGCAAATGTGCAAGGAATCATGGGGCCGTAGTAGTTTTGCTAGGTGCATGATTGATGTTAAGGCGGATGAGGAGCTTAGGGATAGCTTCAATGTTGAGATACCTTTCCTTGATGGGACGGCTTCAACTATTGAGAAGATTCGGGTTGAATTTGAGTAAAAACTACCTCGTTATGATAAGTGTAAGATTTTTTGTCATACTTTGGTTGATTGTCCTAAGTATGTTCTACCTACTACTCAGCCTACTACAAGTGTTAATGATGGTTTTAAAATGGTTAATACAAAGAAGAAGATTAATAGTGGTGGTCAATCTGGTCCAAGTAAGGGAGGTTTTACTAAACCTGTTGTGGGGAAGAAGATGCAATATCAACCCAAAGCGCCTCCTACTGCACCCAAGAAAGTGAATGCCAATAAGAAGAAGTCTACTGATGTGGCTAGTACTAGTGGTACGAAGGCCGCTGATGTGGCTAGTATGAGTGGCACGAAGATTGCTATATCAAACCGGTTTGATGCCCTTCATATGGATGATACTGATAACTTTGGTATTCCTACCAATGAAGTGACTAAGGATGTGAATTCTGGTATTCCAAAGGAAGCTAAGGAGGACGGGTCTTTAGAGACTGGTAATGCATCACAAGAATCGCTTGTGAGTGATTTAGTGGGAACAAAGGTAGTTAATTCCACTTCTTTAGTTGAGAAAATTGGGGAGCTTAAAAAGCTACTTATTGATGGGAAACTTACTCTTGTGGATGATGATGGTCATTCTATTCAAAAGGTTGATTATCTGGGGTCTACTTCTTCTACTAAGAGGGTTAACCCATTCTCTAAGGTGGGAGAGATTATTGTTTTAGACAGTGATGAAGATGAGGTTATGAATACGTTTGATGAGTCCATGAACCTATTTGGTGATGGTTATGATCGTGAAGATGATTATGATGACTATGATTAGGATGACTATGCGGATCAGGTCTACGATCTTTCAGGGAATTTGGATGCTTTATATGGCACGCATGGTATCAAACTTAAAGGTATTGGTAGAAAGTAATTTTGTTTTCATAGTAGTCTGATGGTATCTTTTGAGTAGTGGTTTTTTCTTATTTTTAGAGAATTGAAAGTATCTTGTTATGTATGTCTTTTTGCCTATGTAACGGGCTGAGATATGGGATTCACTCATAGCCTTTGTACTTAAACGTTTTTTGAAATAATATATTTACTAGGTCTTTTGACCTTTTACCCAAAAAAAATAAATAAATAAATAAATAAAACGTTTTGCAATACCTCCCAAAAGTTCTAGGTCAATCCCTTTGTAGCAAGCAAAAATAGCGACACACTTAGTTTATTACCGTTATCTAACAAATGTTTTTCGATAGGAAAAACATGAACTTCGCTGTAAAAGTATGGATAACTAGTTAGATATGTCACAACTAGGGACAACAAAGGATGTGTCCCTAAAGACGTCACTACGAGCCTCTTTCTGCAGTGATAGCATTGCGGTGCTCTGTGTCATAAAAAAGGATTGGAACTATTCAAGATATTTCAAAATGAAAGTAACATGCTTCATTTCACATTAATCAAAAGGTCGACTTTATGATTAGATTGGGCTATTATCCGATAAATTTGAACTTACCAGATTTATGTGTTATCGAATCAAGGAAGACAATATGATAAATCTTATGTTTGACGTTTCTATAGTTGGATGAAGAAACGTCACAAGAAAAATAAGAGAATTGAAATGGTTTTTGTCGTATTGTAATATATCACATGTAATAACACACAATAATATTCATCGTATATTGTGTGGTTTCTTTTTTTTTCTTTAACCTCATTAATGTCTGAGTATGGTATTCAATGAATCAAACTAATATCATCTCAAATTATAGTGATCTGAATATTGTTTTATGGATAAACTAAAGAAGCATTGAATTAAGATAAATGTTGTTAGGAATTTGTGGCCTTACTATATATGTGCATTTCTTGTAGAAACGCAATCACTTTGTTAGTCATGAGGTGCGTCGAAGATCAAAATTTTAACGATATTAAGACCTTCACTTTTAATTGGATAGTAAGAGATGTAGAAGTTTTCCTTAAATTGGATAGAGTGGTTTAATTATCATTGTAATATTTTCAATGTTTTGTTAGTTTTATGTTGTTAGTCATTAAAACATAATATTTTCAATGTTTTGACGGTATAATTTATCATTATTTATGTATAATACTATCGATGAAAAGTTAATAAGAATTTTTTGCAATTGATTATTAATAGGTTCGTTATTGCTAACGCTCTAAAATAACAATAAATGTGAAATTGTGTGTGTGTGTGTGTTTTTTTTTTTTTTTTTTTTTTGAATTGCAGCCAAAAAGGATATCCCGATAAGATCCCCGATTAATACGAAGCGGGTTTGGGGGGACCATCACACCCCAACGAGGCGCCCCGCTTAGATCCCTGATGGGGATCGGGGTGGGTTTAGGGAGAACTTTGGTAATCGGGTTTGAGGATGGGGATGACCGGCTCGTCCCAAACCCGCCCCGTTGCCATCCCTACAGATAGTACTATTATTCAATGGATTTGAACTTATCAGATGTTTGTATTATCGAATCAAGCAAGAAAATATAAGTCTTATGTTTGACGTTTCTATAGTTGGATGAACATACGTCACATGAAAAATAAGAGAATTGAAACGGTTTTGTCGTACCGTAATATATCACATGTAATTACACAAAATAATATGCACTGTATATTGTGTGTTTTCTTTTTTCCTTTGAACCTCATTAATCTATGAGTATAGTATTCAATGAATCGTACTAATATCATTTCGAATTATAGCGATCTGAATATTGTTTTATGGTTAAAGAAGAATTGAAATAAGATAAATATTGTTAAGAATTTGTTGTCTTACTATGTGTGTGCATTTCAGGTAGCCATAAATGCTACATTACAACAAAATGTTAGTAGAGGACCTTTTGAAGTATTGCATTTGCCGTAAATTGCACATGAGACATCTGAGTTAGTAAAACTAAGATATCCATTGATGGTAAATAAACCATTAATTATGATCACAAGCTCATTACAACAACTAATAATTGCACATTAGACATCTGAGTTATTAAAACTAAGATATCCATTGATGGTTAACTCTTTCAAACTTTGTTAAATTTGAGAAATTGCTAAAGAGTTTCAAGTGTTCAACACATTTAAGATAAATGTGTCGCTAATTTATCGTGTAGTCTTTTTTAACTTATTTAGCGGCATTTGCCGTAAAAATAATTAATTTGATTATATATACATAAATCAAGTAATATACGTATATTATCCAAAATATAGAAAGAGATAGAAAGAAATAGTTAATTATCAAAGATATGTCAATACATGGACACACTAATGAGTAATGAACTCATGAGTTAAGATTAATACAGATCTCATATTTGTCAGAGCTTTAATAAATCAATTTTATCTATTCATTTTCTATTAAAATTAATAAAAAACTACTAATCATCTTTTAAAAAAAAACAACATATCTTGCAAACGGCAAATCTTCAAGCTACAAAAAATACACTATTGTGACATGAATTAAATTATCTTTCTATAGATATGCACTTCTCTATACTTTTGACGATTTTTTTTTTCAAAAATTCCGCTTCAAAAAAAAACGTTCGACTATGTCAATAGAAAAAGATGATATTTTTCTAAAAAAAAGATACTGGTAAATGAACTTGATCCTCCTCGATCAATAAATTACCCTTGGTAACAGAGACATTAATGCTCCCTAATATTTTGTCACACAATCCGAGGTTACCGAAACTTGCGAGTCGTCACTCTTGACATGGTGACACAAGGCTATTGATTAATATCTAGTGTGACTAAAGAGAATAACAAAAATCGTCCCTACATTTTGGCCAAATTGTACGTTTCATCCTGGATGTTTGGAAAGTGCAAGGATCGCCCCTGTGGGAAACTTTTGGAGCAAAATTCTTCCCTGGCCTACATCAAATGACTAAAATTCCCTTGTCTATATAATACTTTTCAGTCTTACGCAAATGGTTCCGCTGTTTCACCAGATTTTACAGATTTAGTCCTATTTTTTTTTAATTTGTTTATTTAACTATTAATACTAGTATTATTTTTTTTATACATTTTCATCCGTTTTTTTTTACGTTTTTGTCTGTTTTTCTTATGATTTTGTCTGTTTTACTTATGTTTTTTTTCGTTCTCATACGTTTTTGTCCGTTTTTCTTACGTTTTGTCCGTTTTTCTTACATTTTTCCGTTTTTTCCGGTTTTCTTACGTTTTTTCCTTTTTCAAACGTTTTCTTACGTTTTGTCCGTTTTACTTACGTTTTTTCCATTTTCATTTGTTTTTGTCTATTTTCTTACGTTTTTTCCGTTTTTATACGTTTTTATCTGTTCTTATATATTTACGTCTGTTTTTATACGTTTTCGCCCGTTTTCTTACGTATTCATCTGTTTTTATATGTTTTCGTTCGTTTTTCTTGTGTTTTCAGTTGTTTTAATACGCTTTTGTCCGTTTTTCTTACGTTTTTTTCATTTTCATACGTTTTCGCCCGTTTTCTTACGCTTTTCATCTATTTTTATACACTTTCGTCCATTTTTCTTACATTTTTTTCATTTTCATACGTTTTTTACCGTTTTATACATTTCCGCCCGTTTTTTTTACGTTTTCATCCATGTTTTATATTTTTGTCCATTTTACTTTAATTTTTGTTTGTTTTATTCTATTTTTGTTCATTTTTCTTACGTTTTATTCGGTTTTTTTTGTTTTCATAAGTTTTGTTCATTTTTATACGTATAAAACCAGGAAAAAATGTATGAAAACAAAAAAAATATAAGAAAAACGGACGAAAACGTATAAAACAGATGAAAACGTAAGAAAATGGGCGAAATCATATAAAAAACAGACAAAAACATATGAAAAAGGAAAAACGAAAGAAAAACAGACAAAAACGTATGAAACCGGAAAAAACGTAAGTAAAATGGACAAAAACAAAAGAAAATGGACAAAAACGTATGAAAATAGAAAACATAAAAAGAAGGTATGAAAACGAAAAAAATGTTAGAAAAACGGACAAAAACGTAAGAAAAATGGATACAAAGGTTCGAGAACGGAAAAAAATGTGACTAAAACGGACAAAAACGTAAGAAAAACAGAAAAAAAAACGTATGAAACAAGAAAAAACGTAAGTAAAATGGACAAAAACGTAAGAAACGGACAAAAACGGAAAAACGTATGAAAACGTAAGAAAAACTTAAGAAAAACGGACAAAAACGTACGAGAACGGAAAAAACAAGAGTAAAACGGGCTAAAACGTAAGAAAAACGAACAAAACGTATGAAATCGGAAAAAACGTAAGTAAAACAGACAAAAATGTAAGAAAACGGACAAAAATGTTTGAAAACGGACAAAAACGTAAGAAAAAAGGACAAAAACGTACAAGAACGGAAAAAATATGAGTAAAACGGACAAAAACGTAAAAAAATGGACGAAAATGTATAAAAAAATAATACTAATATTAATAGTTAAATAAATAAATTAAAAAAAAATATGACTAAATCTGTAAAACCTGATGAAAAACAGGGACCATTTGTGTAAGAAACTGAAAAGTACTATTGAGACAAGGGTATTTTTGTCATTTGATGTAGGCCAAGGACGAATTTTGCCGCAACAGTTTTCCACAGGGACGATCCTTGCATTTTCCAAACATCCGGGAAGAAACGTGCAATTTGGCCAAACTTTAAGGACGATTTTTGCAATTCTCTCGTGTGACTATATGCAACTTGGAGAAGAGTTTAGTTACAATATGACAATATTATCAGTTCTCACTAACATTGATCGTACACTACGGCCATGTTGGTAAAAGATCAAAATTTCACGAGTAGGACTCTTTGTTAGAAAAAATTCAAATGCTTAATTTTGGTGCTTAACAAGGGCCAATTCCACACCATCCATCTACTTTGATCTAATGGTGGGGATTAACATAAGATTTAATATGCAAAACTAAGTCCATGTTTTTTTCCCCATTTTTCTTTGTCTTTTTGTCTTTCTTATTTATTCATTTTTTTCTTTTTCTTTTTAATTCATGTACTCTGTCTTTTTATTTAGGATTTTGTTAACCAATGCCCACTGGGCAGAGGTTAAAGTGTATTTAATGCATAAAAATTTTCTTCATTAACCAAAAAAATGCATTAAAACATATTAAATGAACTTGTAAATTATTATATTTGAACATGATTTTCACTTAAATGAAATAAAAAATATTTCTTTTATAAACAGATTAACCCATGCCTACTGGGCAGAGGTTAGGAAAACCAAATTTATAAACTAATTTTTTCTTCGCTTTCGTATGTTTTGTCCGTTTTATTACGTTTTTGCCAGTTTTCTTACGTTTTTGCCCGTTTACGTTCGCTTTCATACGTTTTCGTCCGTTTTCATATGTTTTCGCCCGTTTTCATACGTTTTTGCCCATTTTCTTTCGTTTTCGTCCATTTTTCACACGTTTTTGTCCATTTTCAGATGTGTTTTTACACTTTCATATTTTTTCGTCCGTTTTCTTACATTTTTGTTCGTCTTAATACATTTTCATCCATTTTAATTTAAACCAAAATGTTTTAGTTAGCTAAAAGTAATATCACGTGTGATACTTTCAGTTTACGTACAAATGATCATAATATAGCCACTTATCATTCCCAAAATTGTACAAACTCGGACACCATGAAATGTGGCTCGGGAGCTAATAAATATATATTTGGTGTCGAATAAGTTGTTAAACATATCCAAGCACGCACACTCTATCAATTAAGAAAATAAATGCATTACAAATATAACAAAAGCATGTTACAAGCTCAATGTCTCTTGTGATTTCTTATATTATCACAACATTCTTCACATTATACCAAAATCCCTCAGTAACTACTAACTACCACACTTTTATTGCTAATTTTTTTGTGTATCTCATTCTCATGTTGTTCAACTTTTTGAAGGAGAATTTGATATCACAGGTGTGGCAACTTCTTCTATTTATTGAAGCACGTGTGATATCACAGGTGATATCACGTGTGATATCACAGGTGATATCACGTGTGATATCACAGATGACATCACTTTGTTATATCACAGGTGATATCAATTGGTGATATCACAGGTGATATCACGTGTGATATCACATGTGATATAGCATGTGTTTGAGTTTCTTCAATTTGTTAATAAAGATGTTATGCTTTTTTTAACCATAGCTTATTTGCTGATTCAACCATATATATTTTTACATCCCATTGTAAAACCTATTGAAATACGCACAATGTATCCATTAAATAGACAAATCAAATCTCAACTTAAATAATAAGAAAAATTACACTAAATAACTATGTGTTTAAAGCAAAATCAATATGTTTATGGTATTTAATCTAACAACTTAAATAATAAGCAATATTGAACTATAATAAACAACTTATTAGTAACTAAAACACAATTATCATCCACAAAAAGCACATGAAACATCAAAATTATAATATAAAACAAAGATGATAAACAATACATTAAATGGTGTATCATCAAAACTTTTAACAAAAATAAAAACTTTAACTATGATTATAAAACAATAACAATGAAATATCAAAAGTAATACTATGCATGACATATAATAAAGCTTAACAACTAAACAAAAAAAACCTATCAAAAAAATAAAATTTCACAAGTAATAATACAAATATCACTAGTGATAATACACATATACAGTTCAACTTCAAATATCACTGGTGATACACACGTTTGATACTTTTGACTCACACATTTCATCAAACACTTGGTGTGCATTTATGTATACAAAGCTTTCTACTCAGAAACTCAACCAAATGTAAATACTAGAAATACAACAAAAAGCATGTTATAGTCACAACTACATTTTTTGTAATCATCAATAAACATTCTAATAAAGATGTCACAATAATTGGCAACAAAAACAACCAAAACAACATAAATAACAATAAATTACCAGATCTAATCACGAACATTTGACTTTAAACTGTACATTACCATTTTTTTCAATCGGAGGCTGGATTGGTTCATTTCGAGCGGTAAATCTTACGGGAATCAACTTCCGAAAGATAGATGCTTCCATTTTGTTGTGATTTAATGAACTTTGATGGTTAATTTATGGTTAACCAAGGTTGATTTTTAATTTTAATGCCTAGGGTTTGAATGGTAGAGAGAGAAAATGGGTGAAGTAGTGGGATTTTGGAAAAGTGGAATAATGATAGTTATGTTATAATTTACATATTTAGTCCATCTATTTTTTAAATATTTACATTATTAGTCCCTCCATGTTTTTTTCTTAATTTTTTTTCTTTTGATCTAATGGTCAGGATATTTCCATTGGTATGTAGAAATTTGTTAGTGTGCAAAATAAAATAACTCCTCCTTGTTAATTTATTTATCAGCAAAAGAAAAAAATAAATAATACTCGGTGAATCTTGTCACAAAATCTGATGGTTGTCGATAAACATGAATTAAACTTATAAAATAGTAATTAAACTAAATATATATGATCTAATTTAATTAACTTTTAAATTTTTTTTGAAATATAATAATTTATGCATAGTGGGACAATGGGCATGTTGGCAAAACCCAAATAATACTTATAGCTTCATTATTATATATTTTCATAATTTATACAACTTTAAGAAAGTGGATAGAAGAAAACCCTCTAATAAGAACAGAGTATGAAGAACAGTTAGGATAAGTGCATTCAGATTCCCGAAATTCGGAGGTCTCAAAGCATGAGATGGTATAGCTCATAAAAATCATAAAGCTCACATATCAGCGAATATTGTGACAAAATCTAACGGTGGCCGATTTGCAATATATTTAGGTTTTAGATCAATTTTGTTTTATATGTTACATAGTGACATTATATTACAATGATTCTTTCTTAATCATGCAATATCCATAGTTATCTGGTTGATGTTGGTTATGTTGTCTTACTTGAAAAATGAAAGTTTTTAGAAATACATGCCTTAAATTAGTCTCATCTTTTATTTTTGGGTAAAAGGTTAAAAAAAACCCGGTAAATATATTACTCCAAAAAACGTTTAAGTACAAAAGATATGGGTAAATCTCATATCTTAGCCCGTTACATAGGCCAAAAAGCTTACATAACAAGATACTTCCTATTCTCTAAACAAGAAAATAAACCACTACTCATAAGATAATATCACTAGTACAAAAAGTTCTATTGGTCACGCATGGTCGATTTTGAAATGTCACACTGTAACATTTATACCTTCAAAACTGCTTGATATGTGAAATGAACTTGAGTCACTGCTGTCAATTTTAATGATTTCTGCAAAAAAAAAATAAAAAATGTATTAAAATTAAAAAAAAAAATATAGTGTAAATGAAATAAAAGATAATGTTGCAATTCAGGGTGTGTTTGAAACAACCTTTGTTCTTGGAACTCCAATGGCCACATTACTTGGTGGATGGTTGGTTTAAGATCATAAAAAAGAATGGAATGCAATAAATCAACACACGTAACCCTTCTAAGTTCCCACTACTGCTCCTTTTGTCGTTTCAACTCCCTTTGAGCAAAGGACTGCACCAGCCGCATTGCTAGATTGTGGAAAAAACAAAAGAAACAGTATGGGAAGTTAGAATGGAAAGGTATGTGTGGAAAACTAGAAGGGGGGTTGAATAGTTTTACGCCTTTTTAATTTGTTATAAAAGGTTGTTTGAGTGTTTTCTTTATTTTCAAAAATTTAGATTCGATAATATGTGATCTCAAGTCTTGCACAATATAAACAACAATAAATATGTATGATATAGCAATAATAATGTAAGTAAAGAAATAAATGAGAGATGGAAAGATCGAACCACAAGACAAGAGATTTATAGTGGTTCGGCTACAAGGACACCTTCCTTGCCCTACTCCACTCCCCGAGCACCTAACTCGAGAGTTTTCTTCACTATGTCAACAAGCTCCCTTATGGCGGAGAAAACCTTACACACCAATGTACACACCACAACTTCGTCACAACTAGATCACACCTTATTCACAACTACTTTACACCTATCTATCTTCACACCTATCTACTTCGCAACTATCTACTTCAAAACTATCTTCTTCACAACTATATTCTTCACAACAATCTACTTCCCAACAATCTTCTTCACACCTATTTTCTTCACAACTATCTACTCTCCAACTATCTACTTCACAACAATCTTCTAAACAATCACTTAATCTACACACTAAGCTAACCTATCTTCTACCAAATATTCACAACAAATAACACAAACAAATATGTGTAGTGAATGATGCTCTAACAACTTGGATGTGGAGGTCACAACAAGTTGTAATACTTCTTGTCTTGAAGGATAGAAGTATTCTTCTCTTGCACTTGAGAGGTTGATGTTTGGATCACTTTGAAACAAAGGTTTATGAATGTATGATCAAAGGATTAAGAGAATAGAAATGGGGATCTAGAACAGAAAGTTTAGGAGTGCAAAAGGTGAGAAAAATCTGTGAAATGAACCAGTATTTATAGGGGACAATTTTACTATTCTGGATCGTGGCCGGTCTCCTTAATTAGGGGCTGGTCCCCTTAATGATTAAGGGGGCTGCCTTATGGATTAAGGGGGCCGCCCTCTCCAGGACGTTGGAATTGTTTGTCCTTTTGTGGGGAAGGATTTTCTGGATAAAATTTGTCATTTTTTGTTGAAAATTTGAAATCATATATTTATAATGAATTAAACATTTTCTTTTAATTCCAAAAGTGATTTTTATAAAAGATATAAAATGTTTATGACATTTTATAAAACTTCTAGTGATTTAGAAAATTTTTCCTTTGATCATAGATTGCAAACACTTTGTTTATTCATACCTTAAGTGATTTGGATGTAAAGAAAATATTAATCACTAAATACTTGTTTACGTCATAAATTTTAGTTCAATGAGTTTATGTTTTGTAATTATCAAAACAGAGAGATATTGTTAATATGTTAACAATGTTTTTAGGCATTATTTATGTCAATAATCTCCCCCTTTTTGATGATTACAAAACCTTAAACTCATTAGGCCTAAAAGTTAATTTTCAGACTAGTATTTTAGAGTTTAATATTCTCTTCTTCCCCTTTTTGTAAAATCAAAAAGGTTAAACCGATTAAGCTTCATAAAAGAAGTTAAACGGGTAGAAACTCCCCCTTGATGTATGCTCCCCCTCATTTGAGAGCACCAAGGGAACGAGCTATGGAAAGCTTGGCTACAAAAAATATGTGAGGAGAACAAGACATATATATACGCAAAGCAACAATTATGCAAATAAAAATAGATTCATTCAAGCATATATGAGATGATCATAGAAATGATCATCATTACAACATTCAATATGCTTGAAGCATATTGATTACAATAAAACAAAAGAAACAACATAGTCCTAAATTGCCGAAGAGAGCACTTGGACTTGCTTGCAACCCATGGTTGAGTGTTTTATTTGCTTGAGGGGAACATAAGCATAGAGCTTAGTTGCTTGATGGAGAGGGATATGGAGTGGGGTATGGAGCGGAAGAGGTGGATCTCACGATGTTGTATCGTGTTAAGGGTGGTATTGGATGATGACGAGTGAGAAGATATTCAATCCAAGAAATGTCTTCACTCAAGTAGAGGATTTGTTTTTGAAGGAAGATGCAACAAGGGCAAAAGTGAGTATGGTTTGTAACTTGATCCAAGTTGAGAGAGTGAGGTAGGCAATTTGCATAGGGTGATGATGGAGGTTGCCCTTTGTTGCGTTGTACAAGATGCATAGCAAGGAGATCACTAAGATCATGGATTTGGTTTATTTCATCACGGAACATTTGCTTTTCCGTGGCAATGTGGAGAGAATCATTGTGTTGATATGGATGAATTAGGTTTCTGTAGTTGGAATTGAAATTGTTGGAAGTGTAGTTTGATAGTTGATCAAACATATATGGATCATTATAAGTGGTTGGAGGTTGAAATGTGTAGTTTGGCATGAAAGAAGATGTTTGGCCAATGTTTTATGGTTTGTAAAAAGGATCAAATGAATGTCCTTGTGGGTTTGGTGTAAAGTTTGGGAAGTAAGTAGTTGGAGGTGTTGAGTGATTTCCAACTTCATTGGTTATGATGGATTTGTTTCGAGGGCTTTTTCTTCGCCAAACGGGTTTTTCCGTCATCCTTGCTAGCCTTGAGGCTTTTGGTTTTGGTTTGTTTGGAGAGGTCATGATGGGATGAATGGAGAGATTTGAAGATTGGGGATATTTATAGTGTAAGATTTGTGTGTGTTATGGATGGATAACGTTTGTTTGGGAGATTAGGACAAAATATGTTGGTGAAAATTAGGAAATGTAGGTTCAAATGGGCTAAAAAGCAGAAAAGATTCTGTAAACCCGACCATCAAATGGCCGGTCCCCTTAATTAGGGGGCGGTCCCCTTAATGATTAAGGGGGCCGCCTTACATAATTAAGGGGGCCGCCCATCTGGTGATTTTCAGATTGCCAGAATTGGGTTTTTGGCAGAAAATTTGCAGAAAGGTTGTGTTTTTGAAGTTCAACTCTTTGAGGCAATATAGCATCTAATCTAATCATAATATAGCATGCATGAAAAAACACTTAAGTAAAAGAGCAAACAAGCAATTAATAAAAATCTAGAAGAGATAAGTAAAGGCAAGGGCACTCAATCTTCCTAGAGCAACTATCTTAGATCAAAGGCAAAGGTAACTAGAGAGTGAGAAACTAGTGATGGAACAAGATGACAACATTGTTAGTGATTTTGTCCTAGTGTGTGCCTATATGCAACAAATGTGGAGTTGTGATTGTTTCGACTCCTAAATGCAAAAAAGAAAACTTCCTTAGAAACAATCCGAAATATCCCTGATTCGATTTTTGCTCGATTTATGAATGTCAATATTATATATTAGATTATATATTTTGACGATTCATGTGAGATTTTATGCATGATTTAAAAGAAAGTTTTTAGCATTTGTCAACAATGCAAGGAAAATGGTTTTCATGTATTTCCTTGATGTGAGAATATTTTTTAAAGAAAATATGATTGGGTTTTAAAAGAATGTATATGCAATAAAAATGAGGTTTCCCAATCTTTAATTTTATACGAAATAGATTCCTAGACTCATATATAAATAGGTGGAAGAAGAATAAGTTTTTGGCAATTAATAAATAGTGTAAATGCAATAAAATTTAGTCAACTTGTTCCATCATTCTTAATCCTAAACGCAAGTGGTTGAATAATTCACGCTTAAGGGGTTTAGTGAATATATCCGCAATGTTTTCTTCCGATACAACCATTTCTATAGATATGTTTCCTTTTTGTACATTATTACTAAGGAAGTGGTGGCGTATTTCTATATGTTTAGTCCTAGAGTGTTGAACCGGATTTTTACTTAAATCTATCGCACATTTTTTTATCGCACATAATAGGAACATTTTCTAACCTAATGCCATAGTCTATGAGAGCTTGTTTCCTCCATAGTGCTTGTTGACATGCCTTTCCAGCACTTACATATTCGGCTTCGGTGGTAGAAATAGCAAGAGCGGTTTGCTTCTTCGAGAACCAAGATGTTAGACAACATCCCATGAAAGTGCAATTACCGCTAGTGCTCTTTCTATCTACGTTGTCTCCCACATGATCCAAATCTGCATAGACGATGGTTTCTATGCCGGATCCCTTAGGATACCATAATTTTAAGTGTATAGTGCCTTTAATGTATCGGAAGATACGGTTAACCGCTTCTAGGTGAGAGGTTTTGGGATCCTCTTGAAAACGGGTACAAAGGCAGACACTAAACATGATATCGGGTCTACTTGCTGTTAAGTATAGTAAACTACCTATCATTCCTCTATACTTAGTGTTATCTACGGACTCGCCTTCATCATCCTTTGTGAGTTTCATGTCCATAGACATGGGAGTTTTCATGGGTTTTGAGTCTTCTAGGCCAAATTTCTTAAGCATTTCCTTAATGTACTTAGATTGGTTAAAGAATATTCCATCTTCTAATTTTTTTATTTGTAATCCTAGGAAGAAGTTTAGTTCACCCATCATACTTATCTCGAACTCATCATGCATGATTTTGGCAAATTCATCACACATTTCTTGACAAGTCGATCCAAATATAATTTCGTCAACATATATTTGAACAATGATGAGATTTGGGTCTTTCTTTTTAGTGAAAAGGGTGTTATCTACCATTCCCATGGAGTAATTATGTTTGATAAGAAAAGCTTTTAATCGATCATACCAAGCCTTAGGACCTTGTTTGAGTCCATACAAAACTTTCTTTATCTTATGAACATAATCAGGTTTTGCGAAGTCAATGAATCCTGTAGGTTGTACCACATAAACCTCCTCATTGATAAAAACCATTAAAGAATGCACTTTTCACGTCCATTTGGAATAATTTAAAGTCTAGGGCGCATGCATAGGCAAGTAATATCCTAATAGATTCTAGTCTAGCTACGGGGGCATAAGTTTCATCATAATCAATTCTTTCTTGTTGATTATAACCTTGGGAAACTAACCTAGCTTTATTCCTAGTTACTATTCCATTTTCATTTAACTTATTCCTATATACGCATTTAGTTCCTATAATGGTTATATTCATTAGATTTGGGACTAATTCCCAAACATCATTTGCCTTAAATTGGTTTAATTCTTCTTGCTTAGCTATAACCCAACTTTCATCATTTAATGCCTCATTAATATTCTTAGGTTCTATTGCTGAGAGGAAACAAAAGAAGTTATTTTTATCTTGGGCTTGTGACCTAAGGGTTCTTTGATTAAGATGTCCTATTATATTATCTAATGGATTTGATCTAGATTCCTTAATATTTACAATTTCGTTATTTCCTAAGTCAATGTCTTCATTATCATTTCCTATGGGTTTTGTTTTACTAACCTCAATAGCTTCATCTTTGACTAAGTCATCATCATCTTCTAAAAGCAATGTTTTAGGAGGTGGTGGTGTTTCATCAAATGTTACATTTAGTGATTCTTCTACTTTCATAGAGTGTTTGTTAAGTATTATATATGTTTTACTATTTTGTGAGTACCATAAAAATATTTCTTCATATGATTTTGGATCAAACTTAGTAAGGTAATCTTTAGTGTTTAAAATATAACATTTACTTCCAAATACCCTAAAGTAGCTTAAGTTTGGTTTTCTACCTCTTAGTAACTCATAAGGAGTTTTTCTTATAATTCTCCTAATTGATACCCTATTAATAATATATGTTGATGTATCTACAGCGTGACACCAAAATTTTTGTGGGATGGATTGTTCATTTAACATTGTTCTACTCATTTCTTGTAGTGACCTATATTTTCATTCCACTACGCCATTTGATTGAGGAGTACGAGGAGCGGAGAATTTGTGAGATATTCCATTTAGATCACAATATTTTCCGAATTGTACTTCGTTGTCAAATTCCCTACCATGGTCCGTTCTAATGGCTACTATTGTGCATCCTAATTTATTTTGAATCATTTTACTAAATATTTCGAAATTTTCAGAGGCTTGGGTTTTGTCACTTAAGAACCTAGTCCACGTGTATCGTGAATAGTCATCTACTATTAGTAAGGTATACTTGTTTCCTCCATAGCTCCGCACAATGGATGGACCAAATAGATCAATATGTAATAATTCTAGGCACCTAGTAGTGGATACTATATTATTAGCTTTGTGACTAGTATGAACTTGTTTTCCAATTTTACATGCATCACAAAAATGCTTGTCATATTTTAGGTTAGGTAAATTTCTAACTAGTTCTTTAGAGGCCAAAGATTGTATTTGTTGCATGTTTGCATGTCCTAATCTCCTATGTCACAATGTGGAGTTTTCGTCTAGGGTTGTTAGGCATATCCTATCTTCCGGTTTGTTTCCTAGTTTCATAACATATATGCCTCCTTTCCTAATTTCTCTACCTATAATCTTTCCATTCTTAACTATTTCGCTATCCTTTTCGGTAAAGGTAACCCTACATTTATTATCGCATATTTGGCATATACTAAGCAAGTTATATGTTAAATTATCTAAATGCTTAACATTTTCAATAGTAAGTGAGTTTTGAGAAATCGTACATTTGCCAATGATTTATCCACGCAAGTCACTACCGAAAATAACGTTACCTCCATTGTATGCCTTATACATAGAAAATAGATTGCGATTCCCCGTCATGTGCCTCGAACATCCGCTATCCTTGATCCATTCATCAGGCTCCAAGTCAATTCCTAAACATATTTCGTCGGTTGCTTTCGCCACAAAATATTTTTCGTCTCTTGGTTTTTTCACTTCTTCTTTGTCACTATCACTCCAAGTTCCACTAACAAAGACGCCTTGATTTTCATAACCCGGCGGCTTTAGACATTCAACAATGAGATGATTTGGACTTCCACATCTAAAGCATTTTCTTTTCCCGTAGTTATCACTTCTATTTCTTTGGAATGACTTTCTTTCGTCTCGTGGTAATCTAGTGAATTTTCCTCGTCTTTTGAAGAATTTCTTGAATTCTCTTATGGCCATTGCATATTCTTCGTCTTCGCTTTCATCACTTGAGTCATCATCATCGTCACTAGGTTTCTTTTTGGCTTTTAGAGCAATGGATTTGGTTTGTTCTTTCTTGACTTTGACCGTTTCCGAATCTCTTGTTATAATTTCTTCATGGACCTTCAAGTTGCCAATAAGTTCATCAAGTGATAACGTCATCAAATTCTTTGATTCTTCAATTGCCGTGACCTTAGCTCGCCATTTTGGATGCAGTGCCCTAAGAAATTTTCTAACACAATTTTTACTAGAAAATGTCTCATCAAGTGCTTTTAAACTTTTGATAATGGTGTTAAATTTAGCAAAAGCATTATCAATTGATTCCTCTTCTGGAATCGTAAATTGTTCATATTGTTGTACAAGAAGATCTATTTTATTATCTTTGACTTGACTATTACCTTGGTGAGTAATAAGTAGTGATTCCCAAATTTCTTTGGTGGTTTTACATATAAAAATCTTTCATATTCTTTACGCGGTAACGCATTATAAATTACCATTTTAGCTTCATTATTTTTAGCTAGTTTCTTTTTCAAATCATCATTTTGTTTTTCAAAAGGTACAATTTCATCCTTTTTAGTTTCTGGATTTTGTTGAGTGGGAGGAAAATCACCAAAGGTAATAACATGCCAAATATCAAGATCTTTAGATTTCACATAAGTTTCGAATCTATTTTTCCAATATAAAAATCAATCACTTTCAAATAGTAGTGGTCTTTGCATAAATTGCCCTTCTAAATATTTTTCGGATTCCATAGATCGTTACAAGTTTTAAAATACAACATATTTTAAAAATCTTGCTAGACGTGGCTCCTGATACCAATTGTAAAAAACTAGAAGGGGGGTTGAATAGTTTTACGCCTTTTTAATTTGTTATAAAAGGTTGTTTGAGTGTTTTCTTTATTTTCAAAAATTAAGATTCGATAATATGTGATCTCAAGTCTTGCACAATATAAACAACAATAAATATGTATGATATAGCAATAATAATGTAAGTAAAGAAATAAATGAGAGATGGAAAGATCGAACCACTAGACAAGAGATTTATAGTAGTTCGGCTACAAGGACACCTTCCTTGCCCCACCCCACTCCCCGAGCACCTAACTCGAGAGTTTTCTTCACTATGTCAACAATCTCCCTTATGGCGGAGAAAACCTTACAAACCAATGTATACACCACAACTTCTTCACAACTAGATCATACCTTATTCACAACTATCTACTTCACAACTATCTACTTCCCAACAATCTTCTTCACACCTATTTTCTTCACAACTATCTACTCTCCAACTATCTACTTCACAACAATCTTCTAAACAATCACTTAATCTACACACTAAGCTAATCTATCTTCTACCAAATATTCACAACAAATAACACAAAGAAATATGTGTAATGAATAATGCTCTAACAACTTGGATGTGGAGGTCACAACAAGTTGTAATACTTCTTGTCTTGGAGGATAGAAGTATTCTTCTCTTGCACTTGAGATGTTGATGTTTAGATCACTTTGAAACAAAGGTTTATGAATGTATGATCAAAGTATTAAGAGAATAGAAATAGGGATCTAGAACAAAAAGTTTAGGAGTGCAAAAGGTGAAAAAAATCTGTGAAATAAACCAGTATTTATAGGGGACAATTTTACTGTTCTGGAGCTTGGCCAGTCCCCTTAGTTAGGGGCCGGTCCCCTTAATGATTAAGGGGGCCGCCCCCTCCAGAACTTTGGAATTGTTTGTCCTTTTGTGGGGATGGATTTTCTGGATAAAATTTCTCATTTTTGGTTGGAAATTTGAAATCATATATTTATAATGAATTAAACATATTCTTTTAATTCCAAAAGTGATTTTATAAAAGATATAAAATGTTTATGACATTTTATAAAAGTTCTAGTGATTTAGAAAAATTTTCCTTTGATCATAGATTGCAATAAACACTTTGTTTATTTATACCTTAAGTGATTTGGATGTAAAGAAAATATTAATCACTAAATACTTGTTTACGTCATCAATTTTAGTTCAATGAGTTTATGTTTTGTAATTATCAAAACATAGAGATATTGTTAATATTTTAACAATTTTTTAGGCATTATTTATGTCAACAGTATGTTGAAATTCCAGACTCAAAGTAATACAAACAATCTACAAATGTTGAGTAAAGAATAGAGTCTAAGTAACATCACGCATCTTGAATGCGATAATGAAGGAGTGTGGCATGTCATGAACAGTACACACTATATCATTATTGCATTGAAGACGTCTCAATGATCAGGCCAGATCTATCTAACGTTGCAGAAAGGTTCCGTTGCTTTGTTTTTTGGACACCGTCTAATAACCACACAAATGGTAGTAGACGTTTTACAAATTAAACAATGGAACCATCTACAACGCTAGATAGATCTGCCCTAATCATTGAGCTTTAAGTTATTAGAAAACAGATTCTTACTATCATTTATATAGCTACCTTAGATGTAACGAACATACATATTAATTATGTAGATTCTACGACATTAGAGAGCTAATTGTGCATGAATGAAATCATATAAAATTTATATTAATAATGCAATGAACTACCATCCTTTCTACCTATCCAACAACAACATATTATTCAGCCTTGAATCTCTAACCTACCAACATGCTGGAAGATGAAGATGCTAAATTCAAGCAACGAACCTACAAATTATTCTTGATAATTGTTTCTGTATTTTCACAAACAGCAAAGATGAATCAACATGGTTGAACAACACCAAAACAAGTTTATGTTCATACTTGAAAGTAGTGTCTGTTCACCCATGTTGATACTTCTTCCATCTTTGATACTTGGATGTTTTAGCCTAAATATTCGCACAAACATCTGCCACTTTTCTTCCTTATTCTCTCAAAACAAATGCAACATAATTCTTATACCAGATAGTCAACCTAAGCCTAAGATAAAATAAGCTAATCCAAGCAAACCTTAATATCTCTTTTGCTCTAATTATTCGCAAAAAACAACACAACATGTTCTTCCTTATTCTATCAATACAAATGCAACGCAATTCTTATAACAGATAATCAACCTAAGCCTAAGAATAAATAGCTCTAAGGGGGTATTTGGATTATATTAATTTGTGATCTTATCAGCTTTTTGAGATTTGGGATCAAAACCCTAGATCCGAGTGAGTTGTAACTGTGAGTGTGAGAGAGAAAGAGAGGATTATGTTGAAGTGTTTGAAGTGTGTTTGATAAGTTTTTATATATTATAAGTTTAAAAGTGAAGTGTGTTTGATACTCTTGGTAGGGGTAATTTATTTATATTATATACGGCTCGGTTCGGTTAACCACGGATATCTAAAACTAAAAACAAAAACCAAATGCTTGGTTGTCGGTTTCTCGGGTTATTTGTATCAAGGTTTTCAAGATCGGGATCCTACCCAGGTTTGTTTTCGTCCTTGCAAGATCGTGATCGTAAGATCGGATCGGGATCTTAAGATCCTACTATAATGTCATTTTCTTAATAGTTTTGTAATATTATACAAATTTACAAATTATTATATATCATAAATACAAAATTATTATATATCATAGTTTTGTAATATCATTTTCTTAAGATCCTATGGTCAAGATCGAGATCCTATAAGATCTTAAGCTTTTAAAGATCCTATGTAAGATCCGGATCGTTTTTGCTTTGTAGTATCGTAAAATCGTAAGATCCTAAGATCAGGAACGGGATCCTGACAACCATGATTTAAACACTCCTAATGCTAATTGGGTCAAAATTTTCAACGTTATACCAAAATTTGAATTTCGCGTAAAAATTGAACGTTTAGTCTCCTCTCAAAAATAAATTTTACTCAAATTTTCCCGCCAAAAAACTATTTTTTTATTTTTTATTTTTTTTTTATTTTATTTTTTTACTACCTCTGTAAGGTTTAGGTTTTCTAACTCGGTACAACTTGTAACTCGATAAGTTTGTCACTCGGTAAAGCTTTCTAACTCAGTAGGATTCTGTTCTAACTCAATAACACTGCTAACTCGGTTAGGTTTGAAGGATGTCTAACTCGATAAACCTCTAACTCGATACCAAGAAATGAATTGAGTATAGTTTCCCCTAGGTATCAAACACAAAGAACCTTACTCGATAAACGATAAGGGAATGGCTAACTCGCCAAAATAATTCACTCGTATTAACTTGTAGCTAACTCGGTACCCCTTGTCTCTAACTCGATAAAAACAGATTTCCTAACTCGACAGAATAATCCTAACTCGCTAAGCAGACAGATCTAACTCAATAAAATTACTACCAAACTCGGTAACTTAACTCGATAAACCAGCCCTAACTCGATAGAAACTTGTCTAACTCGCTAAAACGCCGATGAAGAATACCCAAATCCTTAAAAATCCGATTTTTCACCCCAAAAACGATCTAAAACAACCTAAGATTATCCGTTGGCTCTTGATACCACATGTAGAACCATAGATCTATCTTTATTACCTAAGATTATTATGTTAGAGAGATAGAAGAACTAGAGAGAGAAAGTAGAGAGAGAAAGGTGGAGAGCACTATGTAAAATAAAACCTTTGATTAGCATGAACTCCTACCCTTCCTAACAAGCTTAGGAGGGTATTTATAGTTTTTACATATGCCTCCATGGGCTTTCTCTTGGGCCTTTTTTGGGCCAAGCCATTAAGGCTTTTACATAACCTTAATAGACTAGCATTTTAGTAACTATTACATGAATATATTTAACTAACTATTTGACTCAATAATGGTCGTCATTTTTAATCCTAACATATTGTAAGCCGACTAGGAATCCTTGGTGTATAAAAGGAGGTCCTAGGGTTTAGAGTTATATACGAATTTTATATTTACAATTTTATTGTATTTGAATTTGTTTTGAAATATATTTGAATTTGTTTTGATATATATTGATTTCTTAAATGTGACTAAAAGATGTATATAGTCACACTTATTATCAGTTTTTGTCACTATTTGCTTTATTCGTTGTGTGACTAAATATTACAGAAGGCCACACAAACATAAAATTCACGTGGCCATTGGATGATCTATAGTCACACAAAATACACATTTCTTCACTTTAAACAGCATACGACCACACTTATTAACACTTTTGACCACTGTTTCCTAAATTGTATGTGACTATATACCCAAAACAAACATGCTTTGTGTGACTAAATATTACAAAATGCCACACAAACATAAAATTCACATGGCCATTGGATGATCAATAGTCACACAAAATACACATTTCTTCACTTTAAACAGCATATGGTCACACTTATTAACAATTTTGGCAACTGTTTGCTTAATGGTATGTGACTAAATACCTAAAACAAACATGCTTTGTGTGACTAAATATTACAAAAGACAACACAAACATAAAATTTATGTGACCATTGGATGATCAATAGTCACACAAAATACACATTTCTTCATTTTAAACAGCATATGGTCACACTTATTAACACTTTTGGCCACTGTTTGCTTAATGGTATGTGACTAAATACCCAAAACAACCATGCTTTGTGTGACTAAATACTACAGAAGGCCACACAAACATAAAATTCACATGGCCATTGGATGATCTATAGTCACACAAAATACACATTTCTTCAATTTAAACAGTATATGGTCACACTTATTAACACTTTTGGCCACTTTGTGTTAAATTGTATGTGACTAACTCCAAAAAAACAACACCCGTTGTGTGACAAAATCATCACAAACGTCACATTTATTGTATATTCATGTGGCCACAGGACGGGAAATAGTAACACAAAATACACATTTACTTGAATATATCATCTGAAACATCACATATATTATATATTTATGTGGCCAAAGATTGAAAAATAGTTACTCTCAAAAAATATTCGCGTGACTATAAAGTGTTTACGGTCACTGATAATGACTAATCCAACAAAACTTGTGTCTAATTTGTCACACATATTCGGGGTTTTGGTCACTCTTCACGACCTCAACAATGTGACCATATGCCACCTACGGTGGCGGGACTTATGGTTACACACAACGAAAAAAACGTGTGTGACTATATGCATATCATCACACTTTTTTTGCGTGACCAATACAACTTTTCGTACCAGTGTATTAGACTAATACGAAAACAAAATTACTTCCTACCGTGATCTTGGAGCTTGATATCATACATATCATAAAATGCATCCAAATTCCCTAGAAGATCGTAGACCAATCCGCATAGTCATTATAATCATCTTCAAGATCGTGACCAACACCAAATAGGTTCACTGACTCATCAAAAGTGTTAATAACATCCTCCTCATCACTGTTGGAATCAACAATCTCTCACACCTTAGAGAATGTATTAACCCACCGAAAGGGTTTATGCCTAAAAATATCATAATGACCTATCAATTACGATATTGAGAGTTGAAATTTCAATCGAGACATATATAACGTATTGAGATGTATATACTGAGTATAAGAGTTTTTATTTAATAAAAAGTACCACACTAATAGAGTAAAGTTACTTGATTAAATTACTAAAATATTTATTGATTACATGAAAACTTCTAAACCATATATAGTTGAATAATAGCAAGGGAAAAAATACACCTGAGTGTAGTTTTACAAAAATAAACACGTGTATAAAAAAAAAAAAAAAAAAAAAAAAAAAAAAAAAAAAAAACTATCTGAAACCGGTAGCAACATTGATAGATCCACTTGGGAGCCGGGTATGGCGCAAGTGATAAAATTTTTGGAAAATGCCGTTTCTTGATAGTTGCAACCCCGATGACATCTTTTTGCTTGTTCCGTACTAATGTACTATAGCCTCAAATTCTTTACTTTCAAATTTTAGTACCTGTGCATGCTCTATAAATAAATTTGTGCAAAACCTTCCCCAAAAACATTATGCAATACCTTCCTAAAAATTATAGGTCCATCCCTCTTAAGCAAGGCAAAAATAGCGACAAACTTAGCAATGTTGTATTACCGTTATCTAACAAATGTTTTCAATAGGAAAAACGTGAACTTCGTTGTAAAAGTATTGATAACTAATTATATATGTCACAACTAGCAACAACAAAGGACGTGTCACTAAAGGTGTCACTACGAGCCTTTCTTTCTGCAGTGGTACCATTGCGCTCCTCTGTCTCATAAAAAATGATTGGAACTATTCCAGATATTTCAAAAATGAAAGTAACCTGCTTCATATCACATTAAACAAAAAGTCGACTATATGATCAGATAGTACTATTATTCGATAGATTTGAACTTATCAGATGTATGTGTTATCAAATCAAGCAAGAAAATATAATAAATCTTATGTTTGATGTTTCTATAGTTGGATGAACATATCACATGAAAATTAAGAGAATGGAACGGTTTTTGTCGTATTGTAATATATCACATGTAATTACACAAAATAATAAGCACCGTATATTGCGTGCTTTCTTTTTTTCTTTGAACCTAATTAATCTATGAGTATAGTATTCAATGAATCGAATTAATATCATCTCGAAATTATAGCGATCTGAATATTGTTTTATGGTTAAGGAAGAATTGACTTAAGATAAATGTTGTTAAGAATTTGTGGCCTTACTATATATGTGCATTTCTGGCAGCGATGAATGCTACATTAAAACAAAATGCTAGTAGAGAACCTTTTGAAGCATTGCATATGGCAAATAAACCATTAATTTTGATGACAAGCTCATTACAACAACTAAAAATTGCACATTAGACATCTGACTTTGTAAAACTAAGATATCCATTGATGGGTAACTCTCAAACTTTGTTAAATTTGAGAAATTGCTAAGAGTTTCAAGTGTTCAACACATTTAAGATAAATTTGTTGCTAATTTATCGTGTAGTCTTTTTTATAGTATTTAGCGGCATTTGCCGAATAAATAACTATTTCGTTACTGCGATTATATATACATAAATCAAGTTATATATATGTGGACACTAACGAGTAATGAAAGAGATAAAAAGAAATAGTTAATTATCAAAGATATTTCATTACATGGAAACTAACGAGTAATGAACTAATATCCTATATATTTTTTTTTCTTCATTTTTCTTTCATAAAATTGCTAATTTGTAGAAATTATGAGTATTGTCTCAAACTTATTTCTAAAAATGGATAGCTTGTGGCAAAGATTATCAAATATTATATATACTAGTTTTAAGTTATGCAGGTACGGGTTACATATGAATTAAAGTTATTTTAAAATTTTAATTTAGTATATGTACATATATGAATTTTTCCGTGTTTGATGTTTTGTAAATATGATGTAAGTACAACCAATAATTTTGCACGAGCTTTTACATAAACTATTTTATTATGTATTAATATGATTAATATTTTGTAAAGATTTTTGTTAGATAACAGATTTAACTTTGTTTAACTGAAATGTTGAGCTTGTTGTTGTTGTTGTTGTTTAAATTTAACTACTGATATCATGTTGATGTTGTTGTTCTAGGGGTGTTCATGGGGCAATTCAGCTCGGTTTGGTTGGAGATTTTAACTATCCATGACAGGGCAGATAGTTCAGTTTACTATTTGAAACCGAACCGTACTAGGCGGGTAACCGGATATGCGGAGTGAGCGGTTACCCGCGGTTTGGGTCACGGTTAACCATTCTAAAAAAAAATTATCGAATTGTATCGAACGAAAAATAACATAAATTAGTACGTAATATGTCATTTTAGTAAAATTAAATAACACTGAAGGGATTAGAGTCCTAGGAAAGTTGTTACATTGCAATAAAAACATTTAAATTATCATATGTAACACAATAACTAATACTATTTATCTTACGTTTATAGTTACGATCATTTTAATCATATGTAATCCATTGACGTGAGTAAATGATCACATTATGTAAAAATGAGTTATACGGTAAAATTAGTGCAATCATATCGTTAGTACTTGTACATTTGTATAAATGATTTGTTGAAACCTACATGTACATTATACACAGGGTTTGGGTAACCGCGGATAACTGAAAGTAAAAACAGAAACTGAACCGTGATAAGTGGGATTTTCTGGTTTTGGGTTTTTTCGGTTTCGGTTTCCTCGGTTATCGGTTTTTTATGGTTTCAGATTGAATGGATTGACTCGGTTCGTCGGTTTCCTGGGTTTTCTGAACACCCCTAAGTTTTTGCTTTCACAAATTTGATAGTTATTTTACTTTTTTAACCAAATTTATTCACCAAATTTATTAAAGTTTGACCAATTTTTTTCAATTTTGACTTTTTATTAATCAATGAGAATGCTGGATTTTGCTACGTGTCAAAATAAAGCAACCTGATTACCCCAATTTATTCTCAATAAGATTGTTTTAGCAAAATATTTTCGAAATAATGTAATTTTTTTATTATATAAAAGATACATATGCTGTAAGGACAAAGTGATTAAGCAAAATGCTCTATTATAGTAGTTTTAATTATTATTTTTTTGCTTTTAAAATTGTGCACATGACGTACAAAAACATTAAACGTTTTTGCCATGATTAATTTTGCTCTGGTACTGAATTTATATCCTATAAAAACAACAAAAATGAATGATAAAGTGGCCAATTCATTGTGACTTTAATCTAATTTTTTCCATCATTCTATTATTGAAAAATGTATCATACTTGTCATTGTTTGTAGTTGTATGTATCATTGTTCGATTCCGATTATTTCGTGTACATCTTTTAAATTTTTGATTATTCTATGTATCGATTCCTAAGAATACTTGATTCGATTCCCAAAAATATATCAATCGAAACACAACATAATCAAAATTTAAAAAGATGTGCATGAAATAATCGGGTTCGAACAATATATAGTACACAAAACTACAAAAAAGTGAGAAGTATGATACATTTTTGAAACAATTAGCTGGAAACTCTAATCTCCTCCTCCTTTAAATAGAGATCCTGCCTTCTCTTTTTCTGAAACATTTATCTTTCTATTCACCTCTCTCAAGAATTGTTACATTCTTCCTTGTTCAAGATCGATAAATTCATCTGTTTCCCCTATACTTATTAAGGTATAAAGTTTCATTAGTATATTGCATCCATTAAACTGTAATCCACTTGAAAAATAAGAGTTTAACCTTATTTTAACATTTCAAGTTTGCATGCATGTTGACGTCAGCTAGTTTGTTGTTGTTCTTCTTTTCTTTTCTTTTCTTTTTTATTTATTTAATTTTTAAAAAAGAGTAGATAAAGTTATCTAGTATATAACCAGGCAAACTTGAAATTAGTGTTTGATATGGTGAAAATTAATAATCAATCAAAATTGAGAAAGTTTGAGTTCTGATAAAGGATTGTAAAATTCTTTCTAAATCGAGCATGTTTGCATCGAATTGTGTTTTAATGTTCATTTTTTTTTTTTTTTTTTTTTTTGGTAAAGGGGAGTAATCCTGCACCCTGGTAAATGTATTAACCAAAAAACGTTTAAGTACAATGGATATGAGTGAAATCGCATATCTCAGCCTGTTACATAGGCAAAAAGCTTAAATAATCAGATACTTCCAATTTTCTAACCAAGCAAACAACCACTACTCAAATAGTAACATAAGACATAACGAAAGATTACATCCTGCGATTTTAAAGCTTAGTACCATACATGGCATTAAAATCATCCAAATTCCTTTGAAGATCATAAACCTGGTTCGCATAGTCATCATAGTCATAGTCGTCATAGTTTTCTTCATACCCTTGACCACCACCGAATAGATTAGCAGACTCATCAAATGTGTTAAGAACCTCATCATCAGAATCAGAGTCCACGATCTCTCCCACCTTAGAAAAAGGGTTAACCCTCTTAGTAGAAGAGGTGGAGGGAGTAGAAGAAACACCAGTTTTAGGAGCCACAACCGACTCCTTCTCTTTTTGATCACTCACAAGAGGTTCTTGTGGTGTAGTACCTGTCTTATTAGACGCATCCTCATTAACTTCCACAGGACGACAAGAATCCACATCCTTGTTGGTGTCATTAGTAGGAATACAAAACACATCCGTATCAACGATATTAAGAGCATCAAACTGATTAGATGTAGAAATCTTCATTCCACTCAAACTAGCCACATCCGAAGCATTTTTCATATTTTCATCCACTTTCTTAGGTTCAGAAGGAGTCTTTTTGGGTCGATACTGAAACTGCTTACCCACAACAGGTTTAGAGAACCCTCCTTGACCCGGAGCAATAGGACCACCTTTCTTACCTTTCTTTTTATTATTCACAGTCTGGAAACCATAATCAACAGGCTTAGTAGGCTGAACAGAAGGCACAACAACTTTAGGACAATCAATAAGAGTGTAGGACCTTATATCTATCAACTTTAACACAAATATGAATCAAAGATGGTGACTTGGTATATGTAAGTGTGGCGTTAACTATGTGAAAATAGAGATAAAGATGAAGAGAACTTTTTATTAAAAACACACACAATACACACACAAGCACACACCTCAAATAAGCCTTTGAGGTGTTTATATAGTAAGTAACAAGGGATGCCCTAAAGGCTTTCTCATGGGCTTTGTGATGGACTTGGTTTACATGGGCTTATATTCCTTTAAAAGGACTACATATTTAACTAGTAACATATTAGATTACCAAGTCCATAGCCCATTTTACTAGAACTACTACACGACATACAAAGCTCTATACATGAGAATGACCATCACTTTTCTATTACATATTTTTAATGCTAACAAAGAGTATAACCAAAAATCTTACACTTATCACAACGCGGTGGTTTCCACTCGTATTCAACTCGAATCTGCTAAATAGTCGACCCCGTACCATCAAGTAAAGATATCTCAACAGTGAGGCTATCCTGAAGCACCTCATCTGACTTCACTTCAATCATACATCTAGCAAAACTACTACGACCCCAGGATTCCTTACAATGTGGCAAGAAGACTAAGACCGTCATCAGAAAACATAGCTAGAGGAACATCATGGAATTTAACGCACACCGGGATGTTAGTTAAATCCTCTTTAAGTAAACTGGTATTCAAAGTCCATGGTTTAAGAATAATAGGAACATTTCTAATCAACTAAGAACCATTTTCAAGTACCTCATCAACACCTTTCTTCAAGTTAAACTTAAAGAAAAAGAATCACTTAGCATTCATCATTACCTTTTGTATACCAAACTTTTCCCACGCATTGCGAACATAGTAATCAACAACAGGAAATGCCAGGCATTGACCAAGGAAATACCCATACAGAGTATTCTCAAACCTCGTGTTCACCTCTTCAACCACTTTCATAGGGACAGAAAGATCCATACCATTTGATTTCTTGCTACATTCCAGCCTCCGAAAATTACACGTGTGTTTCATAGTTTCATTAGAGGTAGCACTAGCATATGATGTAGGAGGTTGTTTCAAAGCATCCACGCCAACCTTATCAATACAAGCAGCCCCATGTGACTTAATATCAACCTTTACAGAACCATGAGCTTGGTTAGCATCCCCATGTGAACCATTCTGATCATTAACTAAAGAACCAGGTGAAACCGGCTTCACTTGTTTATTCTTGTCCACAACCGTATTCAATTCTATATCACCATCCTCAACACTCCAATCAGAAATAATAAGACCAGGCGAAGCATGTATAGGATGATTAGAATTAATAGGATCATTACTAAGTGAACCGTGAGACACCAATTATTTAACCTCATGATCAGCAGCAACAAGTGGTGTTTGAGACACCACATCATCATTAACTTTCGCAACATGCACCACATAACCAGAATCATTAGTGTTCCTTGCATTCCTAGCAGCATCGCGGGTTTTAGAACGTTTGAATCTAGCACTCAATTCGTCTAAGTTCACATTAACAGGATGTGTTAGTGAACTAGTACACATCAAATCATCAGCAGCAGAAGTATCCACATGCTTCGACACCTTATTCGCATTCTTAGTATCCACAAAACCTATATTCGCATTCTTAGCAGCAGCAGACGATTAGGTTTGCCAAGGAAACCCTTATTCATCTTCTCTTAAACCCAAACCCACGTACCCTACACCAATTATAACAGCCAGGTAAAAAGAAAAGAAAACCCTAACTTGACCAATTAGGGTTTTGAACGTGAACACAGCAACGAATCAACCAGTATCCATGATAGTCGACATAAGATTGTAGTAATAATGATAGGTCGACCAAATAAATAAATCAAAGAACCCTAAAGATCGAATATACAAAAACAATTAAGGAGAACCGTAAGTCGTTTTGAATAAATTGAAACCCTAACCAATCGATGATAATAAATCTCCAAAACCCAAGTGATATGGGTGACGAAACTGATCAAGTTAAAGAAAACTACGAGGTTAATCAATCACTCAATCAGATCGTTACACTGGACACCAAGGATTGTGCTGATTAGAAAAAACGATTAGGATTAGGGAAGGTTTTTTGATCGCCAGAGGGAGAAGTCAGCTAAGGGTTTTAACCAGATGTGAATCTAATTTTAATGTTCATTTGTTTGGATAGCTATGATATGCATCGTTGATTCCGCCTGCTACTAAAGCGTGATTATGATTCCAATTAAGTTTAGTGATCTTGATTGATTTTATATGGATGACGGCGATGATTAGCTTTTTAGGTTTTAGATACTATCGCTTAATTTATTTTTTTCGTGTTTATTGATCTTTTCCCCTTGACCTGTTGTTATGTTACTAATGAATAAATAAAAAGGTGATTTACTGAAAATGGTAAATAGATTAAATATCATCTATCTATCAATACGATTGATTTTGTGTTTTGCTCATGTATAATTTCTTGATCGTTATAAGACAATTGGTGATTTTCCTTCAGTCTGTTGAGCAAATGGCACCCAAGAAGAGGAAATTCAATAAGGTTGCCACGCAGCTTCAATCTGAACGTTTTTCTGATTTAGCTGATAATGTAATTCGAGTAGGAGGTGGGTACCAGGCTATTCCAGCTGAGATGGACGATTATGAACGCTCAGAACTTTTTCGTGTTGGTCTTGCAATGCCAATTACATGGGTTCATGATGATGCTAAAATTAACATTGAAGCCTTTAAGTCTAAATTTGAAAGTGTGAAGAAACTAAGTATGCTTGATAAGTTACATTTTGAGGTGGTGGATAGTACTGCAGAAGAAACAAATCGAGGGTGGGAAGACAAGGGTTTACTTCCAATTCCTGAATCATTTGGTGAATCATTGACCAATGCTGAACATAAGAGTTTTGTTCTTGGTCTATATATCTTTATCAATAATTTTTATTTAGTGAATGAGTTCATGGGAAACATAGGAATGGGAAGGGTACACTCTCATTACTATGGGGAGTTTTATCATTCTGAGGATTATAAGAAATGGAAAGATTGGAAAAAGGCTATAGGATGGTCAAAATGGAAGCATGATAAAAGTATAACGATAGATTGGCCGACATATGCAAATATTTTTACTGATTCACGGCAAAATGAGCTTTTATCTCGCTTATTTGCTAATGCGACAGACGAATGCAAAGAAAGATTGGCTGAGATATTTCTTTAAAATCACTACTTTTCATGCCATCTAATCATACATGAATTTCGGTTTTCGTAATCTTTCCAAACCTCTGATCATGTTGTATAAATGTGTTAATCTGATTTGTATAATTGTGGGGTTAGTGTTAAAGAGTCTATGTTGTAGTTTCTGTAGAGAATTTTTTAATGGCGCTCTAAAACTCATTTTTTTTTTTGGGTAAAAGGTCAACGACCCGGTAAATATATTACTCCAAAAAACGTTTAAGTACAACGGATATGGGTGAATCCCATATCTCAGCCCGTTACATAGGCGAAAAGCTTACATAACAAGATACTTCCTATTTTCTAAACAAGAAAACAAGCCATAACTCACATGATAGTAGAGAATCAGACAAAAGATAAACTACTTCCTATGACTTTGGAGATTAACACCATACATGGCATTAAGAGCCTCCAATTCCCCTGGAAGATCATAAGTGTGCTTCGGGTAATCATCATAGTCATACATATCATCACGCTCATGACCACCACCAAAAAGATTTGCTGATTCATCGAACGGGTTAAGAACCTCATCCTCATCGCTATCAGAAACCTCAACATCACCCACCTTCGAAAATGGGTTGGTCCTCTTAGTGGCAGAGGTAGAAGGAATAGGATGACCAGCATCATCCACAAGAATAGCTTTCCCATCGATCAGAAGCTCTTCAAGCTTACTAATTTTCTCAGCAACAGGAGTAGAACCAACTTCCATAGTTCCCATAGAATCACTCAACAGTGGTTCTTGCATATCACTCACAAGAGGGACTTGTGATGTAGTACCAGTCTTAACCGACTCATCCTTATTAACTTCCATTGCACAGCCAACATCCACATCCATGTTAGTAACAACCTTAGGAATACCAAAACCATCAGTATCATCCATATTAAGAGCGTCAAACTGATTAGAAGTAGTGATATTGGTTCCACTCGTACTAGCCATATCAGAAGCCTTCTTCTTAGTTCCATCCACCTTCTTTGGTTCAGGAGGGTTCTTTTTGGGTTGGTACTGAAATTGCTTACCCACAACAGGTTTAGTAAACCCTCCTTTACCCTGATTTGTAGAACCACCTTGTTTACCTTTCTTTTTGTTATTGACAGCCGTGAAACCATCATTAACCGGCTTAGTAGGTTGAACAGGAGGAACAACAACTTTAGGACAATCAATAATAGTAGGTTGAACAGGAGCATTAACCGGCTCTAAAACTCATTGTAGATGGGATAACTTCATTCATCAAGAATTTAGTTGAATTGGATTATATTTTGTGTTCATTCATCTAGAATTCTGGATTATATTTTGTGTCCATTAGATCAACCAAGTATAATTATAAAAAATACATTTGCCTAAAATTTATTTAAATTCAAACAACTTGGTATGCATTTTATATTTAACCTGACCAATTTAGTCAATTATACATGCAGCAAAAATATGAGAAAAAAGTGTTGATGGACAACCGCTCGGCCATGAGTGTGACCTTCAATTTTTCGAAATTAGCCCATGGGTATTTCTGGTACTTAAAGGTTCATTGGTTTGGTGAAAATAATTTTATATTTAGCTCAAACAATTGGCCATCTAGTTACTGATGAGAAAATTTGCTATTGCTACACTTGCTCTAGTTAAATTTTTACAATTTATTTTGAATGGCAAATACTCATGACACACCCGTCTCTGGTGGACATAATTAACCTGCAATCTTTTGGATAGTAGTCAAATTTTGATACCACTAAGCTAAAGGCCATATTGGCAGTTTCTAGTGTTAGTTATGCAAATTATATTATACTAGTTTGATCTAGTGTCTTGCAAGCTTATATGGTCGAGTGTGTTTTTTATTTTTTATTTTTTTATTTTTATTTTTTTTTATTTTTTAATTTAAAATTTTAATACCAAGAAATTTCTGACATGCCTAGTAACTATGGAATTTGAGGGGCCGGCCAAATCTATTTTTCTTACTTCATCGCATTAAATATAACGTTTGCTGAACTTGAGTTTAGTAGTAATAAAACTTGATTCCATGTACAACTTGATTGATCTATGATATATGTTTCAGGCTGGTAAAAGCTATGCACACAAGAAAATTTCACTCAGAAAGTTCATTTTCACTCTAAGGGATAACGTCGGCATGAATATGCTAGTAGAAGCTGTCGCTATTGGCCAAGAAGGGCGTGATCTTTTACGGTATCTAGAACCATGCTACTCATTCTATATCATACAAGATTTACCTTCTGAGCATTCTTCTCTTACAAAGCAAGAGATCATTGATATTTTGAAAGTGAGAGTAAGTAAATCAAATTCGAACGAGCTCTTCTGGAAATCAGTCTGGCCACGCCTTGTGGAAAGAGGATGGCGTCGTGGTCAAACTTCTAGAAAAATGGTTTTTCTTGTACCTGGAGTTATTGAGCTGTCACTCCGAGAACTCTTCAAAGGAATCCACTATTTTGATTCTGTATGTGATGTCCTCAATACGGTCGCTTTAGAGCCTGAGCTTATTGAATTTGAAGGTTATCAAGATATCTCACAAATTACTCCAACAAGACATGAACCCAAAATTTCTTGGTTGACGGGCAAGTCACATGCCACTCAGCCAAAGGCCTTGGGTGATACCTGTTTGGATGTTGGCGTGGATAGGGTTTCTGAAATTATGGAGCTAAGAAGTTCACCGTCCTTTGGACCTTCTTCTATAGCCAATCATGTGCCTGACGAGCCACAAGACAACCTTGAGAATGTGATAGACAAGGCCCTCTCTCAAATAAATCCAGCGTCAGACAGTGGTGGCGCAGCAGCTGCAGCAGGAGCGAATGTGGTGCAGCAGCAGCCGGTCCTGCTTCCACAAAGACTTAGTAGGAGAAATCGAATGTTAACAACAAAAGCTTTTGAAGCTTTTTCTAATGGTTATTTAGGATCAAATAGAAAGCGAAAAGGCAAACAGGAGATGGAACCAGCAAGAAGCTTTTTCTAATGGTTATTTAGGATCTAATGATATGATCCAGGATCAAGCACAAGCTTGACCCGTTGTAGCTAATTCTAGATTTTATCAAACATGCAACATGTTTATCCCTTTTTCTTGTAAGAAAACTATACTAGTGTTTAAGGTTTAAACAATACAGATGTTAGCCGTTTCTTACTTATGCATACATATTTTCTTGATAGCATATAGTCAGATTCATGTCTCCTGGCGGTATGCTATTGTAACAAGAAACCCAGCATCACACTCAAATAGGATTGTGTGCACGCATCTATATATCGTTAGTAACAGATATATAGTTGAACTTCAATATGTATATAATAGCGTCCTGGTTAATTACTGCTTATTGCCTACTGTTGACAGGCCTTGCATCTCTTTCTCCAGGATCGAATATGATCATAACAACATCATGTGTTCATCAAATAAGAATCAAAACAGAAACAAAGAATGGGTGAACCCCTTTATATTGATATTGAGTAATCGAATGGGTTGCATGTTTACGGAGAATTCCTAATCTATATATACATGTTGAATCGGTGTGATCATGCCTGTTCGAAGAGACATGACGATTCCCTAAAAGTAAACGTTGCAATGTTTTCTAAACGTTACAACCCTAAACTAAACGGTTTATACCGTTACTAATGACCCAGCCCAATATAATGGGTCGGTTTTACAGAATACTTATCATAAACATACACTAAACTACCCAATACTTTCTAACTTACAATTTCTAACACTAATCTTTTAACTTCAACTATGTTTTGTGATTATATTTCCAACATATTCCCCCCTAATGACAAAACAAATAATTCCTTGCTTGCGTTTCTTGCTTTCTTGCTTGCGTTTTTTTTTTTGTTTGGGTAAAAGGTCAACGACCCGGTAAATATATTACACGAAAAAGCATTTAAGTACAACGGATATGGGTGAATCCCATATCTCAGCCCGTTACATAGGCGCAAAACTTACATAACAAGATACTTCCTATTTAGAACAAGAAACAAACCACTAACCACATGACAACCAAAGACTCTGACAAAAATATAAACTACTTCCTACGACCTTGGAGATTAAAGCCATAAATGGCATTAAGAGCGTCCAAATTCCCTGGAAGATCATAAATTTGCTTCGAATAATCATCATAGTCATCAAACTCATCCTCACGCTCATGACCACCACCAAAAAGATTTACTGATTCATCGAACGTGTTAAGAACCTCATCATCATCACTATCAGAAACCACAATCTCACCCACCTTTGAAAATGGGTTAGCCCTCTTAGTTTAAGAGGTAGACGGAATAGGAAGACCATCATCATCCACAAGAGTAGCTTTCCCATCAATAAGTATCTTTTCAAGCTTCCCAATTTTCTCAACTATAGGAGTAGAGCCAACTTCCTTTGTTCCCATTGAATCACTCACAAGCGGTTCTTGTGATGCATTAACGTTTAATAGACTCACAAGAGGATCTTGTGAAACAGAACCTATCTCAAGAGACTCTTCCTCATTAACTTCCATTGTATTACCTGTCGTAGTAGACTCATCCGCTATAACTTCCATTGTACGACTAGCATCCACATCCTTGTTGTTGTCATTAGATGGAATACCAAAAGCATCCGTATCATCCATATTAAGAGCAGCAAACTGATTAGATGTAGAAATCTTCGTTCCACTCGTACTAAGCACATCAGAAGCCCTTTTCATAGTGCCACCTATCTTCTTAGGTTCAGGAGGATTCTTATTGGGTTGATACTGAAACTGCTTACTCACAACAGGTTTAGTAAACCCTCCTTTACCCTGAGTAGTATAACCACCTTGCTTACCTTTCTTTTTATTATTGACAGTCGTGAAACCATCATTAACAGGCTTGGTAGGCTAAACTGGAGGTGCAACAACTTTAAGACAATCAACAAGAGTATGACCAAAGATCCTACAGTTATCACAACGGGGTGGTTTCCATTCGTATTCAACCCGTATCTTCTCAATAGTCGAACCCGAACCATCAAGTAATGGTATCTCAACAGTGAGGCTGTCCCGAAGCACCTCATCCGACTTCACTTCTATCATGCATCTAGCAAAACTACTACGACCCCACGATTCTTTGCACATTTGGCTTGTAAAAGCATCTAACCTTTTGGACGTGCCAATCAATGTGGCAAGAAGACTGAGGCCATCATTAGAAAACATAGCAAGGGGAACATCATGGAATTTAACCCACACCGGGATGTTAGTCAAATCCTCTTTAAGTAGGTTTGTGTTCAAAGTCCATGGTTTAAGAATAATAGGAACATTTCTGATCAACCAAGGACCATTTTCAAGCACATCATCAACACCTTTCTTCGAGTTGAATTTAAAGAAGAAGAACCCCTTAGCATTCATCATTACCTTTTGCACACCAAACTTAGCCCATGCATTGCGGACATAGTAATCAACAACAGGAAAAGCAAGGCGTTGGCCGAGCAAGTAACCGTAGAGAGTATTCTCAAATCGCGTGTTCACCTCTTCCACTACTTCCATTGGAACTGAAAGGTCAACATCATCCTTCTTTTTGCTACATTCCAACCTCCGAAAATTAGACACATGTTTCTGAGGTTCATTAGAAGTAGACATATGTTTCTTGCTTGCGTTTCTTGCTTGCTTTCTTGCTTTCTTTCTTATAATCAGAACCGAGATGGTTTCTGATTTCCTTGCTTTTGTGTTTGATCGAAAAGATCAAAAGTTCTTGCTTTTGTTTTCTTGCTTGCTTTCTTGCTTGAAACTCTAAGGTTTCTTCTTGCTATGAACCACGAAGGGTTCGGTTTAATATTGCTATGAATCATTAGAATTCGGTTTATCTTGCTATGAACCACAAAGGGTTCGGTTTATCTTGCTATGAACCACAAAGGGTTCGGTTTATCTTGCTATGAATCACGAGGATTCGGAATAATCTTGCTATGAACCACAAGGGTTCGGGTTATCTTGCTATTTGGTGAAAACGAATTTATGAAGAATTCGTTTGTCTTGCTATCTTCCTTGTTGGTTAACCACCGGTTCAATGGCAGAAGTAACCATCTTCTAATCATTCTTTTCTGTTCTTGGTTAACCCCGGTTGGTGGTAACCGTTTTTCCCTTCTTTCTTTCTCTTTAAATGGTATTTCTTTCTCCATGTCTGCTCCTTTTTTCTTTTATGAAAAAAATGCAGGTTTAATCTTGAGTGATGATTGTTAAACATGATTTGAATGTTGTTTGATCCCTTAATGCTCTTGATACCACTGTTGACAGGCCTTGAATCTCTTTCTCCAGGATCGAATATGATCATAAACAACATCGTGTGTTCATCAAACAAAAATCAAAACAGAAACAAAGAATGGGTGAACCCCTTTATATTGATACTGAGTAATCGAATGGGTTGCATGTTTACAGAGAATTCCTAATCTATATATACATGTTGAATTGGTGTGATCGTGCCTGTTGGAAGAGACATGACGATTCCCTAAAAGTATACGTTACAATGTTTTCTAAACGTTACAACCCTAAACTAAACGGTTTATACCGTTACTAATGACCCAGCTCAATATAATGGGTCGGTTTTACAGAATACTTATCATAAACATACACTAAACTACCCAATACTTTCTAACTTACAATTTCTAACACTAATCTTCTAACTTTAACTATGTTTCGTCATTTTCCAACACCTACCTAGTTAATATTGAAGGATAATTGTATGAAACCTAGCTGGTTCTATATAGGGCAAATACCATAAAAAAGCATCATATTTATCTTAAAATACACTTTACTTTTGGGTATCGAACAAATTTTTTTCCTCATATAGGTACTAAACTTTCATTTTTTTGTTCTCTTTGAGGCACTTTGTGACGTTTTTGCACCTCAAATTATTAAAAATCCAGGGGCAAAAATGTCACAAAGTGCCTCAAAGAAACCAAAAAATGAAAGTTCGGTAGCCATATGAGGAAAAAAATTGTTCGATACCCAAAAGTGACTTTCTTGACAAGTATAGTGATTTAATATGGTATTTGCCCTTCTATATATGTATATGCTAATTACTAAGTTACTTTTGTTCTTTTACATTGAATAAATATATGGCTTTTTTCCTCCTCATTTCCAATTTCAACCTCATTTCCAATTTCAACCTAGACTGTCAAATTTGTCAAACAAAACCATGTTTTGGTTGGTTGTGTCAACTCGACCAAGTTATAATCGGGTTTGTACAATTGGAAGTCGTCTGAGTTAAGCCGTATTTCCAAGATTTTACAGCCTAAAAAGATTAGCCAAATTTAACTGTGCACATTCTTATGCAAGGAGACAGAGGCACTATACGCTATAACTTTCCCTTCTATATTCAGTTTTTTCATTGTTTCAACATGTAGAGAGTCCATCTTATTCACTTATACAAAAGCCAATTAATTTGTGCAATATTTAATTTAGTACTAGATAACTGTAATTTAGTGCTACACACTTAAAAATGTCATTATAAATAAAATCAGTTACAAAGGTGTCCATATATGTATTGACCAGAAAAATATAAGTGTGTATAAATGGCTTGAGTAAGGAACCTAAAATGAAACGAAACAATTATGGGAATATACTTTTACGATTTCTAGCTGAATTTGTACAAGCTGGTAGAAGAAGTGATAGTTTTGTTCGACCCAAATAGATAAATTAAAAGTGTGTTGCTTACCTAGTTGCAATTAAAGAAATTGTTATTTACCTCGATATAGGCCATCTAAAGGAACTGAAACTTGCAGGTTTTCATCAGCAATATCATGAACAGTCTTGAGGAGCTGCCGATGCAAAAATGTTGTCTCTGCATTAAAATGTTTGGCTGGAAATATATTCCCTTCTAGCTAGTTTTTGATAAATGTTAATCACCATATTCAGCAACGTGGGTGGGATCTTAAAAAAAAACTTCAAATTTGTAGAAAGCCTAAAACTGATTTTTAATTAACAGTTTGGAGTCGGAGTGTCGGGTGGCGCTGAGGCTGTTTCACATAGCGTCAATAGGGTGTTGAGTGAATATCACAATGATGGGTCTCTTGCAATGCTTACTGTGGACTTGTCGAATGCTTTTAACCTTGTGGATAGATCGGCATTACTTCATGAGGTTTGGGTGAGGTGTCCCTTCATATCTTTGTGGGTCGATTTCTTATATGGGCAGGCAGCGAGATTGTATATAGGAGACACACATATATGGTCTGCCACTGGAGTACAACAAGGCGACCCATTGGGACCTCTTCTTTTTGCTCTTGTATTGCACCGACTAGTACATAAGATCAGAGACAAGCTTCTCCTTCATGCTTGGTATCTTGATGATGGGACCGTTATTGGAGACTCAGAAGAGGTAGCCAGGGCATTAGACATTATAAGAATAAGTGGTCCAGGTTTGGGTCTTGAACTTAATATCAAGAAAACAGAGATATTTTGACCCTCGTGTAATGGTGTAAAGCTTTGTGAGGTTTATTTCCTATCGATATTCGAAGGCCGTCATTGGGTGTAAAGCTTCTTGGGGGAGCTGTTAGTCGTGACACTAATTTTATGAGTGGGTTGGCAATGAGGAGAGCCGCGAATGCTGTTGATTTGATGAGTGTTCTTCCACTGTTACATGACCCGCAAAGTGAGCTCCTTTTGCTTCGATCATATATGGGTATTGCTAAACTCTTTTTTGGTTTAAGGACTTGTCAACCTGTACACAAGGAGGATGCAGCTTTGTTCTTTGACAAAGGATTGCGTGAGTCGATCGAGAACATAGTGGTTTGTGGAGGACCTTTCTTTGTAGACTTACAGTGGTGACTTTCTTCTTTGCCTATTCGATTGGGTGGTTTGGGTTTGCACTCGGCAAAAGTGGTTTCCTCTTATGCTTTTGTGGCATCGAGGGCCCAATCTTGGGTGCTACAAGACCACATCTTACGTGACAGTGGCATATGTGGTATGGATGTTGATTATGTTTCTGCTCTGGATTGTCTTCGTGATACGATTCCAAGCTTTGATTTTAGTGGTTTCACTAATAGGACACCGTCCCCTCTAAAGCCAAACAAATACTGGCGAGTGCCCTTTTTAGTGAAATGGTCAAGGATATGGAAGTTTATTTTGACATGACTTTGAGACAGAAAGCTGTTTTTGACTGTCTACGCGCACCACATGCTCAAGATTTTCTATTAGCTATCCCCATAGACGGGTTAGGTCAGCATATGTCACCGGTGGAATATCGTACTATCCTTAAGTATCGCCTTATGATTCCATTATTTTAGGTTGATGAGATATGCCCTGTTTGTCGCAAGACATGTTTGGATTCCTTTGGGGAGTATGCGGTTCATTGTAAAGAGCTCCCGGGCTTCAAGTACATACATGATTTTGTTAGAGACGTCATTTTTGATGTATGTAGGCGTGCCGGGATCTCCGCCAAGAAAGAAGCGCCTGTGAACTTTTTGACGGACCCGTCAAATGGAAGATCTACATTGAGATCGGCTGACATTTTGATTTTTGGATGGGTTGGAGGGAAACATGCTTGTGTAGATCTGACCGGGGTTTCTCCTCTCGTGGGGTTGAGTAGTCGGGGTTTTACGGCCGGGCATGCCGCTTTGAAAGCCGCCTCGTGCAAAGTCACAAAACACGAGAAAGCATGCATTGAAAATCAACACATGTTTATTCCTTTCGCGTTTGATACATTTGGTTTCCTTGCACCTGAGGCGGTGGAACTACTCAACAGAGTCCAACGAGTTATGAACAGTAATGTTATGACACATAGATCTACAAATGTAGTTTTCAAAAGAGTTAGCTTTGCAATCCAAAAAGGGCTAGCGGCACAGCTTGTTGCTTGTTTGCCTTCAATCACTATAAAAATTCTATTTTGATGAAATAAATTTATATATTAACAAAATAAAGTTGTTGAAAAAATTGAAAAAGTTCACAACAAAAGGGAAGAAATATGAATAAAAATCGATTAACATAAATGAAAAAAACGCACAATTTGGATAATTTTTGTTCGTCCAATAAATATATTCATTAATGTTTTTCATTCTTTAGAGTGTTTTGATAATAAACTAAAGTAGCTTATTTTTTTAATTTTCAACCGATCTTCCTTTTTGCTGTCTAATTTTTTTCATTTTTTTTTCCAACAATCTTAATTTTCATCAAAAATCCTTTTTAGGCTTTCTTTAACTGAAATTAAAGAAAAAAATTGAATCCATCGAAATCCATTTTGCCAATTTCAGAAACCAAAGCTTCTTCAGCATTATTTTTTATGTCTCACTCAAAATAATTTGTCATTAAAATTTTTTCCACGTATATATTAAATGCTAAATAGCAATTGGTTGAATCATAATGCAGATCATATATAGATTATCAAACAGGGACATTTCACCTAATTACAGGTAGCAAACTTGTTCAAATGCACTATCTTACCTAAAAAAGATTCACAAAGCCAAAAGGAAGGGATTCAAAGCCATTATTGATATTTTTGCACGAAATATAAATCTAAAAGTAAAGGCAATATACATCTGAGATATGACAAAAAAAAAAAGTACTACGGGCCAAAGAAACTTATATTTTATTTATTTATTTTTTGAACGGCGGATTTCATTAAACTAGCAAGGAGCTAGAAAAAAACAATTACACAGGGGAAAATGAATTACATTGATTACATAGCCACTCTAACCAAACACTTTCTTATTCCTGCTAGAGCCAAAGAAACTAGAAAGGGCCAAAGAATCTAGAAAACAAAAGTCCCAACACTAGCCGGTAGCACCAATAAACTAGATCCCCCAAATACACCACCAAAAGAGGACCCATAAAACAATAAAACTCAAACCACGTATAAAAAACAAAGACAAAAGATGTCATGAAGTAGCAAATCACCAACTGCCCACAAACTAGATCCCGGCACCCTGTGCACCACCAAAAGAGGACCCGTTAAACAATAGAAGTAAAAGGATGAACAAAACATAAAGGCAAAAGATGTCATGAACTAATTAAGATAATACAGCTTGTTAAGTGTTGACACGAGATAGAAACACGCGTATCTTCATCTGAGTTTCAGCTTTTTGTCTATGTTTTACTCACTAAGGGTTAATCAGCTTTCGGGAAACTCCCAGTTTATCATAAAAGCAAACACTGTTTATGTATAGGCAAATGGCGATGAGGGTTGTTTTGAAGGAATGTGGGACCCCTTCTTGACGAAGAGCTTATACCTGATTCAACAAAAAGAAAAAGAACTGTTGGGAAGTGACCAAAGAGAAGGGAGTTCATATATGTACAAAACAATACATGATCGAGAATAAGATCCAATTGATAAATTACTTGCATCAACATATGTGATTATGTTTATGTTTTTGTCATTCATCATACTCTGTGAGTTGTTACAATGTGATACATTAAAATCATTAACGATTACTCATTAATATTTCAAGAAAAAAAAATTAGACAATAAATGTTAACTATTGCTGCGATAAAGAATTAAAGATAAGAAAAGGAAATGATTTATATACAACTCCGACTTTCGAAATCCCCTTGACCATTTGTTCTTGCGATTTTGACTAGTAGCAACATTTTGGATCAAGTTGATTTTCCGAATCATTGTTTATGATCAAAGATTTTGTTTCTTGGAAAATCAAAAACACACTGGCTGATCACAGCCTACTGACTGCTCATGCTCATCAGGCTTTTTTTTGGATTTATAAACTTGTTGATTCAGGAAGAAGACAACTTGCGAGCTATATCATTATTAAATTCCACTCATACCCATGAATCCATGATCTATCGATAGTTGTAAACAACTCAGATCTTAAGTGCTTTGAGGACATCTGTTTGGAGGTAATTATGTTGATCTTCGTTGTCTGAGTATTCGTTCGAGCAGCTTGGATTCAAAGCTACTTTACTGAAGACATTGGTCACAAAGTCAGTATAGTAATGAGAGCTTGTTACATGCAATGAGAGCTTGTCACAAAGCATTACCAATAGATAAGGACACACCTGTAGATAAGGGCACACTGCACCCGTCTCGGTTGAACTTAATTAACCTGCAACTTCTTGGTTGGTAGGAACCTATAATAAATAAGCTAAAGAAATATTGGTAGTTTCTAATGTTATTAAAGAAAATCATGTTGTCTTAGCTTGATCCAATGTCATACATGATGATATACAGAAACATGGCTGAAATTTTTTTGGCTTATTATATAAATACTAGGAAATTTTGACATGCCTATTAACTACAAAAATTGGAAGGGGCGGCCACATCTTTGTTGTTGTTGTTGTTGTTGTTGTTGTTGTTGTGAGTAAACTGAAAAATGTCCCTAAACTTTGCGATTTTTGCGAGAAATGTCCATAACATTTTGGTTTTTTGCGAGTTATGCCATTGAAGTTGCAAATTTCCCATTTTGACTAACGCTCATTAGTTTTTTACGTTAGTGGCCGTGTGAAATGACTAATTTACCCTCATTTTCTTCGATAATCTCACTCCACCCGTTTGCCTTCTTTCCCGCACTATACAAAATGATTTATTCACCCTCCAAACCTTGAGGGACAAAATTCGCGATAAAACTTTCATACAAAAATGCTTCATTTGGGGCTGTTTGTTCACCTAACAACTGACACAATTATAAACACATTGTCTATTCATCTAACACATAAAACATAAACCCTAATTGCTTGTTTAGCCTGCACAAAAACCAAATTTTTTAACACAGATAGTGATCGTGGAAAAGAAAAACAGAGGGAGAGAGAGGGCTAGAAAATACGGTCCGGTACATGCACCTTCAGTTGCATCTCCTAACCCGAGTACACCCACACCACAATAGAAGAGGGGAAGCCCTATTGTTTAGTTCATTTATGTGTTTAAAATTGGCTTAGTTTGATTTTGTTAATAGTAGCATATGTTGGAAGTATTCATTGGCTAGTATTGATTGTGAGTGTTTCCAAAAAGTGGTTTGGTGTGTGAATATGTTCAATGTTTAGTGTTTGTTCGTGATGTACTGGTAATGCTTGTTTAGTGTTTCCTTCAAGTAGCATTGACTGTGAGTGAGGCTAGTATCGACTATGAGTGATGCAAAAAAGTCGTATTCACTGTGTTTTTAATTTTTATTTCATAGTACTTTCAAGTAATTTTTGTTGGTAGTGCACGGGTAATCATTTATTTTTTTGTGAGTATATCCGGTCTTGTTGAGCATTAAGTGAATGGTTAACAGTAGTGTGCAGTTGCTTGTGTTAAGTGATCGCATCTAGTCTTGGTGAATTGTTAACAAGTATAGGTGGTGTTTCATGTTTGATTATGTATAAGTGATCACATCTGTTGGCTATCTTTATAGATCACAAAGAAAATATGGATAGCATTTGTGATCGTTTGGAGAACAGGATTGAAAAACTTGAAGAAGATGTGTTATACACAACCAAAATCATGAAAGGATAATTTTTTCAACCTCTTATGATGTAATGTAAATACTATCATTTGAGTTTGCATTACAGTTTGGCTATCTTGAATAATCTTTGCAGATATCAGATACAAGGTTAGGCAAAAAATGATTGAATGTTTAGAGGATGATGCAGAAGTATGGTTTAACATGGGCAACAACTTTAATGATGAATTATTGGATTAGATGAAAGAAAGATATGAGCTATACAAAACCATCACATAGGAAAATCTAGATGAATTTCTTTTGGGTAAAAAGTCAACGACCCGGTAAATTTATTACTCCAAAAAACATTTAAGTACAACGGATATGAGTGATTCTCATATCTCAGCCCGTTACATAGGCGAAAGGCTTACATAACAAGATACTTCCAATTTTCTAGACAAGAAAACAAACTATTTAAAGACTCGGACAAAAATATAACCTACTTCCTACGACCTTGGAGATTAAAGCCATAAATGGCGTTAAGAGCATCCAATTCCCCTGGAAGATCATAAATTTGCTTCGAGTAATCATCATAGTCATCCAACTCATCTTCACGCTCATGACCTCCACCAAAAAGATTTGCAGATTCGTCGAACGTGTTAAGAACCTCTTCCTCATCACTATCAGTAACCACAATATCACCCACCTTAGAGAATGGGTTAGCCCTCTTATTGGCAGATGCAGACGGAATAGGAACACCTTTATCATCCAAAATGGTAGCTTTCCCATCGATAAGTAGCTTTTCAAGCTTACTAATTTTCTCAACTATAGGAGTAGAACCACCATCCTTAGTTCCCATTAAATCACTCACAAGGGGGTCTTGTGATGTAGTACCAGTCTTAACCAACGCATCCTCATTAACTTCCATTGTACAGCCAGCATCCACATCCATGTTGGTGTCATCAGTAGGAATACCAAACGTATCCGTATCATCCATATTAAGAGCCTCAAACTGGTTAGATGTAGAGATCGTTGTACCACTAGAACTAGCCACATCAGGAGTCTTCTTCTTATTGCCACCAACATTCTTGGGTTCAGGAGGAGTCTGTTTGGGTTGATACTGAAACTTCTTACCCACAACAGGTTTAGTAAACCCTCCTTTACCCGGAATTGTAGAACCACCTTGTTTTCCTTTCTTCCTGTTATTGACAGTCTTGAAGCTATCATTAACATGCTTAGTAGGCTGAGCAGGAGGTATAACAACCTTAGGGCAGTCAATCAGAGTATGTCCAAATACCTTGCATTTATCACAGCGAGGTGGTTTCCACTCATATTCAACCCGGATCTTTTCAATAGTCGAACCCGTACCATCAAGTAGAGGAATCTCAAAAGTGAGACTGTCCCTTAATACCTCGTCCGACTTTACTTCAATCATACACCTAGCAAAGCTACTACGGCCCTAAGATTCCTTGCACATTTGACTAGTAAAGGCATCTAACCTTTTGGGCGTCCCAATCACAGTAGCAAGCAGGCTAAGTCCATCATCGGAGAACATAGCTAAGGGAACATCATGGAATTTAACCCACACCGGAATGTTAGTCAAATCCTCTTTAAGCAAGTTGGTGTTCAATGTCCATGGTTTAAGTATAATAGGGACATTGCGAATCAACCAAGGACCATTATCAAGGACATCATCGACACCTTTCTTCGAAGAAAACTTGAAGAAAAAGAAACCCTTAGCATTCATCATAACCTTTTGTAAACCATACTTAGCCCACGCATTGCGAACATAATAATCAACAACAGGAAAAGCAAGGCGTTGACCAAGGAAGTATCCGTAGAGAGTATTCTCGAACCTCATGTGAATCTCTTGCACAACATTCATTGGGACTGATAAATCAACATCAGCCTTCTTCTTGCTACATTCCAACCTACGAAACTTTGAAACATATTGCAGAGGTTCATTAGAAGTAGCACCCGCATAAGAAACCAACTTCACTCCCATACCATTAGTAGATGAATTTCTTAATGAGATGTTTTTGAGGACAAGGATTGAAATGATAGGTAAAAGTATTCAACCTCTTAAAAGGGTATTTGAAAAGGTAAATAAGTCTTATTTATTTCATTTTGGCTATCTTTATAGATGACAAGTGAAAGGCAAAAGTGACTACAGAGCTTCTTGATGAGCTATTATCAGCAAAAAGAAGGAAACTCTAGAAGGTAAATATATTCAAGCTCTTAAAGGTATGTTTGGAATGTCTTTCTACCTTATAGATGTTATTGATTTAAATATTGTTCTTGGAAGTGAATATTACAGCTTGTATTACAGTTTGCCTTTGTTGTATAATCTTTGCAGTTTTTGATTTTGGTACTTTCAACACTGATTTTGAAGAAACTCTATCAATGTCATCAGATGATGTGATGGTACCAGCAATCATAGGAAGGGAAGGCCAACTAAGGGTACCAATAAGCAGTAAGCAGAGGAAGGAGGCTAATGACAAAAAGAGAAAGGCAAGGCCAGATGAGGGTACTAGTGATCAAAGTAAGGCAAGGCTCCTGAATGTAATCGGCTGCGTCCTTGGCCTAAGAGCAAAGTTGAAAGAACCAGCTCCCAAAAGAGGTTCTAAGTGTTGTTCATTGCATTAGAAAAAGAGAAACTAAATGCAGGATAATGGTCCTTGTTTTGTGTTGTCATTTTTCATGTGCATTTGCATACAAAAAGACAACACAAAACAAGGACCATTATCATGCATTTAGTTTCTCTTTTTGGAATGAAATGAACAACATTTAGAACCTTTTTTGGTAGGCTTGTTCTTTCAACTTTGTTCTTAGGCTAAAGATGTAGCCAGTTACACTCAAAGGCCTTGCCTTCCTCTACTCACTGGTACCGTCATCTGGCATTGCCTTCCTTTGTTTATCATCACTTTTCTTCCTCCGCTTATTGGTACCCTTAGCTGGCCTACACTTCATATGATTACTGGTACCATCATCTGATGACACTGATAGAGTGTCTTCCAAATCAGTGCTGAAAGTACCAAAACCAAAAGATGCAAAAATTATACAATAAAGGAAAACTGTAATACAAGCGGTATTATTCAATTCCAAGAACAATATTTAAATCAGTAAGATCTACAAGGTAGAAAGACATTCCAAACACCCCTTTAAGAGCTTGAATATATTTACCTTCTAATGTTTTCTTCTTTCTGCTGATAAACAGCTCATCAAGAAGCTTTGCAGTCACTTTTGCCTTTCCCTTGTCATCTATAAAGATAGCAAAACGAAATAAATAATACTTATTTTAGTTTCCAAACACCCTTCTAAGAGGTTGAATACTTTTACCTATGTGATGGTTTTGTATGGCCCATATCTTGCTTTCATCTGATCCAACAATTTATCATAAAAGTTATTGCGCATGTTACAACATACTTCTACATCATCCTCCAAACGTTCAATCACTTTTTGCCCAATCTTATATCTGTTATCTGCAAAGATTATTCAAGATAGCTAAACTGTAATACAAACTCAAATGATAGTATTTACATTACTTCATAAGAGTTTGAAAAACTTAACCTTTCAAGATTTTTGCCCTGTATAACATATCTTCAAGTCTTTCAATCCTGTTCTCTAAACGATCACAAACGCTATCCATATTTTCTTTGTCATCTATAAAGATAGCCAACGGGACTAGATGTGATTACTTATACATAATCAAACATGAAACACCACCTATACTTGTTAACCATTCATCAAGACTAGATGCGAGCACTTAACACAGCAACTGCACACTACTATTAACCATTCACTTAATGCTCAACAAGACTAGATATACTCATGGAAAAATAATTTACTTGAAGGCATTACACTAGATAACAAATGATTTCTGGTGCACTACCAACAACTTGAAAGTACTACGAAAAAAGTTACAAACGCAGTGAATACTACTTTTTGGCATCACTCATAGTCAATACTAGCCTCACTCACATTCAATACTACTTGAAGGTAACACAGAACAAACATTACCGGTGCATCATGAACAAACACTAAATATATACACACACCAAATAACCACTTTTTAGCAACACTCACAGCCAATACTAGCCGATGAATATTTCCAACATATGCTACAATTACCAAAATCAACCTAAGGCACAGGTAGCAGATCGTACTTTCTAGGCCTCTCTATCCCTTTGTTTTTCTTTACCACAACCACATTCCCGCTTCTAGTATGACCACCATCCAAGTTAAAAAAATTAGGGTTTGTGCGGGCTAAACATGCAATTAGGGTTTATATTTTTATGTGTTACACAAATAGACAATGTGTTTATGATTGTTTCAGTTGTTAGGTGAACAAACATCCCCAAATGAAGCAGTTTCGTATGAAATTTTTATCGCGAATTTTGTCCCTCAAGGTTTGGGGGGTGAATAAGTCATTTTGCATAGTGCAGGAAAGAAGACAAACGGGTGGAGTGAGATTACTGAAGAAAAGGCAGGTAAAATAGTCATTTTACACAGCCACTAATGTGAAAAACTAATGAGCGTTAGCCAAAATGGGGAATTTGCAACTACAGTAACACTTCAAGGGCATAATTCACAAAAAGCGTAAAGTTTAGAGACATATTTTGCAGTTTCCTCTGTTGTTGTTGTTATTATTATTATTATTATTATTATTATTATTATTATAGAGTAAAACATAATGTTTAGTGATTTGTAGCTATGTATATAGTTTTTTTAAAAAACTTTATTCCGTGTGTAACGTGATAGATCTTTAATGTATGTTTCATGCTAATAAAAGGTATTTACGTAAAAAATTTCACTCAAAAATTTCATATTCACTCTAAGGGATAATGTCTGCTTGAATATGCTCGTAGAAGTTGTTGCCATTGGTTACGAAGGCATGATCTTCTACTGAATATAAAACCTAGCGACACATTTTATATCATTAGTGACTTACCTGACACACAATCATCTCTTACAAAGCAAGAGATCATCGATATTATGAAAGGTGGAAAGAAATTAAACAAATCAATGTCAAAAGAGCTCTTTTGGAAATCTGTCTGGCCACGCGCTATAGGAGAATGATGGTGACATGGTCAAACTTCGACATAAATGGTCTTTCTAGTATGTGGAGTTGTTGCATTGTCACTCTAGGAACACATTAAAGGGATCCACTATTTTGACTCTGTATGTGATGTCCTCAGTAAGGTCGCATTAGAGGCAGAGCTTATTGAAGTTGAAGCAGATCAGAACAAAATAGCTGATCTATATATGAATTGGGGTTTGCAAATGCTTACGAATGTGGATACCAGTTTGGGTGTTGGCGTGGTTAATATAGATTTGAAATAACCATGGCAAGATCGAAACTTGTATCCATATTGAACATTTGCAAAACCTAATTCCTATCTAGATCAGCCATTTGATCTTGGTCAGCTTCAACTTCAATAAGTTGTGGCTCTAAAGTTACCTTACCAAGGACACAACATACAAAGTCAAAATAGTGGATTTCTTTAATAGTTATTGGAGTGACAATGAACTCCATGTACCAAAAAAGAAAAAAAAATTGTAGATGTTTGGCCACACCATCCACTGCCTATAAGGCGTGGCCATACGGATTTCCAGAAGAGCTCTTTCGACTTCGATTTTCTTACTCTCTTGCCACCATGAAGAATATCAGCGATCTCTTTCTTTTTCGAGATTAACGCGTTGAAGGTAAGTCGCAAATGATATAAAATTTGTCACAAGGTTTTAGATTCCGTAAAAAGTCATTCCATTCCTCACCAGTGGTGATAGCTTCTACGAGCATATTCAAGCTGACATTATCCTTTAGAGTGAATATGAAATTTTAGAGTGAAGTTTGTTCTCATAAATAGGTTTTACTAGCCTGATACATACATCATAGGTTAATTATGTTATACATGCAACAAAAAAACTATATAAACACTTCCAAATCAGCAAACATTATGTTTTACATGATAAAGTAAAAAAAAATGTGGCCACCCCTTCAATTTCGTAGTTAACAGGCATGCCAAAATTTACTTGGATTTAATTTTTAATTCAAAAAAAACTTTATGCCATGTCTATGTATATCAGAATGTATAATGTTAGATCGAGCTAGTTAAACATAATTCCAATTTCGTTTATTAGAAATCACTGATATGGCCTTTAGTTTATTGGTATCAAAAGTTTCCTACCAACAAAGAAGAAGAAAATTCTTGTTTTTTAATTCCAATTTCGTTTGTTCCTCACAACACCATTCCTAACGAAACCCAAATTTTCAACTTTATTTTTCCTAACGTCACTCGCATGATACCTACATTCACCAAATAGCATGGCATAATTTGGTTACCAATAATCAATTTAATTGCAGGCTCATACCTTTTGGCGGATCAGCTTCAATGATAATTCCAGCTATTTACTTAACAACAGGATCATGAATCCTCCATTGGCCATGGAGCTTCAGGCTATCTATAAGGATAGTCGTTCTGGGATTAGTCGGCTCTCAATGTCGAGTCGGAAACCTGGGTATACAAAAAAAAAAAAAAAAAAAAAAATGATTATGAATAAATTAATAATCAACACTCGAGTCAAAGTCGAGTCTCAAACTAATGTTTCTCAGTTTTTGAATAAACACCAATTTGCACCTTCTCAATTTTTCGAATCAAAATCTTTCATTTGAGTTGGACTTGAGTATCAAGCAAACACTACAAAAAAAATGTCCTTTAGTGACACAATGAAAAGTGTCATCAATACTATAAAAATGCCGCGAAACATATAAAAATGTCGACAAAAATTAGAAAAAGATGATACTAGATTTTCTTTGGTGTTTTTCCTACACTTAAAAAAGTGTAAGTATAAGTGAAGTCGATAAAATACTTATAATGACAAAAAAATGAAAGGATATATATATATATATATATATATATATATATATATATATATATATATATATATATATATATATATATATATATATATATATATATATATATAGGGAGACTTTCTTACGAGAACTATTTTATCTGCAAGAAGTGAGAGAACCACCAAAAACATACATGCACACCTTTTAAAATAAAATAAAAATACATGCAAATCATTAATAATCGTAAGAATCCACCTATGTTCTTCAATATCATCATGAACTCATCCTCTTTTTTCACAAAAACCTTACACACGGCCGCAATATTGTCATTGCACGCCTTATAAGAACATACATGCACGCCTTTAAAGAAAAATTTTGTATTTCCAATTTCTTATCAAATTCTTTAGAACAACTATGTTTTTTTTAAAAACATATATGTTGTTTTTAGAACATATGTGCAAAAATACAATTATTGAAGGCGTGCATATATGTTTTTTGTGGTTCTCTCTGTTCTCGCAGATAAGATGGTTCTCGTAAGAAAGTCTCACTATATATATATTCATGACACTTAATTTTCATAGAAAATGTCATTAAATATCAAAATTTTTACATTTTCTCACACTTTTAAAAAGTGTCATTAAAAATTAGATTTAATGACACTTTTTTATGTCAATAGAAACACAGTCACTAAAAGTCAGTTTTCTTATACTGAAAATTCCAACTTGGGTGGATGAATATTATTGGTCACAATTACTCCATATTGATCTCCGTATTCCGAGAACATTGGATCATAATTATGCTTTCTATTTTTTGTTGAACATGACATGCTCGATCACGAACCCAACTGAAAGAAAATGGGAGATCAAAAGAAATAATAAAGCTCCATGCATTCATATTCTTCCACCGTTATACAATAGAACTCAAATGGCAGATTTTATAATTCTTAATAATAGTATGAATTGCAAACTTAGCCCTCAAAATTGATTATTAGATATTATGATAAAAAAAAATTAAAAAAAAAAGAAACAAGGCTCATGTATAAAACATTTCTCTACGACAAGAGAGTATTGTACGAACGTTTAGTGACGTGCATATCCTTCCCTAAGAAATCTTTCTAAAATGAATTACTTAACAAAATATCTATATTATTATGCAAGATCCATCAGTATGTATGTAAACGTTCATTGCAAGAGAAGGTGAAATCATCAATTCTTCATTTCATTAAATTACCAAAATATTGTACCTTCAATTTCATATTTTCATGGGTCCTCCTGATAGTCATTCTATCTAAGTGGACATGCACTCCAATTCCGAGCCACTGGTTGCATCAAGCTCGCAAACCTAAATATCAACAAGAAAATCACCATAATTATCACAAGTACAATCGTGTGTGACTGATTAATCGATTATTATAAATATCGACAAAAAGTAAGCCTATATAATTTAAAAATTATAAGGTAAACTGATGATTATACTGTAAACAAGAATTTTAGATCAAATTATTTACGTTCAAAGCTATAAAAAGAAAAAAGAACCATCTCATGAACATACATGTAATTAAGAAATAAACGATGTGAATCTAAGAACTATAGCCTTATATTAAACTAATTAAAAAGTATATAACCAGACCTGATCGATGTTGTTGAGACTTGACCTTGGAACCCTTACATGAATGGATTTTAAAACTTAAAACCATCAGCAATTTAATCAGAGCTAATACGGATAAAGATTAACTGATTAATTATGAAAGATGGATATGCATGATTGTGATGAAAGAAAACGATTTTGCTAATATTGAAATCGATTGAAATTGAAGGATGAAGAAATGTGATGATTTTGGGCTATATTTATAGTATGAATGACCACTCAGTAGTGAGCTGGCACCGAGTTGACAAAAAAGAAAACCTAATTTATCCTATTGGCGGCCCAAGAAAAGCTAATATACCTATATTGTGGGCGGCACCTAATTGACGAATTGAAACAAACCCTAATTACGGGGTGTTGATTGTGTGTTGACGTGGCAATGGTGCCTAATATTTGGATAAGAATGTTTACACTTTGACCATATATATATATATATATATATATATATATATATATATATATATATATATATATATATAAATATATATATTTCATCATCATCAAAGGACTTGGTTAACTTATAACACATAATTTGTTTCAACTACTTCACCTCCGCATGAATTCTAATATATAAAGTTATTTACCTACAGAGGCGGAGCCACCTTAATAGTAGTGGGGGGCGATGCCCCCAACCAAGTTCTTGTGGATACACGAAATATATAGGAAAATAAGTCAATTTGGTAGGAAAAAAGTCCATTGCCCTCACTTACAAAACCACATTGCCCTCGTCGCTCTCACCTTGCCAACAATTAGAGTGTTCTCTTATGAAAGAATCTATTTTCTGGTGGTTTTTCAAGTTCTTTTCTATCGGAAACAATGGAGAAAGGAAGTTTAATGGGGAAGTGGAAAAGTGGGGGTTGGTTAGTGGGTAAATTAAATATAAATATTTACTATCATTTAATAGTTGTCTCTTTTATATACGTGTATACATATATGTTTACTTTTTACTTTCTTTGGTTTGATACATATTTTCCTTTGGGCTTTGGTAATATAACTTAAGAATTATAATTTGCATGGTTTTTTTAATAGTGTAGATATTTTTATACATAAATTATTCGTAAAATCACAAACAATTTTCTTAAAATTCTTACGACTCTTTACATATAAATTTCTCATTAAGTACTTATATTTGATTCATAAATAAATAATGAGATTATTTCAAGATAAAATATTTAGAAACCACCGATCAAATTTTATTTTATAAACCTCTAAAGTAACATGTGTTAACTACATCGTAGTAGAATATTTTTGTTGCTTTATATCAAACCCGACCTGAATATTACAACTTGCGCTCATGGAAATATTTAACCTCTTCTTTTGCTCAATGCCCTCGGTGATCATATTTTCTGGCTCCGCCACTGTTTACCTAAGTGTATGTTAAAGTATTAAGGCGCAATTTATCCGAGTCTAGGTTCAAGTACTAGCTAAGGCTAAACCATTAGGACATTTATGAACAATAAATTACAATTACAGAACATACTAGAAGAGCATTAATGATAGTTTTCAAATGGTTAATAACAAGAATAATGGTAAGAATGGTTGTCATAATGCTCCGGGTAAAGGAGGTTTTACTAAACCTACTATGAGTCCTAAGTTTAGGTATCAACCTAAAGCGCATCCTCCTGAACCCAAGAAGATGGATACTACAAAGAAGAAGGCCGTTGATGTGGCTAGTACGAGTGGTTCTAAGATTGCTACATCAAACCGGTTTGATGCCCTTCATATGGATAATACTAATGACTTTGGTATTCCTATCAATGAAGTGACTAAGGATGTGAATTCTGGTATTCCAAAGGAAGCTAAGGAGGACGGGTCTTTAGAGACTGGTAATGCATCAGAAGAACCACTTGTGAGTGATTTAATGGGAACAAAGGAAGTTGGTTCTACTCCTTTAGTTGAGAAATTTGGAGAGCTTGAAAAGCTACTTATTGATGAGAAAGTTACTCTTGTGGATGATGATAGTCATCCTATTCAAAAGGTTGATTATCCGGGGTCTACTTATTCTACTAAGAGGGTTAACACATTCTCTAAGGTGGGAGAGATTGTTGTTTCAGACAGTGACGAAGACGAGGTTGTGAATACGTTTGATGAGTCCATGAACCTATTTGGTGGTGGTCATGATCGTGAATATGATTATGATGACTTTGCGGATCAGGTCTATGATCTTTCAGGGAATTTGAATGGTTTACATGACACGTATGGTATCAAGCTCCAAGGTCTTGGTAGAAAGTAATTTTGTTTTCATAGGTGTCTAATGGTATTTTTTGAGTAGTGATTTTTTCTTATTTAGAGAATTGGAAATTCTTGTTATGTAAGCTTTTCCGCCTATGTAACAGGCTGAGATATGGGATTCACCCATACCATTTGTACTTAAACGTTTTTTGGAGTAATATATTTACCATGTCTTTTGACCTTTTACCCAAAAAAATAACATACTAGAAAAAACTCAGACACGCTGTTTTCATTCCGAAACTCATAATAGCCATGGGGCTACATGAGTAGCTCATGCGAAATTGTTAAATCACCTCCCCGCAATGTCCTTTAAAGGTCTTGATAATAAAATATGTCAGTACACGAGACAACAACTATAGATGTCTTACACACGCTCATGGTTCTGTATTCAACATACCCTTACTCTCTAACCTCTTTCAAAACTGTTGGTGTAGCCTAGCTATAACCGAAACCTAGCTTCCTGACACCTTACAATGATGCTCAAAGTGATCATTGGCATAAAGCCTACTAGGCTACCATAAGGGAATCCACCAAATACATAAGAAGCTTATCTCAAGCAGCCCTAGCTTCCAAGGAGCTCAAGCCTCTGTATACCCTTACTCTCAGTCACTAGAGGACAAATATAGAACACTGCATGAGCCTAATCTTAGTAATGGGTTTCAAATGTTCTGGCAACATATGACAGTTGCACATGGGCATGTCTCTTCCTAAGCCAAGAAGAACAACACAGTCTATGCACCGAGCCTTCCCATTGGCGAGCACAAACATGCTCCCCACTTACCAATCCGGCTGAGACATGTGACGCAACCTAGAAAATTTCTTAGGGTTTGCCTATAAGTAGCAACATCACATGTACATTGCAGGTATGTTCTCTCTCACTCATACTTCATTTCTCTAAACACATTATCCATAATCTGATGACTTGTTCTCACGCCAAAGCTGGTACGCATGATCCTTCCCTATGCTCCAATTCACGTAGCATGTTTTCTTTGTCTTCTATTTAGGTTACTTAACACTTTATAGGTATCCGCTCTACCAACCATGTAGGTTCTGATCAACAAGTGCAATCCATTGTGCGATCAAAAAAAATATATATGAGTCCTTATGAGATGGTTCAATTGTACCCCTCTAGCCCTGCTCGTCGAAACCACATAATTTATATATAAATCAATGTCAACGACTTGAGGGTTATGAATAGTGGATTGGCAACTCGCGTTAATTTAACCGATAGGGCATTAATCTTGACAGTGTGAGATGTCCTTTACGCCATTATGAAATTGAAATAAAAGATCACTTATTTATCAATTGTATGATTGCAAAGGAAATATGGTTTGAGGTCTTAAAATGGTGGAGGATACCAAATGCTACTTTCCATACGCTGCACGGACTGATTCATGTGGCTGATCATAGTCCTCTTGGAGAAAAAATATCATCTTATTTTGATGTGCTTGTTCAAACCACACTTTGGTCCTTATGGCGTCGTAGATCAAAATTTTAATGACATCAAGACCTTCACTTTTAATTGGATTGTAAGAAGATTTAGAAGTTTTCCTTAAACTGGATATAGTGGTTTAAATATCCTTCTAACGCTCTATATCCTCATTGTAATATTTTCAATGTTTTGCTTGTTTTACGTTGTTAGTCATTAAAACACAAACATGTGAACATGCTAAATGATTCTTACACAAGATCTTGATCACAAGCTAAACTCAGTGGTGTCGGTAACAATTTACTACCTCATATCTCATCCAAAGACCTTTCCTTGTGATTGAAACATAATAGAGCTTTGCATTAAAGATAGTACATTCGATTTTATTAAAAAAAATTATCTTTTTTTGGAAATAAATTAAGGTATTGGGATTTTGCTGTATTTATATAGTAACGGGTCTTTCATTTATGTTATGGACGTATATTGTACATTGATGTTTAAGTGAGTAGGGTTGTAATGACCGGTCACACATGAATAAAATTTAAACGTTATTCCCCTGTAATATTTGTATTTGCTATTTTACATGGTATGAGAGCATTAGGCACAACCCACCACAAATTTGTTATTCTCCGGTCATCAGTTACTTGCGGGTGATTTGGAGGGATCGTGACATATTTATTTTCTACCTCTTCATTGCTTTTTTTAGCCTCTAAATTCTTTTTGTTATATAATTCCTAGCCTACAAAACCCTAGTCATCAAAACACACTCATATTATGTTGATTTAATCATCAACCAATTGCTTTTGTTTTATCAACATAACACCTTGTTTTAATGCCAAAGATCATGTCGTCTTTGAAGAAAATAATTTATCAAAAAATTATCACTCCTACCTAAGGCAAAGCAAGATGTGACGTAAAAACAAGTCACAAAAAGGAGGAAGTCGTCAAGCAGTACATACTTTTCTGCCAAATACAGACCTTCGTGCAAATAAACCTAGAGGAAGAAGCAAACAAAACTCTGAAGATGAAAAGCAAGAAGATGATTTAAACATTCGATCCAGTTTGCCTTTTCGGTTTCCTCCCGCTCAAACTACAGGAGAGTTTTAGATGACTTGGTTATGTCCCAAGCCTAATTGTGGGCTTAGGGTCCTTAGGTTTTAGGGTTATGATTATGTTTCTTGTTTAGAAAGTCATATGTCTATTATAAATAGATACCACAATCTCTTATGTGATGATATTCACTAATATTACTATTTGCTATTTTAAAGAGTACCCTCTAATAAGAATAGAGTATAAAGAAATGGTTAGGATAAGTGCATTCAAATTCCAGAAATTCTGAATTCTCAAAGCATAAGATGATATGCCTCATAAAAACATAAGCTCACATCTCAGGCGAGTGTTGTTACAAATCTGATGGTGGCTAATTTGCAATATATTTAGATTTTTTATTTATTTATTTAATCATGCAATATCAAGAGTTATATGGTTGATTTTGGTTGTCTTATTTGAAATATGAAAGTTTAGAAATACATAACTTAAATTATCTCATCATTTAAATTGCAAGTTATATTGTTTACCACACCAAAAGGGTTTCTGCCTAAAAATATCATAATGACCTATCAATTATGATATTGAGAGATGAAATTTCAATCGAGACATACATAATGTGTGGAGATGTATATACCGAGTTTAAGAGTTTTTATCTTAAAAAAAACAAGAAGTACCACATTAATAGAGTAAAGATACTTGATTAAATCACTAAAAATATTTATTGATTACATGAAATATTTCAAACTATAGTTGAATGATAGCAAAGGAAAAAATAAAACTGATTATAGTTTTACAAAATAAAAACCACGCACACACGCGCGCGCACATACACACACACACACACACACACACACACACACACACACACACACACACACACACACATATATATATATATATATATATATATATATATATATATAGAGAGAGAGAGAGAGAGAGAGGATCACGTGCGGATTTTTTTATTTCGTGCGGATGTACGGACAAATTTGGACCGCCCATTCCAGATCTGATCTTGACTTTTTGTAAAAAAGTAAAGATCCAACGCAACTATCACGGTACCAATTGACCATTAAAACGATTTTTTTTTTTAATTTTTTTCCTTTTGAGCGATCCTTACTATTGTTGTCTTCTTTACTTTTTTTATATTTTCAGATTTTTCTGAACACTTTTTGGTTTGTAATTATGAGTGCTACCGTGATATTAAAGATATTATGAAGGATTTTATGATAGTTACGGTGATATTATAAAACCAATGTGATATTAAGCTTTTTTACATGTAAAAATGAACCGTGATATTGAAAAACTTACTTTGATATTAGTAAAAAACTTAATATCATTGTTTTTTTTATTACGACATTAAAAAAATTTACGGTGATATTAAAAAAATCAAAAAAAAAATATGAGTGGTAGAATGATATTAATAAAAAGTCAAATACGAAAAAAACCCTAAACCGAACCCCTCTTTGGCGATTTTTTTGTAACCCCCAACTCCTTATCGTTTTTTCTTATTTTCTGCCTTTTCCTTTTGATTCTTTGTTCCAACCTGGTTTAGTTATGATCTAACATTCTTTGTTAGTTGTTTCTGATCGGATTTGTGCATTGATTCATTAAGATCTTGTGGATTTGAGATAATCGATTCTTAGGGTTTCTTTTAAATCGTTTTTCTGCCGACTTTTGGTTTTCTGATTCCTACCTTTAATCTTTAGTCGGTTTTGTTGGTATTATATCCATTGTTCTTTATCAATCGTATGTGTAGTATGGATATAGGTTAGTGATTTGGCGATTTATTCTAAAACCCTAAGCGATTAGGGTTTTTACCTTTTCTCATTGTTTGCTTGAGTGCTGGTTGAATTGCTATACGGGTCGTGGGTGTTGAGGGTGATGATTAACAAAGGTTTCTTGAATTATAGGGTTGCTACTGATGCTTCCAAGCTTCCTCTTTGTAAGGGTAATAATAATCTGAGTATTGATCAAGTGGAGCCTATTCCATTTGGTAATTCTGGGTATATGGATGATATGAGTGTTGATAGTGTGAAAACATCTAGTGGTGGTTTTGAACATGGTAACCTTCCTGAGGGTGATGGTGTTCATGTTGCTCAAAGTGCTGGAAAATTGAAGTTATCTGCAATGATTGACAATACTAATCAGTTTCCTAGCCTTATTTCTAATGTTGGTACTTCACCTCCTTTACATGATAATACTAGTAGTACTGGGGTTAAAATCGGTCACTTATGCGGGTGCTACTTCCAATGAGCCAAAGAAACATGAATCTAATTTTCGTAGGTTGGAAAGCAGTAACAAGAGGGATGATGTTGATCTTTCTATTCCATTGAAAGTGGTTGAAGAGGTGAACACTCGGTTTGAGAATACTCTTTATGGGTATTTCCTTGGTCAACGCCTTGCTTTTCCTGTTGTTGACTACTATGTACGCAATGCGTGGGCTAAGTTTGGTATACAAAAGGTAATGATGAATGCTAAAGGTTTCTTCTTCTTTAAGTTCAATTCTAGTAAAGGTGTTGATGATGTGCTTGAGAATGGTCCTTGGTTGATCAGAAATGTGCCTATTATTCTTAAACCATGGACATTGAACACCAACTTACTTAAAGAGGATTTGATCAACATTCCGGTGTGGGTGAAGTTCCATGATGTCCCACTTGCAATGTTCTCTGATGATGGTCTTAGTCTTCTTGCTACATTGATTGGTACGCCTAAACGACTAGATGCTTTCACCAACCAAATGTGTAAGGAATCGTGGGGCCATAGTAGCTTTGCTAGATGCATGATTGAAGTTAAGTCAGAGGAGGTGCTTAGAGATTGTATCACTGTTGAAATTCCTTTGCTTGATGGGACGGGTTCGACAATTGAGAAGATTAGGGTTGAATATGAGTGGAAACCGCCTCGTTGTGATAAGTGCAAGGTATTTGGTCATACTTGTACTGATTGTCCTAAGTTTGTCCCCCCTACTGCTCAACCTAAGCCAAGTGTTAATGATGGTTTCCTAACTGTCAATAATAAGAAGAAGAGTAATAGTGGGGGTCAATCTGGTCCTATGAAAGGAGGGTTTACTAAACCTAGTGTGGGTAAGAAAATGCAATATCGTCCCAAAGTTCCTCCTCATGAACCCAAGAAAGTGGATGCTAACAAGAAGAAGACTGTTGATATACCGAGTACTAGTGGAGCAAAGATTGTTACATCAAATCAGTTTGACGCACTGAATATGGATGATACTGATGGTTTTGGTATTCCTACTAAGGATGTAACTTTGGATGTGACGTCTGGAAGTACTGTGGAAGCTCAACGGGATGTGGATGCGGGCAGTCCAATGGAAGTTAATAAGGATGAGTCGGTTAAGACTGGTATTACATCACAAGTCCCTCTTGTGAGTGTTATGCAAGAACCACTTTTGAGCGATTCTATGGGAACTATGGAAGTTGGTTCTACTCCTGTTGCTGAGAAGATTAGTAAGCTTGAAGAGTTACTGATCAATGGGAAAGCTATTCTTGTGGATGATGCTAGTCATCCTATTCCGTCTACCTCTGCCACTAAGAGGACTAACCCATTTTCGAAGGTGGGTGATGTTGAGGTTTCTGATACTGACGAGGATGAGGTTCTTAACCCGTTCGATGAATCTGCAAATCTTTTTGGTGGTGGTCATGAGCGTGATGATTTGTATGACTATGATGATTATTCGAAGCACACTTATGATCTTCCAGGGGAATTGGAGGCTCTTAATGCCATGTATGGTGTTAATCTCCAAAGTCGTAGGAAGTAGTTTATCTTTTGTCTGATTCTCTACTATCATGTGTGTAATGGCTAGTTTTCTTGTTTAGAAAATAGGAAGTATCTTGTTATGTAAGCTTTTCGCCTATGTAACGGGCTGAGATATGGGATTCACCCATATCCGTTGTACTTAAACGTTTTTTGGAGTAATATATTTACCGGGTCGTTGACCTTTTACCCAAAAAAAAATGATATTAATGTGGAAAACTAGAAGGGGGGGTTGAATAGTTTTACGTCGTTTTAATTGTTATAAAACAAATTGTTTAAAAGTTTTCGTTGATTTATAAAATATAGATTCGATGGTATATGAAATCTAGTTATACACAATATGAACAACACTAAGTATATATACTATGAAGCAATAATTATGTAAGTAATGAAATAAGTAAAAGATGGAAAGATCAAACCGAGAGACAAGCGATTTATAGTGGTTCGGCTACAAGGCACCTTCCTTGCCCTACTCCACTCCCCGAGCACCTAACTCGAGAGTTTTCTTCACTATATCAACAAGCTCCCTTATGGCGGAGAAAACCGTACACACCAATATACACACCAATATACACACCAATCTACACACCAATCTACACACCAATCTTCACACCAATCTTCACACCAATCTTCTTCACACCTAGCTTTTACACACCAATCTTCTACACACCAATCTTCACAACTATCCTACTTCACTACTAATCGACTTCTACTATCTACACAACTATTCTCTAACAAATATTCACAACTAATCACACTATGAAATAATAATCAATGATGATGCACAAACAACTTAGATGTGGAGATCACAACTAGTTGTAATACTTCTTGTCTTGAGGGATAGAAGTATTCTTCTCTTGCACTTGAATGGATTATGTATGGATCACTTTGAAACAAAGATTTAAGAATGTATGATCAAAGGATTTATAGATTGGAAATGGAGATCTAGAACAGAAAGTTCTGGAGTGCAAAAGGTGGGGAAAAAATCCAGGTTTAAGGTGGTATTTATAGGCAAACGTTTCTGACAGAGGAGCGTGGCCGGTCCCCTTAAAGCATGGCCGGCCCCCTTAAAATTAAGGGGGCCGCCCAACTGTAACGGCCAGAAACTTTGTCTTTTAGTGGGGAAAGTTTATTTGGTGAAAAACTAACTGATTTTGGTTAAATATTTGAAATCATATATTTAGTATGATTAAAACATTTTTCCTTATTACCAAAAGTGTTTTTCAAAAATATATAATAAGATTATATAATTAAATAAACTTTGTATTAGTTAATTAAATACCCCTTTGATCATACATTGCACTAAACACTTTGTTTATTCATACCTTAAGTGATTTGGATGTAAAGAGAAATATTAATCACCAAATACTTGTTTATGTCATAAGTTTTAGTTCTTTGAGGTTATATTTTGTAATGATCAAAACATAGAGATATTGATAAAAACTTAATAATGTTTTTAAGGCATTATTTATCTCAACAATCTCCCCCTTTTTGATTATTACAAAACCTTAAACTCAAAAGATTTAAAACTTGTTATTAGACAAGTATTATAGAGTTTACCATTTTTCTTCTCCCCCTTTTTGTAAAATCAAAAAGGTTAGGCCGAATAATCTTCGTGAAAGAAGTTTAAACGGGTAGAGAACTCCCCCTTGATGTATGCTCCCCCTCGTTTGAGAGCACAAAGGGAACGAGCAATTGGAATCTTGGCTACAAAAATATTTTGAAGAGAGCAACACACATATATATGCAAAAGCAACAATTATGCAAATAAAAATAGATTCATTCAAGCATGATAGAAATAATTAGCATAACAACATTCAATATGCTTGTAGCATATTGATTACACTAAAACAAAAGAAAAGATATAGTCCTATATTGCCTAAGAGAGCACTTGGACTTGCTTGCAACCCATGGTTGATTTGTTTTATTTGCTTGAAGGAAAACAAAAGCATGGAGCTTAGATATTTGATTGAGGTGGATATGGGGTGTTGCATGGAGCGGAAGAAGTGGATCTCACGATGTTGTATCGTGTTAAGGGTGGTATTGGATGATTACGAGTGAGAAGATATTCAATCCAAGAAATATCTTCACTCAAGTAGAGGATTTGTTTTTGAAGGAATATGCAACAAGGGCAAAAGTGAGTGTGATTTGTAACTTGATCCAAGTTAAGAGAGTGGGGAAGGCAATTTGCATAGGGTGATGATGGAGGTAGCCCTTTGTTGCGTTGTGCAAGATGCATAGCAAGGAGATCACTAAGATCATGGATTTGGTTTATTTCATCACGGAACCTTTGTTTTTCCGTGGCAATGTGGAGGGGATCATAGGTTTGGTATGGATGAGTTGGGTTTGAGTAGTTGGAATTGTAGTTTGATGGTTCATCAAACTTGCATGGATCATTATAAGTTGTTGGAGGTTGAGAGGTGTAGTTTGGCTTGAAGGAAGATGTTTGGCCAATGTTGTATGGTTTGTAAAGTGGATCAAATGAATGCCTTTGTTGGTTTGATGCAAAGTTTGGGAAATAAGAGGTTGGTGGTGAGGAATGATTTCCAACTACATTTGTGATGATAGATTTGTTTCGAGGACTTTTTCGTCGCCAAACGGGTTTTTCCGTCATCCTTGCTAGCCTTGAGGCTTTTGATTTTGGTTTGTTTGGAGAGTTCATGATGGGATGAATGGAGAGCTTTGAGGATTGGGGATATTTATAGTGTAAGATTTGTGTGTTTAAGGATGGATAAAGTTTGTTTGGAGGATTAGGACAAAATGTGTTGGTGAAAAATGGGAAATGTAGGTTGAAATGGGCTAAAAAGCAGAAAAGATTCTGTAAACCCGACCATCAGATGGCCGGTCCCCTTAATTAGGGGGCGGTCCCCTTAAAATTAAGGGGGCCGCCTTACATAATTAAGGGGGCCGCCCATCTGGTGATTTCCAGATTGCCAGAATTGGGTTTTTGGCAGAAAATTTGCAGAAAGGTTGTGTTTTTGGACTTGGATTCAAGCAAGTTCAATTCCTTTAGGCAATATAGCATCTAATCTAATCAAGATATAACATACATGCAAAAACACATAAGCAAAGGAGCAAATAATCAACACATAATAAGCAATAGGAGGTAAACAAAGGCAAGCACACTTAATCTTCCTAAGGAACCTATCTTAGATTGAAGGCAAGAATCTTAGTGAGTGGAAAAACTAGTGATGAATCAAGATGACACCATTATTAGTGAATTTGTCCTAGTGAGTGTTTATATGCAACAAATGTGGAGTTGTGATTGTTTCGACTCCTAGAAGCAAAAAGAAATAGCGATCCTAAGAAACAATCCAAATAATCTCCTTGATTCAATTTTTGCTCGATCATGAGTGTCAAAGACATATATTAGATTATATACCTTGACAATTTATGTGAGAGTTTATGCATGATTTTGAAATATAATGTTTTTTTTTTTTTTTTTTTTTTTTTTAGAATTAGTCAACAATGCAAGGAAAATGGTTTTCATGGGGTTCCTAGATTGTGAGAATAATTTTTAGAGAAAATTGATTGAGTTTTTAAAAAAAAATTTATGCAAAGAAAATAAATTTTCCCAATCTTTAGTTTTGTGCGAAATAGATTCCTAGACTCAGAAAAGATGAAATGGGAGAAAAATAAATTTCATGCAAGTATTAATTTGAAATATTTCAATATAATTTAGTCAACTTGTTCCATCATTCCTAATCCTAAACGCAAGTGGTTGAATAATTCACGCTTAAGGGGTTTTGTGAATATATCCGCAATGTTATCTTCCGATGCAACCTTTTCTATAGATATATTTCCTTTTTGTACATTATCCCTAAGAAAATGGTGACGTATTTCTATGTGTTTAGTCCTAGAGTGTTGCACCGGATTTTTACTTAAATCTATCGCACCTTTGTTATCGCACATAATGGGGACATTTTCTAACCTAATGCCATAGTCTATGAGAGCTTGTTTCATCCATAGTGCTTGTTGACATGCCTTTCCGGCGCTTACATATTCGGCTTCGGTGGTAGAAATAGCAAGAGCGGTTTGCTTCTTCGAAAACCAAGACGTTAGACAACATCCCATAAACGTTCAAATACCGCTAGTGCTCTTTCTATCTACGTAGTCTCCCGCATGATCCGAATCCGCATATACAATGGTTTCTATGCCGGATTCCTTAGGATACCATAATCCTAAGTGTATAGTGCCTTTAATGTATCGGAAGATACGCTTAACCGCTTCTAGGTGAGAGGTTTTGGGATCCTCTTGAAAACGGGCACAAAGGCAGACACTAAACATGATATCGGGTCTACTTGCCGTCAAGTATAGTAAACTACCTATCATTCCTCTATACTTGGAGTTATCTACGGACTCACCTTCATCGTCCTTTGTGAGCTTTACCTCCGTAGACATGGGTGTTTTTATGGGTTTTGAGTCTTCTAGGCCAAATTTCTTAAGCATTTCCTTAATGTACTTAGATTGGTTAAAGAATATTCCATCTTCTAATTGTTTTATTTGTAATCCTAGGAAGAAGTTAAGTTCACCCATCATACTCATCTCAAACTCATCATGCATGATTTTGGCAAATTCATCACACATGTCTTGACAAGTCGATCCAAATATAATGTCATCAACATATATTTGAACAATGATGAGATTAGGGTCTTTCCTTTTAGTGAAAAGAGTGTTATCTACCATTCCCATGGAATAATCATGTTTAATAAGAAAAGCTTTTAATCGATCATACCAAGCTTTGGGAGCTTGTTTGAGTCCATACAAAGCTTTCTTTAACTTATAAACATAATCAGGTTTTGCGAAGTCAATGAATCCTGGAGGTTGTGCCACATATACCTCCTCATTGATAAAACCGTTAAGGAATGCACTTTTCACATCCATTTGGAATAACTTAAAATCTAGGGCGCAAGCATAGGCAAGTAATATCCTAATTGATTCTAGTCTAGCTACGGGGGCATAAGTTTCATCATAATCAATTCTTTCTTGTTGATTATAACCTTGGGCAACTAACCTAGCTTTATTCCTAGTAACTATTCCATTCTCGTCTAACTTATTTCTATATACCCATTTGGTTCCTATGATGGTCATATCCTTTGGATTTGGGACTAGTTCCCAAACATCATTTGCCTTAAATTGATTTAATTCTTCTTGCATAGCTATAATCCAACTTTCATCCTTTAAAGCCTCACTAATATTCTTAGGTTCTATTGCTGAGAGGAAACAAAAGAAGTTGTTTTTATCTTGGGCTTGTGACCTAAGGGTTCTTTGGTTAAGATGTCCTATTATATTATCTAAAGGATGTGATCTAGATTCTTTAATATTACCGATTTCGTTATTTTCTAAGTGAGTTTCTTCATTGTCATTTCCTATGGGTTTTGTTTTACTAACCTCAATAGCTTCTTCTTCGACTAAATTATCATCTTCTAAAGGTAGCGTTTGTCACACCCCCAAAATCGGGTCCAGCGGAAGCATACGTGTAGCTGGGGTGTAACTCAATCGGTAACACAACACAAGTTCAAAAATGGTTTTCACTTTAACTATTTAGAATAAAATCATTTAATCAAAATGTTGAATTTACATCGTTAAAAGTAGTGCGGAAGTAGGCCCTTAAAATAGTTTAAAACGGTCCCCATATAAATAATCAGAGTCGTCTATGACCATGCCATGCCCTGCCAAAACCTCCTGTAGCGTGCCATATGCTTAAAACCTGAAAATACATGCTAAAGTGTCAACACGAGGTTGGTGAGTTCATAGAGTTTGTTTAACAAATAAAGTATATAGAAAATGATCACACAACAAAGGCATCGTAAATCCACTCAGTTGCAAGTCCCGCCATAAGAGACTTGTAACCTGTGTGTTTACAACCCACTGCTAAAATATAGTTGCATGTTTAGTAGTCAAGTACCCGCGGTCATAATAAGTCACAATATAAGCACCACCTATATAATAAGTCAAGGCCGCTCCGAACAAGGGAGACTTTATAATGTTGCTCCGAACATGGGAGACTTGAAGTCACTCCGCCACCTAGGCAATGAATTATTAGTCACTCCACCGACTTGGTGAAGAATTATTAGTCACTCCACCATGGCGAGAATTATTAAAGATGCTCTGAACAGGAGAGACTTAGCACGCTCCACCAATAAGGCGAGACTTTAGATCAAGAACGCTCCACCAAAAAGGTGAGACTTTGCACGCTCCACCAAAAATGGCGAGACTTTAGATCATAGTACGTACGGTACATTAAGGTCAAAAGTTTAAGTCAAGTTCAAAAGTCAAGTCAAGTTCAAAAGGTCAAGTAGTAATTCATGTAAAAACGAGCATGTATTCTCCCCCAAAAAGTTAACAAAACAATTTAAAAGAGTAGGGGCTATGACTCACCTGGTGCGATAGCAATGACGACAAAAGTGGATACACAGAAATGAGGTTCGATCTCTAACCGCGACCTATAATGAACGAATGATACGATCTACTTAAATTATGAGGGGATGCGATGAATGTACATGCACATGAAGCCTATACCACTCGTAGTTTGAAAATAAGTGTTGGCGTTGATTTATAGTGTTTCCATAACTTAAGAGAATATGTGCTATTAGAAGTTGTCAAATATATATATAGTTCGCCTAGTTTCAAAAGTGTATATCTTGGTCGTTTTAAGCTCGTTTTCTACGTTCTTTACATCCACGGATTCGTTTTAGTAAGTACTAATATATTTTTGATAACTCGGCTCCTCTAGGTTACGTTTAACGTCTCTATTTGCCTGTCGAAAACTGTCAAACAGCATGCAGTTTTTCAGAAAATAGTTTTCGTCGTTAAATTTACAAAAATCATATCTCCTTCGTTATAAGCTCGTTTTAATCCGTTCTTTCGCCAAAAGTTTCGTTTTTAAAAGTATTTTCTAAATATTTGGTCAAAAATTAACCATCAACCACTGATTTTCCCACGAAATAAAAATAGGGACAGTAGGTATTTTTATTGTTTCAAAAATCATTTCTAGGGTCCTAATCTAGTTCCATCTTCAATCAAACCACTTTCAATCACCACAAATCTAGTCTAATCTTACCATACACCTTCTTAGGGTGTCATGGGTTCCTAAACATCATAAATCAAGTGGATCTAACAAGGATCTAACTATAATCCATTTCTAGAGTTCAAAAGTTAGATATATATATAAATGAGTGGTATAACTAACATATGCATGTAGATCTTGAATGGAAATCATATGACCATAAAAATAACATGAAAAAATTATGAACAAGAGTTTGACAACTTACATAGAAAGATTATAGAGCTTGGATGAGTAAAACCAAAGAAACCTTGAGTTTTTAATACAAAACTCAAACAAGAACAACAAAAGGAACTAGAAAATGACTTGATCTTGGAAAATCCATGGTTTCTTCCTGTGTCTTTGTTCTTGGCCGAAAATGAGAAGAAGAAAGGAAGAAAAAAAAAAGTTGCTAGTTTGTTTGAAATATATCATGAAAGAAATGGGAAAGTAGTAGATATATGTGTGTATATATTATTGTTGGACAAGATCCACAATTTGGGGAAAAGGGTGGAAGAAATGGAAGAAAGTTGGGGACTAATTAATGATCTTGTCTTCAAAACACATGTATATGTTTAGTTTTAGTTGTGTATTGGGAGTTATCGGGTACCGAGTTAACTAAAAATAAATGTTAACGAGGTGAAATAAAATACGACGAAGTTGTAAAAGTTGTAAAATATTATTCCTGATGAGAATCGGGTGTTAAAATAATTATTGGGTTGAAATATCGCAAACCGACGGAGTTATAAGCTCCGACCGTAAAATATAGTAATTGATTTCAAAACACCGGGTAAATTAATAATATAATTTTTATATTATTATAATGAGTATAAAAAATGTGTTAGGATCATAGTTGGGATTGTCGGATCAATTATTCATAGTAATAGTTTATAAGATAACGTTTATTCGGTAGATAACCGTACGTATACAGAAATGACGCAACTCACGCATAAATGACAAATTTTCTCTGGAGGTGAATAGTGTTTTATGAATAGTAAAATTTTTGAACGCTTCTCAGAATATCAAACTGACCTCAAAGATGATGAATAGTAAAATGATGAATAGTGATCGATGAATAGTAACCGATGAATAGTAAATGTGAAAGTTCGGGAAAAGATCAGAATTTACGAGTTGTGACAGCGTTTTAGAAGGTGGTGGTGTTTCATCAAATGTTACATTTAGTGATTCCTCTACTTTCATTGAGTGTTTGTTAAGTATTATATATGCTTTACTATTTTGTGAGTATCCTAAAAATATTCCTTCATATGACTTTGGATCAAACTTAGTGAGGTAGTCCTTAGTGTTTAAGATATAGCATTTACTTCCAAATACTCTAAAGTAGCTTAAGTTAGGTTTTCTATTTCTTAATAACTCATAAGGAGTTTTTCCTAGAATTCTTCTAATTGATACCCTATTTAGAATATAAGTCGATGTATCTACGGCGTGACACCAAAATTTTTGTGGAATGGATTGTTCATTTAACATAGTTCTACTCATTTCTTGTAGTGACCTATTTTTTCTTTCTACTACCCCATTTGATTGAGGAGTACGAGGAGCGGAGAAATTATGAGATATTCCATTTAACTCACAATATTTTCCGAATTGTACTTCGTTATCAAATTCCCTTCCATGGTCCGTCCTAATGGCAACTATTGAGCATCCTAACTTATTTTGAATCATTTTGCTAAATATTTCGAATTTTTCAAAGGCTTGGGTTTTGTCACTTAAAAACCTAGTCCACGTGTATCGTGAGTAGTCATCTACTATTACTAAGGTATACTTGTTTCCTCCATAGCTCCGCACAGCGGATGGACCAAAAAGATCCATATGTAATAATTCTAGGCACCTAGTAGTGGATACTATATTCTTAGCTTTGTGGCTAGCATGAGCTTGTTTTCCAACTTTACATGCATCACAAAAATGTTTGTCATATTTTAGATTAGGCAAGTTTCTAACTAATTCCTTAGAGGCCAAAGATTGTATTTGTTGCATGTTAGCATGTCCTAATCTCCTATGCCACAATGTGGAGTTTTCGTCTAGGGTCGTTAGGCATATCCTATCTTCAGGTTTGTTTCCTAGTTTCATAACATATACACCTCCTTTCCTAATACCTCTACCTATAATTTTTCCATTCTTAATTATTTCGCTATCTTCTTCGGAAAAGATAACTTTACATTTATTATCGCATATTTGGCCTACACTAAGTAAGTTATATGTTAAATTATTAACTAGAAGGGGGGTTGAATAGTTTTACGTCGTTTTAATTGTTATAAAACAAATTGTTTAAAAGTTTTCGTTGATTTATAAAATATAGATTCGATGGTATATGAAATCTAGTTATACACAATATGAACAACACTAAGTATATATACTATGAAGCAATAATTATGTAAGTAATGAAATAAGTAAAAGATGGAAAGATCAAACCGAGAGACAAGCGATTTATAGTGGTTCGGCTACAAGGCACCTTCCTTGCCCTACTCCACTCCCCGAGCACCTAACTCGAGAGTTTTCTTCACTATATCAACAAGCTCCCTTATGGCGGAGAAAACCGTACACACCAATATACACACCAATATACACACCAATCTACACACCAATCTTCACACCAATCTTCACACCAATCTTCTTCACACCTAGCTTTTACACACCAATCTTCTACACACCTTCTTCTACACACCAATCTTCACAACTATCCTACTTCACTACTAATCGACTTCTACTATCTACACAACTATTCTCTAACAAATATTCACAACTAATCACACTATGAAATAATAATCAATGATGATGCACAAACAACTTAGATGTGGAGATCACAACTAGTTGTAATACTTCTTGTCTTGAGGGATAGAAGTATTCTTCTCTTGCACTTGAATGGATTATGTATGGATCACTTTGAAACAAAGATTTAAGAATGTATGATCAAAGGATTTATAGATTGGAAATGGAGATCTAGAACAGAAAGTTCTGGAGTGCAAAAGGTGGGGAAAAAATCCAGGTTTAAGGTGGTATTTATAGGCAAACGTTTCTGACAGAGGAGCGTGGCCGGTCCCCTTAAAGCATGGCCGGCCCCCTTAAAATTAAGGGGGCCGCCCCTTATAATTAAGGGGGCCGCCCAACTGTAACGGCCAGAAACTTTGTTTTTTAGTGGGGAAAGTTTATTTGGTGAAAAACTAACTGATTTTGGTTAAATATTTGAAATCATATATTTAGTATGTTTAAAACATTTTTCCTTATTACCAAAAGTGTTTTTCAAAAATATATAATAAGATTATATAATTAAATAAACTTTGTATTAGTTAATTAAATACCCCTTTGATCATACATTGCACTAAACACTTTGTTTATTCATACCTTAAGTGATTTGGATGTAAAGAGAAATATTAATCACCAAATACTTGTTTATGTCATAAGTTTTAGTTCTTTGAGGTTATATTTTGTAATGATCAAAACATAGAGATATTGATAAAAACTTAATAATGTTTTTAAGGCATTATTTATGTCAACAATTAATAAAAAAACATAGTATGATAATACCTTTTAATCATGAAAACGATTCTTTTTTGAATTTTTTTCAGCGATTCTTAATAATTTTTTGTCCTCATTCTTTTTGTTATTTTTCAGATTTTTTTGAATTCTTTTTTTTTTTTAATGTTACTGTGATATTAATCTGCACATCCCTACTTAAAAGGTAATCCGCACCAGATCCCTTCCCAATATATATATATATATATATATATATATATATATATATATATATATATATATATATATATATATATATATATATATATATATATATATATATATATATATATAAACTTTTTGAAATCGGTTGCAATATTGACGGATCCACTTGGGAGCCTGGTGAGGCACAAGTAATAAAATTTTCAAAAATGCCATTTCTGGACAGTTGCAACATCGATAACATCATTTTGCTTCTTCAGTACTATAGCCCAAAAATTATTTATGTTCAAAATTTTAGTATTTATGCATGCTATATAAAAAAAAATTGTGCAAGCCCTTCTCAAAGAACATTATGCAACTTATTTAAACCATGGACCTTGAACACCAACCTACTTGAAAAGGATTTGACCAACATCCTGGTGTGGGTTAAATTTCATGATGTTCCTCTTGCTATGTTTTCTGGGATGGTCTTAGTCTTCTTGCGACATTGATTGGTACACCCAAAATGTTAGATGCTTATACTAGCCAAATGTGCAAGGAATCATGGGGCCGTAGTAGTTTTGCTAGGTGCATGATTGAAGTTAAGGCGGATGAGGAGCATAGGGATAGCTTCAATGTTGAGATACATTTCCTTGATGGGACGGGTTCAACTATTGAAAAGATTCAGGTTGAATTTGAGTGAAAACCGCCTCGTTGTGATAAGTGTATGATTTTTTGTCATACTTTGGTTGATTGTCCTAAGTATGTTCTACCTACTACTCAGCCTACTACAAGTGTTAATGATGGTTTTAAAACGGTTAATACAAAGAAGAAGAGTAATAGTGGTGGTCAATCTGGTCCAAGTAAGGGAGGTTTTACTAAACCTGTTGTGGGGAAGAAGATACAACTGAAAGTTTTTTTTTTATAAAGTGTTTATCACTTCACGTACTAATTAGATTAGCTATGTGCTTCGAGTTAGGCACTATTGACTTTGGCACTAGAAATCCTAAAGAAACGTATTTGATGAGTAATAGTTACTATTTTATTCCTATACAAATCCTAAACTTCATATCTAGTTTCTTGAGCCGTGAATGACGAAAAGTATTGAAAAGATTTTGTTTACTCAGCGAATTATTTTAACCTTGCGAGGAATTGTTTTAGAACCGAGCGGTGAATATTTAAAATGATCTTTATGCCGACCGATGTTATTTGTAAACCTTAAAAATCAATTTTTCGGGAGAGAATATGAAAAATAATTGTTTTAGGTCCTTGACTTCAACCATTTAAAAAAAAACTAAACACTTGAGGGATCTATTTGCAATAACCTCAAACTAAACCAACACTTATACCCTAAACCTAAACTTTCTTTTCATTTTATCACCAAACACTCATCTCCTTCCTCCCTCTCCTCTCTTGCTCGGCAGCCACCCACAACCACCACACCTCCGCCACCACAACATCACCACCACCACTACAACACTCAAAATCTTCTCCTCTTTCCATTGGTACTATTCCATTAGTACTATTGATAGAGATGATTGTCCTAAGTATGTCACCACTGCCACCTATATCATCACTATCATCTTTAATCTTAGTCTAGTACATAGATCTACAAAGAAAAGGTAAGAACATGTATTTTTCATGTGGGTTGACTCTTGTACGAGTCAAACCTCACGTATTTCTTCATCTTGGGTACAAAAGATTGATGGTTTTTCACATCCTAACGATCCTTGGTTAATTAAAACATGAAACAAATGAGCTTGGTATCGATTGGCGAAAGTTTGGGTCGGTTTTGGTGTTCACCGAAGTCAAACCGTGGGTCAAACCCTCGGGTTTGTTTGATTTTCTTGAATTCTTGGTCATTGGTTCAATTATTATATGTTTTGGTTCATATTTGGTTGATTTGGGAAGCTTTGGATACATATTAGTTAAGATATATCATGTTTGGTTTCGGATTTAATTTGGGTCATGGGTTTAACCCACGACTTCTTGATGATTTTGTTGTTTTTGACCCATTTTGAGGCTTATGTTTGATTATTGATGCATATTGGGTGATTTAGTATTGATTTGGTTATGTTTGGAGCAAGTTGACACCATTTGGGTGTGTTTGGTTGCGTAGCCGAGGATCCACAAGGCCTCTTGGCCACGGGTTATGGCTCGTACAAGACCTAGCCGAGACCTCATGGTCATGGCCTTGGTCCTAATAGCCATCTTGTGATAGTTTACTTGATATGTTTATATTTTGGGTTACTTTGTTTGTGATTACTTGAAGATTTGACGTAAATGGTAAAATGGAAACTTGTGGTATATTATTTGGTTAATGTTGGATGTTGAAACTTGAGTATAAACGTGACTTGTGTTTACGTTGGATGAAAACTAGTGAATTGACGAAGTATATATAATTTTGAGTTGGTTGTAAAACGGTTTATATATATAATTTGGTTAAGGTTGGCATATGTAAATGGTTGCGAGAAATATGGAGATTGATATATGAATTTTTGATGTTAAGAGTTATTTGAGCAACTTGGTATTTATTTGGCTATATGACTTGTTGTGACATTTAAATGGTTATATATATATATATATATATATATATATATATATATGGTGACTAACGTTTGTTGTTATTGTGGAACGGGATGTTGAGACTCGGACACGTGGACTCGAATAAATAATAATTCATTATATATATATATATATATATATATATATATATATATATATATATATATATATATATATATATATATATATATATATATATATCCCCTTATATAATAAATAAGTGACGTAATAAATAAAAATAATAACGTAACAATAACTATTGACTATTAAGTTAGCTTAATAATTATCGGGACCTTATTAAACATATGATCTAACGAATTGGACTACGATTTAAGAATGAAAATATTTTGGAAATGATGATCCATAAAAGCTTACGATTTCTTCGATGCGAGTTATTAAATATTCGAGTGCACGTAAAAACAAGTCCAAAGTTAATTCTTTATTGTGATATTGATTTACCCTTTGTGATTGAGTTCCGGATTTGTTTAACGATAATAGGTCATTAATATGTATATTGGACCTACTGGACTGACGAGCCCAATGGGAGCTCGATATTGATATTAATTGACAATATTAACGAGAAATAATACATCCTACGACTATTATTGTGATATAACTTAGAGATCAATAAGTTATCAGTAAATGGTTGGACTTATCAAGTTGAAGAATTTGATAAACCATCAACCCTTCATACAACGACTTATCGATTTATGAGGTCACATCATAAGACCTCAACCTTTATGTGTAACGCGATCTTTACTTGCTATATGTCTTACATGCGGATATATACTTATGTGAACTACTTGATTTCTTGAGGCTTATGACGTTATGTGATTGCGTGAGTTATGCATCGATGACCTTTATTGAGGTATATTTTGGCGTAAAACCACTTGAGTTGAGACTTTGTCTCTAGCATCACACCGAACAATACCGAAACGCTACCAAGCGATAACCAAAACTTTTCAACAAACATTTCTTTCGAAAAACAAATGGAAACCATTTTGGAAACTATGGGAAAAGATTAACTTTTGAGGATATATTGAGCTAAGTCTTATATATATGATTAGGTTGTGCCAAGTCGATAGTTGCTGTGAAGTCTTAGCCATACTCTCTTTTGCATACTCGTGATTATTTTGATTTTGCTTGCTCTACTTGAGGTGAGTTTCATAGCCCGCTTTTACTCGTATTTTACCTCTTTCTAATCTTGGGGGAGAAAACATGCAACTATTTTCTCGGACCTGCTATTAAATTGTTTTGCTATTAGTGTTGACTAGTTAAGGTTAGATTGCTGTAGAGGTTGCCTTAGGCTAAGGCTACTTGGGACCTAGCTATACAATAGACATCTACATATGGCCTAGACCCAGGGCAGTAATGGGTGGTTCCATACTGTAGTGTTATCCTGGCTAGTGACGACCGCCGAGGGATCCACTCACTATGACCATTTATCTTCCTTAAGATAAGAAACTTATCGTTATGAATTGTTAAGAAGTTGGAATGCTTATCTATGCCTGCCTCTAGTCATACATAGCGCTTACTCTACAGGTCCACTATTACTTTAGAATTAAACCTATGAACTCACCAGCGAAAGCTGACCTTTTAAGCATGTTTTTCTCAGGTAATTAAATGCTTTTGGATGGCTTGGACTTGAAAGCTTGGTGATGGCATGGTTGAGGGAAATCGATGAAACTCTGATATTTTCTTTTATGGACCAACTTTATTTATTTTATTATGGGCTTTCCGTACTCTAATATTTGGATGAATGTAAACTTTAACTTGATGTTGACTTTTGTTTACATTACATCTATGATATCTTGTTATCTATACGTGTGATGATGCCAATTCATGTAGCACCCCGAAAGCTTCTAAGTCTTCCGCTGTATCAAATTTTGGGGGTGTTAGTGATTGGTATCAGAGCTCTGGTTATAGAGAACTAGTTGCATAATGTAAACCTAAACTATAACCTCTTTTGAAACATCGATCCTCGACCAACGCATGCTAGCTGCCGAGCCGAAGCCTTCATCTAAGATAAGTTTTGAAAATTTTATAAGATTATAATGCGAATATATCTTGGGGTTTAGAAGCGAGAAATTGAGAATATGATTTGAGTTTAGAAATGGTTATTATGCGATATTTCGATTTATTGATTTTGACTAGCGAATTTGAAAGATTTTGTGCATATTGAATTGTGATTAGCATATTGATTTACGTGTTATACAGTTTGATTATTTTGGATATTGCGGTATTTATAAATGCTATTTTGGAAATATGATTTGTGCGTATGAGTTCCGTTCGAGTTTAACTTTTATTGTTGATGTTGAGTCGTACGAAATGGTTTTTTAGAAACTCTTACACCTATCCCTACGCCATTGTTACAGACTATGCCTTCCCCTACTTTCGATGTATCTGAGGACATCCTTGCTAGCCTAGACCGCTTAGCACAGATTCCGATGATTCCAGATCAGGATGATCCTTATGAGTGTTAGCATTAAAAATATATATTGAAAAGTGATGGTCATTCTCATATTAGAACTTTGTGTCGTTTGTTAATATAAGTAATAGATTAGTCATTGGGCTTTAGACTTGGTAAGCTAATATGTTAAGTGATATATTATGTAAGTCTTTAATATGAAATGTAATCCAAGTCCAAGCCCAAGCCCAAGCCCATAGAAAGCCTTAGGGCATCTCTTATAACTTACTATATAAATACCTCAAAGGCTCATTTGAGGTGTGTGCTTATGTGTGTATTGTGTGTATTTTCTTTAATAAAAGTTCTCATCTTTCTCTCTTGTCTCTCATATTCCAATGCCACATACATCCATACAAGTCACCATCTCTACTTCATCTTTGCTTCTATATTTGTGTTAAAGTTGATATCTAAGGTCCTATAAGTGGTATCAATCGCCAAACAATGATTTAGGAGTGTTGGGAGTTTGTTTGTTTCGAGTTTTTTAGCTTATTACACGTTTTTTATCCAAAAAGTTCATTACTTTTCTTGTTTTCCTTGGTCTTTAACACTTTTTTGATTATAAACTAGTGTTATAAACCTTTTCTAACAAGAAAGTTTCAATCTTTTTGAAGTTTCAAAGCTTAAAAAATTTCAACATTATTCTTGTACATGTTTTCTACAACACAAAAAATTTCCATAAAATCACCAAGTTTGCAACTTTCTTTAAGTTTTGGAGTTTTTATAAATAGAAGTATAAGAATCTTGTAATACAAAATTCATTTGGGTGAGCTTTTAGCAAATTCAAAATTCTGGCAAACTTTCTAGAACACAATTGTACCATATTTCTAGAACACAAAAGTTTCAAGAATACATTTGTACCAAGTTTTGAGATTACACCTCGTTGATCCTTAACTGTTACCGTTGCTTACTCGGTATTTTCCTTACTTGTATAAGTGAGAAAACACTTCGACTCGTGGTATACTCTCTAAATTGTATAATTTAGAAAGTTTTGGTGCTAAGTTTCTAGAACACTGAAAAGTTTCTAGAACACTGAAAAGTTTCTAAAACACTGAAAAGTTTCGAGAACATAGAAAAGTTTCGAGAACACTGAAAAGTTTCGAGAACACAGAAAAGTTTCATGAACACTGAAAAGTTTCTAAAACACTGAAAAGTTTCTAGAACACTGAAAAGTTTCTAAAATACTGAAAAGGTTCTAGAACACTGAAAAGTTTCTAAAACACTGAAAAGTTTCTAGAACATTTAAAAGTTTCTAAAACACTAAAAAGTTTCTACACACACCTCCTATTTCATTGGAACGATCCAAGAATCAACTTTATCCATCTACACTTCATCAATGGCAACTCAGCAAGACATTCATGCAGCCGGTGCGGAAAACCGACCTCCAATGCTTGAAAAAGGTGGTTATCTTCCTTGGTCAAGCCGCATGCTTCGTTACATCAAAACAAAGCCTGATGGTAAACTAATGATCAAATCAATTGAAAATGGTCCATTTAAGCCAAGACAAATTCAAGTTGAAGGCAATCTGAATGACACACCTCCTACTCAACCATTCATGCGTGACCAAACTGAAGAAGATTATACAGATGCAGACAGGAAGCAGATCGCCGCTGATGATATGGCAATGCATTTAATCCAAACTTGGATTACCACGCGAGATCTTTGCTGCGGTCGACAGCTGTCAAACTGCTCATGATATGTGGGAACGCGTTAGAAGGATTTGTCATGGAACAGAGATTGGACAACAAGACGTTGAAATCAAACTTCTAACTGAATGGGAGAACTTTACATCTACTAAAGGTGAACAGATTGAACCATACTACACAAGGTTTTGCACTTTAATGAATGAATTAATCAGAAACAAGTTGACACCATGAACAATTGCAACAAACATCAAATTCATCAATAACCTTCCAGAAGAATGGGGTCGTTATGTTACAATTGTCAACCAAACAAAGGATTTACAAAAGGTGAATTACGATCAACTCTATGACTTCCTGAAGTAAAACCAAACTGAGGCTAATGAAGTAAGGAAAGAAAGATTGGCAAAGAATCATGATCCTCTTGCATTAATTGCTACTACACCAACACCGTTACCAGTGAAAACACAACAACCATCATCATCTTCCACTCGCAACTACATGCAACCATCATGCATTCAACAACCAACACCGGTCTACCAACAACAATTCTACCCACAGGAACAACAACATGTTATTCCACAACAGCAATACCCACAATTCCAAGAACCAAAATTCACTGAAAATGATGACGCTACTGCAGCCTTAACACAAGCATTTGCTTTTCTGACTAAGGCATTCCAAGGACGCTATTCTACACCAACAAACAACAACCAAAGGATTTCATCGAATACTCGCAACAAGCAGATCGCTCAGTCGAGTCGCAATATGGGAAACGGAGGCCAAATGGTTGGAGTTTATGGGAATCAGCAGGGATATGCTACTGGATTTAACATGGGTATTCAGCATATGCAGAATCAGTTGGGTCAGTATGCAGGGAATCAGATTGGTCAGTATGCAGGGAATCAGATGGGTCAGTTTGTTGGAAATCAAAGGGATCAGAATGTTAGTAATCAGGCAATGGGTAATCAGAATAGGAATGTTGCAGCTCCAATTGTTGGGAATAATGGAAATATGAATCAGGGTAATCCGGTAAACTGTTTCAAGTGTCAGGGTATAGGTCATATGGCAAGGAACTGTCCTACTAAGCCGAACAAAAAAGACCTAGCATACTTGCAGAAAGCACTGTTGTTGGCACAAAAGAATGAGGTCGAGTTTCAGTTGAACGCGGAGGAGAATGATTTTATGGCTCTTATGGATGACATGGAAGATAGAGAGGATATCAATGCGAAATGCATATTCGTGGCGAATCTTCAGGAAGCGAAGTATGACACGGATTCTGACACACTTCCTGTTTATGACATCAATGCACCATCTGAGGTATCAAATTTCAACACATGTCACAATAATGATATATTTGATATGTCTCCTCATGAGGAACGACATTCTAAGAAGCTAGCACCCAATTATGATAAATATCTGGACACGCCAAGTAGTAGCAATACTCCTTCAGCAACTCCAGATGTGAATCAGAATGGAGGCTTCGTTTCACAGCATGCTGAGAATGATGAGGAAACACGTGCTTTGTTTGAATCATTATTGAATAATTGTCATATTGAAATTGAAAATGTGAAAAGGGTCAATCGCGATGTTAAGGCCGCGTATGTTAAATTGACCACTGAGCTTGAGAGTTACAAGGAAAACGTTAAAGCTATTGAATTTCATACCAAAATATTGTCTGAATTAGAAACTGGTTATCAAAATTCCGTTTCAAGGGAAAAACAATTGCAACTCAAGTTTGATACACTTGATGTTAATTCTTTCAAGAAGATAAAATCTTTAAACGCTGAAATTTCTGATTTACAAAACCAACTTTCTAAACAAAAAACAGCTTATACCAATCTTGAAAAAGAAAGGGATGAGTTTAAAAAGGACTTTGCAAAGAAAGAAGATAAACTTTTGGAAGAAATCGTAGATTCAGAATACATGATTGCACATTTAGAGGAATTAGTGGTTAAGTCAGGCCAGTCAAGTCAAACAATGAAAATGATTTCAAATTAAACTAATCCGATTTACCATACGAAACATAAAATGGCTCTTGGTAACACTACTCCTTGTAATCTCAAGAAAGTTCAGCAAGAACAAAATGTTTTGTATAATGGTCCTCCCGTCGTTCGGGATTCTGTGCAAACGATGGAACTTGTCGAAGAGAGCATAAATAAAATGAAACAAAAGGATTTGAAACCCATTGATTACAACAAATTGAACAAACTTTCGGGAATTACTTTTGTTCCACAAACAGAACCATCTGTGTTTTCCATAAAACGACCATTCGCGAAATTCTTTTCTAAAACGAAAGTTGTTTCCAAATCTCTTTCAAAAATGGAACAAATGTCTTCTAACAACACTTTTAATACAAGTGAGGCTAGAGACATTCTTGATGACGTTAAAAAGAGAATTCAAGAACTTCAAAATATTGTTAAATCAAAAACTACTATCAGTATTAACGACAAGCATTCTAGTTTTCATATCGAACAGAAAAAGGTGTTTGAAAATGAAATTACTATCCCACTGAATAACATCAGTGCGAGAGTAATCCATTTTGAAAACGCTTTATATGACACGTATGTTATCAAGCTTAAAGGTCTTGGTAGAAAGTAATTTCGTTTTCATAGGAGTCTGATGGTATCTTTTGAGTAGTGGTTTTTTCTTATTTAAAGAATTGGAAGTATCTTGTTATGTAAGTTTTTACGCCTATGAAAACGATTCTTTTTCGAATTTTTATCAACGATTCTTAATAATTTTTTTTACTTTTTCTTTTTGTTATTTTTCAGATTTTTTTGAATTCCTTTTTTTTTTTTTTGAATGTTACTGTGATATTAATCTGCACATCCCTACTTAAAAGGTAATCCGCACCTGATCCCTTTCCTATATATATATATATATATATATATATATATATATATATATATATATATATATATATATATATATATATATATATATATAAACTATCTGAAACCGGTTGCAATATTGACGGATCCACTTGGGAGCCTGGTGTGGCACAAGTAATAAAATTTTCAAAAATGCCATTTCTGGACAGTTGCAACATCGATCATATCATTTTGCTTCTTCAGTACTATAGCCCAAAAATTATTTATGTTCAAAATTTTAGTATTTATGCATGCTATGTAAAAAAAATTGTGCAAGCCCTTCTCAAAGAACATTATGCAACTTATTTAAACCATGGACCTTGAACACCAACCTACTTGAAAAGGATTTGACCAACATCCTGGTGTAGATTAAATTCCATGATGTTCCCCTTGCTATGTTTTCTGAGATGGTCTTATTCTTCTTGCCACATTGATTGGTACACCCAAAATGTTGGATGCTTATACTAGCCAAATGTGCAAGGAATCATGGGGCCGTAGTAGTTTTGCTAGGTGCATGATTGAAGTTAAGGCGGATGAGGAGCATATGGATAGCTTCAATGTTGAGATACATTTCCTTGATGGGACGGGTTCAACTATCGAGAAGATTCGGGTTGAATTTGAGTGAAAACCGCCTCGTTGTGATAAGTGTATGATTTTTTGTCATAATTTGGTTGATTGTCCTAAGTATGTTCTACCTACTACTCAGCCTACTACAAGTGTTAATGATGGTTTTAAAACGGTTAATACAAAGAAGAAGAGTAACAGTGGTGGTCAATCTGGTCCAAGTAAGGGAGGTTTTACTAAACCTGTTGTGGGGAAGAAGATGCAATATTGTAATAACTGTTAATTTTGGGACCCCTTTTATAACTTTACTGCATTAAATTTGAAAAATGTGAAACTTGAATTATCAATAATTTTATTGAGTTTTGGAAGCATCGTTGAAAACTGAAAGTTTTTTTTTATAAAGTGTTTATCACTTCACGTTCTAATTAGATTAGCTATGTGCTTCGAGTTAGGCACTATTGACTTTGGCACTAGAAATCCTAAAGAAACGTATTTGATGAGTAATAGTTACTATTTTATTCCTATACAAATCCTAAACTTCATATCTAGTTTCTTGAGCCGTGAATGACGAAAAGTATTGAAAAGATTTTGTTTACTCAGCGAATTATTTTAGCCTTGCGAGGAATTGTTTTAGAACCGAGTGGTGAATATTTAAAATGATCTTTATGCCGACCGATGCTATTTGTAAACCTTAAAAATAAATTTTTCGGGAGAGATTATGAAAAATAATTGTTTAAGGTCCTTGACTTCAACCAATTTATAAAAACTAAAACACTTGAGGGATCTATTTGCAATAACCTCAAACTAAACCAACACTTATACCCTAAACCTAAACTTTCTTTTCATTTTATCACCAAACACTCATCTCCTTCCTCCCTCTCCTCTCTTGCTCGGCAGCCACCCACAACCACCACACCGCCGCCACCACCACTACAACACTCAAAATCTTCTCCTCTTTCCATTGGTACTATTGATAGTGATGATTGTCCTAAGTATGTCACCACCGCCACCTATATCATCACTATCATCTTTAATCTTAGTCTAGTACATAGATCTACAAAGAAAAGGTAAGAAAATGTATTTTTCATGTGGGTTGACTCTTGTACGAGTCAAACCTCAAGTATTTCTTCATCTTGGGTACAAAAGATTGATGGATTTTCACATCCTAACGATTCTTGGTTAATAAAAACATGAAACAAATGAGCTTGGTATTGATTGGCGAAAGTTTGGGTCGGTTTTGGTGTTGACCGAAGTCAAACCGTGGGTCAAACCCTCGGGTTTGTTTGATTTTCTTGAATTCTTGGTCATTTGTTCAATTATTATGTGTTTTGGTTCATATTTGGTTGATTTGGGAAGCTTTGGATACATATTAGTTAAGATATATCATGTTTGGTTTCGGATTTAATTTGGGTCATGGGTTTAACCCACGACTTCTTGATGATTTTGTTGTTTTTGACCCATTTTGAGGCTTATGTTTGATTATTGATGCATATTGGGTGATTTAGTGTTGATTTGGTTATGTTTGGAGCAAGTTGACACCATTTGAGTGTGTTTGGTTGCGTAGCCGAGGATCCACAAGGCCTCTTGGCCACGGGTTATGGCTCGTACAAGACCTAGCCGAGACCTCATGGTCATTGCCTTGGTCCTAATAGCCATCTTGTGATAGTTTACTTGATATGTTTATATTTTGGGTTACTTTGTTTGTGATTACCTGAAGATTTGACGTAAATGGTAAAATGGAAACTTGTGGTATATTATTTGGTTAATGTTGGATGTTGAAACTTGAGTATAAACGTGACTTGTGTTTACGTTGGATGAAAACTAGTGAATTGACGAAGTATATATAATTTTGAGTTGGTTGTAAAACGGTTTATATATATAATTTGGTTAAGGTTGGCATATGTAAATGGTTGCGAGAAATATGGAGATTGATATATGAATTTTTGATGTTAAGTGTTATTTGAGCAACTTGGTATTTATTTGGCTATATGACTTGTTGTGACATTTAAATGGTTATATATATATATATATATATATATATATATATATATATATATATATATATATATATATATATATATATATATATATATATATATATATATACACATGGTGACTAACGTTTGTTGTTATTGCGATATCGAGAAATGGAGTGCCTGATTGTGATTTACCGGAGTTATAAGGATTAAAACTTTTAGATGACGGAGATAGGTTAGTACGAGTGCCGTAGACGGCCTCGCATTGTTGTAGTTTGTGAAGTGTGGATTGGATTTCGGGATATATATTGGATTGATATTTATTATGACGATACTTGACTTGAGACTTTGTGCACGTTGAGGTCGCCTTGACTTTCTAGTCTTGGTTGGCTTCGACAATGACGTCACATTGGACATGGACTTTGACTTGTTATGTGGACCGGGAAGTTGTGACTCAGACACGTGGACTCGAATAAATAAAAATTTATTAAATATCGTTTATTCCGTATAACTTATATATAATATGACTCTATATATATATATATATATATATATATATATATATATATATATATATATATATATATATATACTTATATAATAAATAAGTGACGTAATAAATAAAAATAATAACGTAACGATAACTATTAACTATTAAGTTAGCTTAATAATTATAGGGACCTTATTAAACATATGATATAACGAATTGAACTACGATTTAAGAATGAAAATATTTTGGAAATGATGATCCATAAAAACTAATGATTTCTTCGATGCGAGTTATTAAATATTCGAGAGCACGCAAAAACAAGTACAAAGTTAATTCTTTATTGTGACATTGATTTACCCATTGTGATTGAGTTCCGGATTTGTTTAACGATAATAGGTCATTAATATTTATATTGGACCTATTGGACTGACGAGCCCAATGGGAGCTCGATATGGATATTAATTGACACTATTAACGAGAAATAATACATCCTACGACTATTATTGTGATATAACTTAGAGATCAATAAGTTATCGGTAAATGGTTGGACTTATCAAGTTGACGAATTTGATAAACCATCAACCCTTCATACAACGACTTATTGATTTATGAGGTCACATCATAAGACCTCAACCTTTATGTGTAACGCAATCTTTACTTGCTATATGTCTTACATGCGGATATATTCTTATGTGAACTACTTGATTTCTTGACGCTTATGACGTTATGTGATTGCGTGAGTTATGCATCGATGACCTTTATTGAGGTATATTTTGGCGTAAAACCACTTGAGTTGAGACTATGTCTCTAGCATCACACCGAACGATACTGAAACGATACCAAGCGATAACCAAAACTTTTCAACAAACATTTCTTTCGAAAAACAAATGGAATCCATTCAGGAAACTATGGGAAAAGATTAACTTTTGAGGATATATTGAGCTAAGTCTTATATATATGATTAAGTTGTGCCAAGTCGATAGTTGCTGTGAAGTCTTAGCCATACTCTCTTTTGCATACTCATGATTATTTTGATTTTGCTTGCTCTACTTGAGGTGAGTTTCATAGCCCCGCTTTTACTCGTATTTTACTTCTTTCTAAACTTGGGGGAGAAAACATGGAACTATTTTCTCGGACCTACTATTAAATTGTTTTGCTATTAATGTTGACTAGTTAAGGTTAGATTGCTGTAGAGGTTGCCTTAGGCTAGGGCTACTTGGAACCTAGCTATACAATAGACTTCTACATATGGCCTAGACCCAGGACAGTAATGGGTGGTTCCTTACTGTAGCGTTATCCTGGCTAGTGACGACCGCCGAGGGATCCACTCACTATGACCACTTATCTTCCTTAAGATAAGAAACTTATCGTTATGAATTGTTATGAAGCTGGAATGCTTATCTATGCCTGCCTCTAGTCACACATAGCGCTTACTCTACAGGTCCACTATTACTTTAGATTCAAACCTATGAACTCACCAGCGAAAGCTGACCTTTTAAGCATGTTTTTCTCAGGTAATTAAATGGTTTTGGATGGCTTGGACTTGAAATCTTGGTGATGGCATGGTTGAGGGAAATCGATGAAACTCTGATATTTTCTTTTATGGACCAACTTTATTTATTTTATTATGGGCTTTCCGTACTCTAATATTTGGATGAATGTAAACTTTAACTTGATGTTGACTTTTGTTTACATTACATCTATGATATCTTGTTATCTATACGTGTGATGATGCCAATTCATGTAGCACCCCGAAAGCTTCTAAGTCTTCCGCTGTATCAAATTTTGGGGGTGTTACAGATTGGTATCAGAGCTCTGGTTATAGAGAACTAGTTGCATCATGTAAACCTAAACTATAACCGCTTTTGAAACATCGATCCTCGACCAACGCCAGCCAGCTGCCGAGCCGAAGCCTTCATCTGAGATAAGTTTTGAAAATTTTATAAGATTATAATGCGAATATATCTTGGGGTTTAGAAGCGAGAAATTGAGAATATGATTTGAGTTTAGAAATGGTTATTATGCGATATTACGATTGATTGATTTTTGACTAGCGAATTTGAAAGATTTTGTGCATATTGAATTGTGATTAGCATATTGATTTACGTGTTATGCTATTTGATTATTTTGGATTTTGCGGTATTTATAAATGCTATTTTGGAAATATGATTTGTGCGTGTGAGTTCCATTCGAGTTAAACTTTTATTGTTGATGTTGAGTCATACGAAATGGTTATTTTGAAACTCTTACACGTATCCCTACGCCGTTGTTACAGACTATGCCTTCCCCTACTTTCGATGTATCTGAGGACATCCTTTCTAGCCTCGACCGTTTAGCACGGATTCCGATGATTCCAGATCAGGATGATCCTTATGAGTGTTAGCATTAAAAATATATATTGAAAAGTGATGGTCATTCTCATATTAGAACTTTGTATCGTTTGTTAAGATAAGTAATAGATTAGTCATTAGGCTTTGGACTTGGTAAGCTAATATGTTAAGTGATATATTATGTAAGCCCTTAATATGAAATGTAATCCAAGTCCAAGCCCAAGCCCATAGAAAGCCTTAGGGCATCTCTTATAACTTACTATATAAACACCTCAAAGGCTCATTTGAGATGTGTGCTTGTGTGTGTATTGTGTGTGTTTTCTTTAATAAAAGTTCTCATCTTTCTCTCTTGTCTCTCATATTCCAATGCCACATACATCCATCCAAGTCACCATCTCTACTTCACTTTTGCTTCTATATTTGTGTTAAAGTTGATATCTAAGGTCCTACAAGTGGTATCAATCGCCAAACAATGATTTAGGAGTGTTGGGAGTTTGTTTGTTTCGAGTTTTTTAGCTTATTACACGTTTTTTATCCAAAAACTTCATTACTTTTCTTGTTTTTCTTGGTCTTTAACACTTTTTTGATTACAAACTAGTGTTATAAACCTTTTCTAACAAGAAAGTTTCAATCTTTTTGAAGTTTCAAAGCTTCAAAAATTTCGACTTTATTCTTGTACTTGTTTTCTAGAACATAAAAAATTTCCATAAAAATCACCAAGTTTGCAACTTTCTTTAAGTTTTGGTGTTTTTATAAATAGAAATATAAGAATCTTGTAATATAAACTTCATTTGGGTGAGCTTTTAGCAAATTCAAAATTCTTGCAAACTTTCTATAACACAATTGTACCGTATTTCTAGAACACAAAAGTTTCGAGAATACATTTGTACCAAGTTTCGAGATTACACCTCGTTGATCCTTAAGTGTTACCGTTGCTTACTCGGTGTTTCCCTTGCTTGTATAAGTGAGAAAACAGTTCGACTCATGGTATACTCTCTAAATTGTATAATTTAGAAAGTTTTGGTGCTAAGTTTCTAGAACACTAAAAGGTTTCTAAAATACTGAAAAGTTTCTAGAACACTGAAAAGTTTCGAGAACACAGAAAAGTTTCATGAACACTGAAAAGTTTCTAAAACACTGAAAAGTTTCTAGAACACTGAAAAGTTTCTAAAACACTGAAAAGTTTCTAGAACACTGAAAAGTTTCTAAAACACTGAAAAGTTTCTAGAACACTTAAAAGTTTCTAAAACACTAAAAAGTTTCTACATACACCTCCTATTTCATTGGAACGATCCAAGAATCAACTTTATCCATCTACACTTCATCAATGGCAACTCAGCAAGACATTCATACAGCCGGTGCGGAAAACCGACCTTCAATGCTTGAAAAAGGTGGTTATCTTCCTTGGACAAGCCGCATGCTTCGTTACATCAAAACAAAGCCTGATGATAAACTAATGATCAAATCAATTGAAAATGGTCCATTTAAGCCAAGACAAATTCAAGTTGAAGGCAATCTGAATGACACACCTTCTACTCAACCATTCATGCGTGACCAAACTGAAGAAGATTATATAGATGCAGACAGGAAGCAGATCGCCGCTGATGATATGGCAATGCATTTAATCCAAACTTGGATTACCACGTGAGATCTTTGATGCGGTCGACAGCTGTCAAACTGCTCATGATATGTGGGAACGCGTTAGAAGGATATGTCATGGAACAGAGATTGGACAACAAGACGTTGAAATCAAACTTCTAACTGAATGGGAGAACTTTACATCTACTAAAGGTGAGCAGATTGAATCATACTACACAAGGTTTTGCACTTTAATGAATGAATTAATCAGAAACAAGTTGACACCACGAACAATTGCAACAAACATCAAATTCATCAATAACCTTCCAGAAGAATGGGGTCGTTATGTTACAATTGTCAACCAAACAAAGGATTTACATAAGGTGAATTATGATCAACTCTATGACTTTCTGAAGCAAAACCAAGCTGAGGCTAATGAAGTAAGGAAAGAAAGATTGGCAAAGAATCGTGATCCTCTTCCATTAATTGCTACTACACCAACACCGTTACCAGTGAACACACAACAACCATCATCATCTTCCACTCACAACTACATGCAACCATCATGCATTCAACAACCAACACCGGTCTACCAACAACAATTCTACCGACAGGAACAACAACATGTTATTCCACAACAGCAATACCCACAATTCCAAGAACCAAAATTCACTGAAAATGATGAAGCTACTGCAGCCTTGACACAAGCATTTGCTTTTCTGACTAAGGCATTCCAAGGACACTATTCTACACCAACAAACAACAACCAAAGGATTTTATCGAATACTCGCAATAGGCAAATCGCTCAGCCGAGTTTCAATATGGGAAACGGAGGCCAAATGGTTGGAGTTTATGGGAATCAGCAGGGATATGCTACTGGATTTAACATGGGTAATCAGCATATGCAGAATCAGTTGGGTCAGTATGCAGGGAATCAGATTGGTCAGTATGCAGGGAATCAGATGGGTCAGTTTGTTGGAAATCAAAGGGATCAGAATGTTGGTAATCAGGCAATGGGTAATCAGAATAGGAAGGTTGCAAATCCAATTGTTGGGAATAATGGAAATATGAATCAGGGTAATCCGGTAAAGTGTTTCAACTGTCAGGGTGTAGGTCATATGGCAAGGAACTGTCCTACTAAGCCGAACAAAAGAGACCCATCGTACTTGCAGAAAGCTCTGCTGTTGACACAAAAGAATGAGGTCGGGTTTCAGTTGAACAAAGAGGAGAATGATTTTTTGGCTCTTATGGATGACATGGAAGATAGAGAGGATATCGATGCGAACTGCATATTCATGGCGAATCTTCAGGAAGCGAAGTATGACACGGATTCTAACACACTTCCTGTTTATGTCACCAATGCACCATCTGAGGTATCAAATTCCAACACATGTCACAATAATGATATATTTGATATATCTCCTCACGAGGAACGGCATTCTGAGAAGCTAGCACCCAATTATGATAAATATCTGGACACGCCAAGTAGTAGCAATACTCCTTCAGCAACTCCAGATGTGAATCAGAATGGAGGCTTCGTTTCACAACATGCTGAGAATGATGAGGAAACACGTGCTTTGTTTGAATCATTATTGAATAATTGTCATATTGAAATTGAAAATGTAAAAAGGGTCAATCGCGATGTGAAGGCCGTGAATGTTAAATTGACCGCTGAGCTTGAGAGTTACAAGGAAAACGTTAAAGCTTTTGAATTTCATAACAAAAGGTTGTCTGAATTAGAAACTGGTTATCAAAATTCCGTTTCAAGGGAAAAACAATTGCAACTCAAGTTTGATACACTTGATGTTAATTCTTTCAAGAAGATAAAATCTTTAAACGCTGAAATTTCTGATTTACAAAACCAACTTTCTAAACAAAAAACAGCTTATACCAATCTTGAAAAAGAAAGGGATGAGTTGAAAAAGGACTTTGCAAAGAAAGAAGACAAACTTTTGGAAGAAATCGTAGAGTCAGAACACATGATTGCACATTTAGAAGAATTAGTGGTTAAGTCGGGCCAGTCAAGTCTAACAATGAAAATGATTTAAAATCAAACTAATCCGATTTACCATACGAAATGTAAAATGGCTCTTGGTAACACAACTCCTTGTAATCTCAAGAAAGCTCAGCAAGAACATAATGTTTTGTATAATGGTCCTCCCGTCGTTCGGGATTCTGTGCAAATGATAGAACTTGTCGAAGAGAGCATAAATAAAATGAAACAAAACGATTTAAAACCCATTGATTACAACAAATTGAACAAACTTTCGGGAATTACTTTTGTCACAAACAGAACGATCTGTGTTTTCCATAAAACGACCATTCACAAAATTCTTTTCTAAAAAGAAAGTTGTTTCCAAATCTCTTTTAAAAATAGAACAAATGTCTTCTAACAACACTTTTAATACAAGTGAGGCTAGAGACATTCTTGATGACGTTAAAAATAGAATTCAAGAACTTCAAAATATTGTTAAATCTAAAACTACTATCAGTATTAACGACTGGCATTCTAGTTTTCATATCGAACAGAAAAAGGTGTTTGAAAACGAAATTACTATCCCACTGAATAACATCAGTGCGAGAGTAATCCAGTTTTGAAAACGCTTTATATGACACGTATGTTATCAAGCTTAAAGGTCTTGGTAGAAAGTAATTTCGTTTTCATAGGAGTCTGTTGGTATCTTTTGAGTAGTGGTTTTTTCTTATTTAGAGAATTGGAAGTATCTTGTTATGTAAGTTTTTTCGCCTACGTAACGGGCTGAGATATGGGATTCACCCATAGCCTTAGTACTTAAACGTTTTTTGAAATAATATATTTACTAGGTCTTTTGACCTTTTATCAAAAAAAAAACAAAAAACAAAAAAAAAAAGAAAAAAAAAAAAAACATTTTGCAATACCTCCCAAAAATTCTAGGTCAATCCCTTTGTAGCAAGCAAAAATAGCGACACACTTAGTGTATTACCGTTTTCTAACAAATGTTTTTCGATAGGAAAAACATGAACTTCGGTGTAAAAGTATGGATAACTAGTTAGATATGTCACAACTAGGGACAACAAATGATGTGTCCCTAAAGGCATCACTACGAGCCTCTTTCTGCATTGCGGTGCTCTGTGTCATAAAAAAGGATTGGAACTATTCAAGATATTTCAAAAATGAAAGTAACATGCTTCATTTCACATTAAACAAAAAGTCGACTTTATGATTAGATTCGGCTATTATCCGATAGATTTGAACTTACCAGATTTATGGGTTATCAAATCAAGCAAGACAATATGATAAATCTTATGTTTGACGTTTCTATAGTTGGATGAACAAACGTCTCAAGAAAAATAAGAGAATTGAAACGGTTTTTGTCGTATTGTAATATATCACATGTAATTACACACAATAATATGCACCGTATATTGTGTTCTTTCTTTTTTTTCTTTAACCTCATTAATGTCTGAGTATGGTATTCAATGAATCAAACTAATATCATCTCAAATTATAGTGATCTGAATATTGTTTTATGGATAAACTAAAGAAGCATTGAATTAAGATAAATGTTGTTAGGAATTTGTGGCCTTACTTTTTTTTGAACGGCTTGATCACCTAGTGGGGGGGCTAGACGTTGTCTTAACCGGGCCCGGCTAGCACTTGGCCCCCAAATCGCCTTGTTCACCCGATGGGAGGAAAACCTCCAACCTAAGCCGCCCGTAGGCACGACACTTAAACTTGGAGTAAACCCCGCCTTATCAAGACTCGAACCCCCGCCACTGGGAGGCTTGAGCCCATCACTTAAGGACTTGATGAGAACCAACTGCGCTATGCAGCCGTTCTCAAATAGAATGTGGCCTTACTACATATGTGCATTTCTTGTAGAAACGCAATCACTTTGTTAGTCAAGAGGCGCGCCGAAGATCAAAATTTTAACGATATCAAGACCTTCACTTTTAATTGGATTGTAAGAGATGTAGAAGTTTTCCTTAAATTGGATAGAGTGGTTTAATTATCATTGTAATATTTTCAATGTTTTGTTAGTTTTACGCTGTTAGTCATTAAAACATAATATTTTCAATGTTTTGACGGTACAATTTATCATTATTTATGTATAATACTATCGTTGAAAACTTAATAAGAATTTTTTGCAATTGATTATTAATAGGTTCGTTATTGCTAACGGTCTAAAATAACAATAAATGTGAAATTGTGTGGTTTTTTTTTTTTTTTTTTTTTTTTTTTTTTTTTTTTTTTTTGTAATTGCAGCCAAAGAGGACATCCCGATAAGATCCCCGATTAATATGAAGTGGGTTTGAGAGACCATCACGCCCCAACGAGGCGCCCCGCTTAGATCCCCAATGGGGATCGGGGTGGGTTTGCGGAGAACTTTGGTAATCGGGTTTGAGGATGGGGATGACCGGCTCGTCCCAAACCCGCCCCGTTGCCATCCCTACAGATAGTACTATTATTCGATGGATTTGAACTTATCAGATGTTTGTATTATCAAATCAAGCAAGAAAATATAAGTCTTATGTTTGACGTTTCTATAGTTGGATGAACATACGTCACATGAAAAATAGGAGAATTGAAACGGTTTTGTCGTACCGTAATATATCACATGTAATTACACAAAATAATATGCACTGTATATTGTGTGTTTTCTTTTTTTCTTTGAACCTCATTAATCTATGAGTATAGTATTTAATGAATCGTACTAATATCATCTCGAATTATAGAGATCTGAATATTGTTTTATGGTTAAAGAAGAATTGAATTAAGATAAATGTTGTTAAGAATTTGTGGCCTTACTATGTATGTGCATTTCTGAAAGCCATAAATGCTACATTACAACAAAATATTAGTACAGGACCTTTTGAAGTATTGCATTTGCCGTAAATTGCACATTAGACATCTGAGTTAGTAAAACTAAGATATCCATTGATGGTAAATAAACCATTAATTATGATCACAAGCTCATTACAAAAACTAAAAATTGCACATTAGACATCTGAGTTAGTAAAACTAAGATATCCATTGATGGTTAACTCTCTCAAACTTTGTTAAATTTGAGAAATTGCTAAAGAGTTTCAAGTGTTCAACACATTTAAGATAAATGTGTCGCTAATTTATCGTGTAGTCTTTTTTAACTTATTTAGCGGCATTTGCCGTAAAAAACTAAAAATAATTAATTTGATTATATATACATAAATCAAGTAATATACGTATATTATCCAAAATATAAAAAGAGATAAAGAGAAATAGTTAATTATCAAAGATATGTCAATACATGGACACACTATTGAGTAATAAACTCATGAGTTGATATCAATACAGATCTCATATTTGTCATAGCTTTAATAAATCAATTTTAGCTATTCATTTTCTATTAAAATTAATAAAAAACTACTAATCACTTTTTTCTTAAAAACAACATATCTTGCAAACGGCAAATCTTCAAGCTACAAAAAATACACTATCGCGACATGAATTAAATTATCTTTCTATAGATATGCACTTCTCTATACTTTCGACGATTTTTTTTCCAAAAATTCCGCTTCAAAAAAAATCACACATGGTTTGTAAATATCAAATCACATGTGATTTTTACACATCACATGTGATTTTTCTGAGCGAAAATTTTGGAAAAAAAATCGTTAGAAATATATAGAAGTGCATATACATAGAAAGATAATTTAATTCTCGTCGCGATGGTATGATTTTTTTCTCGTAACGATTAACGGTTTGCGAGATATTTAATTTAAAAAAAAAGGTGAAAGTTTTTTATTTTTACTTTTATTTTTATTTTTATTTTTATTTTTTATGTTTTATCAAAAAAATGAATGGATACAATTGGTTCATTAGATCTATAACAAATATGAGATATATGTTGAACTTTTCTCATGTCGTATTTTTTTTTTCTTTTTTCTTTCATATAATTGCTAATTCGTAGAAATTATGAGTATTGTCTCAAAGTTGTTTCTAATAATGGATAGCTTGTTGGAAAGAAGTTTTAAGTCATGCAGGTATGGGGTTACATATGAATTAAATTTTTTTTGAAATTTTAATTTAGTATATGGACATATATTAATTTTTCCGTGTTTAATATTTTGTAAATATGATATAAGTACAATTATTAATTATGCACGAGCTTTTACATAAACTATTTTATTATGTATCAGTATGAATAAAATTTTGTAAAGGTTTTTGTTGGATGACACATTGAACTTTGTTTAAATGAAATGGGTGTTGGTTACTGTTGTTGTTTGAATTTAACTACTGATATCATGTTTGAGGTTGCTGTTGTTGTTCTAGGGGTGTTCACGGGGTGGTTCAGCCCATTTCGGTTGGAGATTTTAACTATCCATGATGGGCGGATATTTCAATTTGAATCGAATTGAATCGAAATGAGTGTTTGCCCGCGGGTACCCGAAATGTGTGTTTGCCCGCGGTTCGGGTCATGGTTAAGCATTCTAAAAAATTAGTCGAATTGAATCGAAAGAAAAAAACATAAAGTAGTACGTAATATGTCATTATAGTAAAATTAAATAACATGAAAGGAATTAGAGTCAGAATTATGTTGTTACATCGCAATAAAAACATTTAGATTATCATATGTAACAAAATAACTAATACTATGTAATCCATAGGCGTTAGTAAATGATCACATTAAGTAAGTAAAAATGCGTTATACGATAAAATTAGTGCAATCATATCGTTTACTTGCACATTTGTATAAATGATTTGTTGAAACCTACATGTACATTATACACGGTTCGGTTTGGGTAACCACGGATAACTGAAGCCGAACCGTGATAAGCGGGTTTTTCTGGTTTCAGGTTTTCTCAGTTTTAGTTTCCTCGGTTATCGGTTTTTTATGGTTTCGGATTGAGTGGATTGACTCAGTCATCGGTTTCTCAGATTTTTTGAACACCCCTAAGTTTTTGTTTTCACAAATTTGACAGTTATATTTTGTGTTTTTTTGTTCACCAAATTTATCAAAGTTTGACAAAAAAATTTCAATTTTGATTTTTAATTAACCAATAAAAATGCTGGATTTTGCCACGTGTCAAAATAGAGTAACCTGATTGGCCCAAGATCGTTTTAGTAAAATACTTTTGAAATAATGTAATTCTTTTATTATATACAAGATACATATGCTATAATGACAAATTGATTAAGTTAAATGCCCTATAATAGTAGTTTTATTCTTCATTTTTTTGCTATGAAAATTGTGTACATGAAATACAAAAACATTACATGTTTTTGCCATGATGAATTTTGCTCTGGTAAGGAATTTATATCCTATAAAAACAACAAAAATGAATGATAAAGTGGCCAAATTCAATGTGACTTTTATCTAATTTATCATTTATTTTTCATAAACTCTAGGCTAATTGTTTAAAAATGTAACATACTTGTCATCGTTTGTAGTTCTATGTACCATTGTTCGATTCCTATTAATTCGTGTACATCCTTTCAAATTTTGATTATTTTGTGTATCAATTCTTAAAAATATTTGATTCGATTCCAAAAAATGCATGGTTAGATTCCCAAAAATACGTCAATCGATACACAACGTAGTCAAAATTTGAAAAGACGTGCACGAAATAATCGGGTTCGAACAATATATAGTACACACAACTACAAAAATGTGACAAGTATAATATATTTTTGAAACAATTAGCTGGAAACTCTAATCTCCTCCTCCTTTAAATAGAGACCCTGCCTTCTCTTTTTCTGTAACATTTATCTTTCTAATTCACCTCTCTCAAGAATTGTTGCATTGTTTCTTGATCAACATTGATAAATTCATTTGTTTCCTATACTTATTAAGGTATAAAGTTTCCATTAGTACATTGCATCCATTAAACTAGTAATCCACCTGAAAAATAAGAGTTTAACCTCTTTAGTTTAACATGAAAAGTTTGCATGTATGTTGATGTCAGCTAGTTGTTGTTCTTTTTTCTTTTCTTTTTTTTCTTTTTTTTTTTATGTTTTTTGTTTTTAATTTAATTTTTAAAACAGAGTAAAAGATAGCAGTGCAAATGTTCTTGGTTTAAGAATAGATCTGAGCATAGTTATGTTGATTGCTTTTTACCAATGTTGTGTGTGGTGTATATAAAGTTATCTAGTATATAACCAGGCAAAGTTGAAATTAGTGTTTGATGTGGTGAAAATTAATTCTCAATCAAAATTGAGAAAGTTTGAGTTCTGATAAAGGATTTTGAAATTCTTTCAACAACGAGCAAGTTTGCATCGAATTGTGTTTTAGTGCTCATTTGTTTGGATAGCTATGATATGCATCGATGATTCCGCCTGCTACTAAAGCGTGATTACGATTCAGCCGATAATGCAATTCGACTAGGAGGTGGGTACCAGGCTATTCCAGCTGAGATGGCTCATCACTTTTCGTGTTGGTCTTGCAATGCCAATTATAGTAGAAAGTCGATAAATTAATACTCGATTATTTAATAAACTCTCTAAGATAATATTTTTTGCCGGTCCCGACTTGGGGATAGGGTGCTAAATTAATAATTAGCTAAAATTATAAAATAATACATTTTTGATAATTTCTTTAGACCCCATATAAAATATAAATTAATAATTCCTTATATATAGCATATTACATTAATGATTTACGAAGGTTTCTTGAAAAATGACTCAATTGTCTTTTGTTTTTTGTTGAAATCAATTTCCCCTTGAATCTCGTCTCTAATTTTCCTTAGCATGGTAAGAACTTCTGGTCTTGTTTTCTCATAGCTCAACAAGAAATTGTTCAATGTGATTGCCGCTTTAATAGCTTCGTTTCGCGAAGGGGGCTCCATTGTAGAACTTTCATCATCTTCTTCATCGATATCATCTTTATTAATTCCAATAAAGCTTTCAATAATTTCTTAATCAGTCAACAACTGTGCAACTACATTTTCTTCTGGGTGAGTCAGAACATCTTCGACATCCATTACATTGCGATAACCCAACTCTTTGATCAAATTCTGGAGTTCTTGAGTGCTTTCACCACCTTCATCTGAGTTCTCAAAAGTCATGTGATATGTTGATCGAAGTTTACAATGACGAAAGCAGTTCGCAATTGTATTTGCACGAACATCCATAGTCCATGCTGAAATTGCAAGATTTGTTGCATCTAATACATTTATTTTTGCTGGATTTGGAACCCTTATAAATTAATAAAATATTAATTAATATATAAATTAATAATTATTAATTAATCAATTAATTAATAACTCTTTTAATTAATAAATTTTGGTGGTCCCAAGTGTATTATATTATAGAGTTTCTACTGTACATAGGTTCATGATGACGCTAAAACTAACATTGAAGCCTTTAAGTCTAAATTTGAAAGTGTGAAGAAGAGAAATAAGCTTGACAAGTTACATTTTGAGGTGGTGGATAGTACTGCAGAAGAAATAAACCGAGGGTGGGAAGACAAGGGTTTACTTCCAATTCCCGAATCATTTGGTGAATCATTGACCAATGCTGAACTGAAGAGTTTTGTTCTTGGTCTACATATCTTTATCAATAATCTTTATTTAGTGAATGAGTTCATGGGAAACATAGGAATGGGAAGGGTATACTCTCATTACTATGGGGAGTTTTATCATTCTGAGGATTATAAGAAATGGAAAGATTGGAAAAAGGCTATAGGATGGTCAAAATGGAAGCATGATAAAAGTATAACGATAAATTGGCCGACATATGCAAATATTTTACTGATTCACGGCATAATGAGCTTTTATCTCGCTTATTTGCTAATGTGACAGACGAATGCAAAGAAAGATTGGCTGAGGTATTTCTTTAAAATCACTACTTTTCATGCCATCAACTCATACATGAATTTCGGTTTTCGTAATCTTTCCAGACCTCTGATCATGTTGTATAAATGTGTTAATTGTTGGTTGTAATGTGTGTGAGTGTTCCCAGATTTGGGTTATGATAATCAATAAGGTACCGGATATTCACTTGAAATCGTGGTATCACTTTCCAATAGAAACTATTCGACCCTATGCCTGGGTTACACGAATATCTCTATGGGATAAGACCAAGTGATGTTCTTGTTTTAAGCACAAACCAAGAACCAGATGCGTATTCTAGTGTTTAGGGTTTTGTAATTTCGTATATCCATGCAGATGTGTTATGACCTCTATTTATAATAGAGTATACTCAAAACCCTAGCCCATGTAATTATATATAATTAACGGCTCATTAATTATATCATAATACATTCCATAATAGTAGGAATCAGTGGTTAAATCCGAGCAGTAGAATTGCTTATGCTATCAGCAGATTCACACTAGCAGCAGAATGCTATCAGCAGCAGAATCAGCAAGCAGCAGGATCAGCTGACAGCAGAATCCTATCAGCACGATCAGCTAGCAACAGAATCCTAGCAGCAGATTCACGACACTAGTAGCATAATCAGATTCATGCATCAGCAGAATCAGATTCATACTGGTACAACCACTATTGAGTCAGGGTAATCAGGGACTTGATGGGTGTACACTCCGTACCTCCAAACCCATTTCCAAGTATGATTTGATTCCTCAAGTGCACTAAATTTTCCAATAATCCTCCCCAAATTTAGTTCACTTCCTTAGCATGAAAAGTTAAACACAAAACAAAACAAGTGCATAAATGAAAATATCCTGAGGATTGAATTTCCACATTAGTACATATACTTTCAAATACTCGAGAATCAGGGTGTTCTAAGAATTGAACCCTTCAACCCATTTAAATACCTGATGATAAATACACACAAGTTTTCAAACACTAAAATACTCCTGACACTATACAAGCCATGTGTCCATATCCAATTCATAAATGTTGTAAAAGCTAAAAGTCCAAAGCTTTCTGAAGCGGCAAAACTTCAACATTCACATAGGTGGTTCAGCTTTAATTTATGCTCCTGCTTAGCACTTTTTCAAAGAAAATTAACCATTAAGAAGTTATGAATTCATCCTCCTTTCCAGCAGATAACAAGCACAACCTTGGGATGTTTGTGATACATGTGCTTCAGTCTACTAAATGATCAGCTTTCCACATTGAACTCAGCTTCCAAGTTTCCTTAGAAGAGAGTTGGGTATCCTTGCATTCAGTGACTAAGTTGGACTTAAACTCATCCCTTTAGCAGACTTCAAAACCAAGTCTCTAGCCAAACCCTTCGTCAAGTGATCAGCTAAGTTTTGTTGAGATTTAACAAACTCTATAGATATCACCCCATTCATTATAAGCTCACGAATCATGCTATGCCTAACACCTAAGTGTCTAGACTTCCCATTGTACATCTGGCTATAAGCCTTTGCCAATGTAGCAGCACTATCACAACGGATAGAAATAGGTGCTATAGGTTTAGGCCACAATGGAATCTCAAGAAGCAAGTTTTTCAACCATTCAGCTTCTTTGCCAGCAGCAGCTAAAGCCACAAATTCAGATTCCATGGTTGAACTGGTAATGCAAGTTTTTTTCTTGGATGCCCAAGAAATTGCACCTCCACCAAGTAGGAATACCCGGCCACTAGTAGACGAATTATCTTCAGTGTTACTGATCCAACTTGCATCAGTGTATCCTTCTAATACTGAAGGATAACCAGTATATGAGAGACTATAATCCATAGTTCTCTTCAAATACTTAAAGACTCTCTGAATTGCTTGCCAATGATGAGCACTAGGATTACTAGTATACCTGCTCAGTTTACCCACAGCAAAAGCAATATCAAGTCTTGTATAAGTCATGGCATACATCAAGCAGCCAATCACCCTAGAATACTCAAGTTGAGATACAGCTTTGCCAGTATTAGGCATTAGCTTCTCACTTGTATCCATAGGAGTACTCACTGGAGTACAATCAAAGTAATTAAATTTCCTTAACACCTTCTCAATGTAATGAGACTGAGAAATAGAAATTTTGTTACTTTCATGTTTAATCCTAATACAAAGGATAACATCAGCCTCCCCCATATCCTTCATGGAGAACTTTGATGACAAAAATGCCTTTGTAAGATCAACTTGATTTTGGTCAGTGCCAAAGATCAACATGTCATCAACATATAGACAAATGATGACTCCTTTACCAGATTCATCAAATTTGCTATATACACATTTGTCAGCCTGATTAAGTAAATAACCACTAGACAAAACCACTTCATCAAACTTTTGATGCCATTGCTTAGGTGCCTGTTTTAGTCTATAAAGAGACTTAATCAGTTTACATACCTTGTTTTCATTGCCAGGCATGATGAAGCCCTGAGGTTGGTTCATGTAAACCTCCTCCTCTAAATCACCATTCAAGAAAGCTGTCTTCACATCCATCTGATGAATAATCAGATTGTGAATTGATGCCAAAGAAATTAGCAATCTTATGGTACTGATACGTGCCACTAGAGCATAAGTATCAAAGTAGTCTATTCCTGACTTTTTTTTAAAGCCTTGAATAACTAATCTTGCCTTGAACTTTTCAACAGTTCCATCTACCTTCATTTTCTTTTTGAAAATCTATTTGCAACCTAGAGGTTTGCAACCAAGTGGTAGATCATTCAACACATAAGTGTTATTGCCCATAATGGAGTCCATCTCATCATTTATTGCTTCTTTCCAGAAAGCAACATCCTGGGACTTCATTGCTTCTTTAAATGTTTTGGGATCATCCTCCACAATGAAGCAATAGGAGTATTGGTCAGAGACCTCACTCCTTGTACCTTCAATTAAGTATAATTGAAACTCAGGTCCAAATGATTTTGGAGTCCTCACCCTATTGCTCCTTCTGAGCTCAGGTTCAGGTTGTTGTTCCACAACCTCAGCAGGAACCTCATCAGATACTTCTGAAACACCATTGTCATTGGTTCCATTTGGAATCCTTTGACTTGGTCTAGGGATAGATGAGAATCTGTTCTCATCAAAGAATGCATCCCTTGATTCAATTATCGAGTTAATTGAAATAGACTCATTAGGTTCTATAACATAAAACCTATATGCCTTGGAATGCTCAGCATATCCAACAAAGATGCATTCAATTCCTCTTTCTCCCAAAGTTTTCTGCTTTGGATCAGGGAGTCTTACAAAAGCCCTACAACCCTATATCCTAAGAAAATTAAGGTTAGGTTTCTTCTTAGTCCAAAGTTCGTAAGGGGTAACTTTGTTCCTTTTGTTGGGAACCATATTTAATAAATAGCAAGCTGTTAACATAGCTTCACCCCAGAACCCTTGACTCAGCCCTGAATAGGACAACATGGAATTAACCATCTTCTTCAGCACCCTGTTTTTCCTTTCAGAAATACCATTTTGTTGAGGAGTATAAGGGGCAGTCGTTTCATGGATTATACCAATAGACTGAAAATACAGAGTATCCATGTACTCACCTCCCCTATCAGTTCTTAATCTTTTGATCAGGGAACTTTGTTGCAATTCAACTTCAGTTTTAAATACTTTAAATTTATCTAATGCTTCATCTTTAGAATAAAATAAATAAACATGACAAAACCTAGAAGCATCATCAATAAAAGTCACAAAGTATTTCTTATTCCCCAAAGAGGGAGTAGCATGTAAATCATAAAGGTCACTATGAATTAACTCCAAAACTTTAGTTTCACGTTTTACTCCTTGAAAAGGTTTCTTAGTTATCTTGTTCAACATACAAGTTTTACACTTTTCAGTGTTCATATCAAAAGCTGGTATTGGCCCATCCTTGGACATATCTTGCATTCTTTTAAAATGTACATGGCCAAGTTTTGCATGCCATAGGTTTGAATCATAAAGTTTAGATGTAGATATAAAAGCAGAATCAATATTATCATGAACAATATAAAGTCTGAACATTTGATTACACAAATAACCAAAACCAATAAACACACCATTTTTTGACAAAACAAACTTATCAGATTCAATAACTTGTTTATAACCACAATTATTCAAAACACTACTAGAAACCAAATTCTTTCTACTATCAGGAACATGTAAAACATTAAACAAAGAAACAATCTTTCCAGAACTAAACTTCAAATCAACACATCCTTTTCCATGCACCAGGGCAGTTGACTCGTTTCCTATATGAAGAATAGAGCTGATGAGTGTCTAAATACTCATCATTTTATACCAATCTGAACTGCCAAAACATCCAAAAACACTCAAATATGCATCATAATACTGAAAATATCCCAGGAATGTGTTTTATATGTTTCAAATGCAAAATAATAAAAAACAGATGAAAAACGTACAAAGTTTGCATAATTAGCAGTTTCAGTCCCTCAGCTTTCAAAAGTTGTCAAATCTAGTCCCTGGTTATTCTAATAACTTGAAAAAGTCATCAAAGGTCCTTTTAAATCAAAAAGTTACACATTTAGTCCTTTGGTGCAAAGTTTCACAAAATGTCAAGTTTAGTCCCTGAACTTTAAAAAATGACAAAAATAGTCCCTGGGATATTAAAACTTTGAGGAAAACAAATTTTGTCCTTGTACTTCTCATATATGGCAGGATTGGTCCTTGATTGGCAAGTTTGGTGAAATTACACATTTGGTCCTTGGAGTTTGAAAGTTTGGCAGAAATAGTCCCTGGGAAATTAAAATGGAAAAATCAACTTTGGTCCTCATACTATTCATCATTGGTAGAAAATACCCTTGTGACAAACTTTGGAAGAATGCAAATCATACCCCAAACTTTCGGCTATTTACAAAAATGGTCTTTGTGCAAAATATTAACCAACCGGACCCTTAATAAAATTCCAATACCAAATCCAAACCAATCCAAACTCAAAAGCCCACCCTTTATTTTTGGCCCACTCCACAACAACCCAACACACACCCCTTTTATAATACCAGGGTCAAACTTTGACCCTGAGTCAAACCCGGTCAAACCCACACCCTTTCCCTCTCCCTCACTCACCATAACCAAAACCACCATAACCAAAACCACCACTTGCAATAAATTCATCATCACCTTCCTACACCCCCTGCACCTCAAATCACCTCACATTAAATGCCACCACCCCCTTGCCTATATCAGTCCAAACCAACTTTCCCGCCAAAATCATATAAACGGCTGAGATGAAATTCAGACATCCAAGGGTCAAGATTGTAAGTGGGAAATGCTCAGAGGTCATCACAAACCCTAGAAGAACCCTATTTAAGGGAAGAGAATGCAATGAAGCAGAATAGTAGTTTAATTTTTAAAATATAGTGTCGTTTAGATTGTAACTTTCAATTTCAGTTTAAGATCAAGCTTTTAAGCATTGTAGTAGTATAAGCAAGTGTAATTCAATCTTTTTAATCAATCAATTTCAGGTTTCCTTTGATATCTCAGATTGTGCAATTTCCATTTCATTTTAAATTTCTTAATCTACTGTGTTGTTGTTATTAGTAGGAATTATGGACTCTTAGGCTCATATAAGCTCTCTTAAAGCTTAAATAAGCTTTTAGAAACCATAAATCACAGCTTAGAAATAAAAAAATCAAAAACATAAAAAAATTCAAACAAGGTCAAACTCGCAGGTTTCCTGGTGAAAAGCAATGGAGCAGGGTAAATCTTGGATGGCCTTGGGTTAGAAGCTTCATGGGAAGCTATTAGGAGTGTTACATTGGTTTTTGGGGCCTGTTCTTGGTATTAGCTTGGAATGCAAATTGTAAGCTCATATTTCAATTTTCGCATTCTATTATTAAACTGCTCAATAGTATAATTTCTTGTGTTTCTATGCTAGTTTAGTGCTTAGTATTAATTTAATCACTCAATAGGTAGTACTTGTTAATCAGGATTGCTAGTTGCTTGAAAATCAATTTTAGCACTTAAATTAGTATAATTTGTGTTCTGTGGTTCTTGTTGTTATTAGCTGTGTTTCTTAGCTTATAATAGTTAATTACATCATATTAGAGTAAAGTGGATTGGTATTCCACCTTAAATCAGTTTAAAACTTTGAAAATCTCAAAACTAGTCCACATTAAGGACTGTTTGGCATTGCTGAGTTAGGATTGAATTTGGTGGTTTCACTGGTTGTTTCCTGTTCTTACATGGTACCATAGGTTCTATTAGGCTAAGTGAAACATAAAAATCAGTAGTCACAAGTTAAAAAGTCAAAATTACCTTTGAAGTGGCTTAGATTATTGTCTGTCAAGAGAGTTGAACCCAAAACCTTCATAATCACTTCATAAGTAGTTAAAATAGCTTAAACAAGTTTTCTTACATCTTATTATATCAAGTTTCGTGGGTTAGAAAAGATCAAAAGTCATCAAAGTCAAACCTTAGTGATTTAAAAAAAAAGTCCAAAATATCAAGTCTGTCAAAATAGTCACTTAATCCAGATCTTGCATAGGGTTTAATATAGATTGGAACTCCAAAGTTTTTGTTGATTTGTTATATTTGGAAGCTTTAGAACTTATTTCAACAAGAAAATCTCAGTTTAGAATCCTTTTGCTTATAAATAAGCACTCTCAAAGTTGCCTATTTGCTCAGTCACCTCCCCTGCATTAGGGGTGTGACCCTGATTTCACAAGCTCACCAAGAGCTTCTCAGAGAGTCTTGGCTCTCACACTTTAGCATTTTAGGGACCTTGTCAACCCATCTCACCATTCTAGTTGTTAGTTTGGACTTTAGAAGCTTTTCCCCTAGGCTGCTTGTACCCATAAGTTACCCATCCAATACTGAGTACACTGAGTACTCAGTTTTAGCATCAAAATCTAGAAGCTTGCCTAAAGCTTATTAGTGATCCATAAGCTCTGATTCTTGGCTTATTTTAAAGCTTACCAGACCAGCTTCTGATATTCATTCTCACTTTGGACCCTTGTGCTTATTTGTGGGCCCCACATAGGCCTTAAGTTGCCCTTTTGGGACTACAAGCCACATAAGTTGTGGATTTTAGCTTATTTGCTTATTACAGCTTATTGCTCAGACCTTTTGCTTGTTCTAGATTATTTTTGGTTTACATAAGTTGCTTATAGCTTATTGTACCTTCTGTGATCAGTGTTTGGCTTATTTCATTTGAAAAATCCATAATTAAGCTCAATAAGCCAACTGTTTTGATAAAGGGGGTGCACACAGCTTATTTTTAAGCTAAAACAAAAGTCATTTCACAAAAGTTTCTTATTTTTATCTTATTTTTAGCTGTCAAAAAGAAAAACACCAAAAAAACCAAATATAAAATTAGTGATAGCTTCTATTTAATAGATTTTATCTTTTTCATTTTTCATTTCAGCTTATTAATAAGCACTTTATCATTTTTATAATTTTCTTCAATTCCTTTCACCTTTAAGTATTTATAATAATTTTCTTAGATTTTTCCTAAACAGTTTACTAATTATTAGAATAAAAAATAATTTAATTGATTAGATAGGCAATATTAGTAACTAAATAGTTTTCTTTAATTTTAATTAACAACAGTAGATTTTATAATTTTTCTAGGTTTTATAAATTAGTTAAGACTTTTAGAAAATAGTTTCATAATTTCCACTGTTTATTTTCCAATTTTCCTATTTAATTTAGTTAAATTAGATTTAAATTAATTAATAAGTAATTAATTAGTAAATTATCCTAAATATAATTTTTAGTAACTTTTTATAATTTTTTAGGATTCCTGTGATAGTTAATTAGTTTTATAAATTTTTCCATAATTTTCTAAGTCATTTAGGTATTATTAGTAATTTAAAATAATTTAATTAGTTTAATTAAGATAATTAGTTTTTATTTAATAAAAAACTCATAAAAAGACAAAAATATTTATTTTTATTTTTTATACTTTCTTCAAGTTCATTTTAAGGTTTAGAAATTATTTTTGCAAATTTTTAGTTTAATTTGTAATCTTTATAATTTTTAGTTAATTTAAATTAGGTTTAAATTAGATTTTAAATAGTTTTAATTTATTAATTAGTATTTAATTATTAAAATAATCATTTTTATAATTTCATTTTTATTTTAAATTTTATTTTAATTTTAAGTTTTAAAAAGTTTCACTTGCACCCCCTATAGTTTGTAATTTGTTAAAACTCACTTTTCTCTGTCTGTAATCTGATTCCAAGTTGTGCTTTTTGTGATTATATCTGTTATTGTTTATATCGTTCCATATTGTCCAAATACCAAGCAATCAGTAGTATAATCATTCCTCAATCATCTTGGTTACTGTCCTCAGTGCTACTTATTCCACAAACGTTCAAAATACAATTTCAATCTCGTTGGGACTTAACGACCCGGGGATTTCCCTGTACTTCCACGAATTATAAACACTTGACTTTCCTCTCCCAGGTGGGCCTATCAACTGCACCCGGTTGACTGGTTGGTTTGGGAGGAGTCAGAATTTGGCGCCGCTGCCGGGGAGGTTGTTGCGTATTTCAAAACGTTTTTGGTTTAGTGGTTTTCAAAACCCCTCCTGTACAAATATCACCACTTTGTAAATTTTTGTGAAAATCAAAATCATATCTGAAAAAAGTTCATTAACACTTTTCCTGAAGTGTTAAAAACACCAAAAAAATCATAAACAATAAAACAAACTGTGAAGTTAAATTACTTCGTTTACTTTAAAATTACAACCTGAAACAGTCGGTATAAGGTAAGTTCTGACATTAAATTGCGAACTGAAGAGGGATCCATTTATTTCCTCCCGCCAGCCTGCGAGTAATCTTAAAGGAATGATTTCGGTTAACGAATCAGTTCCAAAAATATTGTCCAAGTTTTTTCACCCATACACGAAAAGCCAAAAACATTTTACTGTGAATATAATTACATAAAAGTTTACCACCGCAAACCAAGGCAGAACACCTACCAACTGGGGGTGTGAACATAATAAGTTCCAAAACTTAAGATAAAAACTTGTCATTGTATCCCTGTGGGTGGTGTACCATTTTCAAAGAAGCCATTCACTTGTGATTATTGGATTTAAGTTCACTGTGGTTTTGCCTCGATCTTGTTTTGAAAATTGATTTTAGTGCATGCGCACTCGTTCACAAACAAAGAATAAAAAACAGAAAAACGTACCCAAGTTACGTACTGTTGAAGAAGAACACTCACTAAAAATGAACGACGAGCCCCCTATCCCTCCCAAGGAGGATGTAGTTCCTGACACCCGAACTATGGAGGAACTAGGTCAACCTACCATGCACGGGAGAGGTGGACCCATTGCACCACTCACAATTAGAGCCACGGATTTTGGACTAAAACACAATATGATCCAACAGGTCCAGAATTCATGTCAGTTCCACGGTTTTCCGGGTGACGATGCTAAAAAGCATCTCGATAAATTTGTAACCGTCACCTAGAGCATGAAACAAAATGGCGTCACCGAAGACGGCCTGCGTTTATACCTGTTCCCCTATTCTCTCACTCATCATGCGACTGCTTGGTTCGATCGACTTCCTAAGAATTCGATCCATACCTTTGATGAGATGGTTACTAAGTTCTTGGCTAAATATTTTCCACCATCCATGGTTACAAAGCTGAGAAACGACATTAGTAACTTCAGACAGCTTCCCGAAGAGTCCTTATTTGAGGCATGGGAACGCTACAAACTTGCTATTGATCGGTGTCCTAATCATAACATGCTTCTTGTCACCATTATTGATACCTTCTATAATGGTTTGACACTTCGTCATCGTGACACCATCAATGCTGCTGCTGGGGGCACCTTTATGAAAAGGACCCCTGAAGAGTGCTATAGCTTAATCGAAAACATGACTGCCCATCTAAATTTTTGGGACTCCTCTGCAGAGAGGAATGATTCATGTAAGTCAGTCACTCCGGCAAATAATGAAATAGCTGCTCTTACCAAAAAGTTTGATGATTTGTCCGCTGCGGTTCTCCGAATTCACCAGACAAATCACAATCAGCAGAATAAAACTATCAGTTGTGAAACATGTGGTGGTCCACACCCATATCATGAGTGCCCAGCCTCCGGTGACTTCACTCAAGAGAACTTATTCGCAGCCCAAGGTTCCTACAATACGGGAGGTAATTCCTACCAACCGCAAGGGGACCGAAATCTGTTGAGCTATCGTTCCAATAACTACATTGGACCACCCGGGTTTAATCAACCCCAGAACCAAAATGGTCAAAACAGAAACCAGAACTTTAACCAGAATCAGAACCAGAACCGAATGAACCAAGGTTTTAACAACCAAGGGAATTTCAACTCTGGTCAACACCAGGTTCAAAACAATCAAAACCAAGGAAACTATAACCGTAATCAAGGTCAGAACAATTACTATCAGAGTAATTTTCAACAAAACCACTTCCAGGGTAATAACAACCAGCAACATGGGAATTTCCAGAACAATCGGGCTCAAAATTTTCCAAATCAAAATCAAGCCATTGTTCCAAATGGACCATCATCTGATGAGTTATTAAAACAATTTATGAAATCCCAAGATGAATTAAACAAAGTGCTGGTTAGTCAAATCTCTGAATTGAAGAAGTCTTTAAATGATCAACCCTCGGGCTCAGGTATTTTACCTAGCAACACGATCGCTAATCCGATGGGCGATGCAAAGGCGATCACCACAAGAAGTGGAGTTTCTTATAAAGGACCCACAGCTCCTTCTACCACTTCTCCTGTCCAGGTAGAGGAATGTGATACTGAGGATACTACGGATATGGTACTTCCTACTAATAACGGAGGTACCACTGACATCCCTCCTCCAGTTGTCCCGGTCCCGACTCCCCCTAAAAGAGTCATGTTCGAAACTCCCAAAGGTCCTGTTGAAATACCAAAAGCCAACCCAAAACCATCGATTCCATATCCCTCACGATTGCAAGATCAGAAGCTCCGTGAAAAAGCTAATCATCAGATGGAAAAATTTTTCCAAATTTTCCAAGAACTACACTTTGATATTAGTTTGGCGGATGCTCTCATATTAATGCCCAAATTTGCATCGACAATCAAAAACTTACTGGGAAATAAAGAGAAACTCTTTGAAATGGCACGAACTCCACTCAACGAAAACTGCTCTGCGGTTCTGTTGAAACAGCTTCCCGAGAAGCTAGGAGACCCCGGGAAATTTCTAATACCATGTATTTTCCCGGGGATGGTTGAGTGCTTTGCCTTGGCCGATCTTGGCGCAAGCATCAACTTAATGCCCCACTCAGTTTGGAAAAAGCTTTCTCTTCAGGCACTTACTCCCACATGCATGACTCTCGAGCTTGCAGACCGTTCAATTTCACGTCCCCTCGGTATTGCCAAGGACGTATTTGTAAGAGTGGGAAAGTTCCATTTTCCGGCAGACTTTGTCGTTGTTGATTTCGATGCAGATCCGAGAGTTCCTCTCATTCTTGGGAGGGGATTCTTAAGGACGGGTCGTGCATTAATCGATGTTTTCGATGAGGAAATCACATTACGAGTTGGCAATGAAGCGATAACGTTCAACCTTGATCAAACCTCGAGATACTCCTCGAATTATGATGCTGAATCGGTCAACCGAATTGATGTCATTGACATTGCATCCGAGGAGTATGCTCAGGAAATCCTTGGATTCGCTGATAGTTCTACGAGTGGAAATTCCACTCCCTCCTCTCACCCCATAATCGCTAATTCTTCTCCTTCCCTCACTCCATTTGACGGAAGTGATTTCGTCCTTGAGGAATTAGAGGCCTTTCTCAAAAGTGATTCAATTCCCGAAGGAATTGATAACCAAGAGATTGACCCGGAGAGGGATATATTTCTCCTTGAGAAATTATTAGACAAAGATCCCTCTCCCATTCCTGTTCTTCCTCCACAACTTCATAACGCGGAAGTCAAATATGTTGAGAAAAATGATGATTTCCCCGAGGTTGAACTTAAGGACCTGCCTCCTCATCTAGAATATGCATTCTTGGAAGGTAACGATAAGTTACCGGTCATTATTGCGAAAGACTTAAAGGATGAGGAGAAAACCGCGCTGCTTAAGGTTTTAAAGTCCCACAAGCAAGCAATTGCTTGGAAGCTCTCAGACATAAAGGGTATTAACCTGGATTTTTGTACACACAAAATCCTAATAGAAGACGACTTTAAACCTGCTGTGCAGCATCAAAGAAGGGTAAATCCAAAAATCCACGAAGTTATCAAAGAAGAAGTTATCAAACTTCTCGATGCGGGATTGATTTACCCTATATCAGACAGTCCTTGGGTTAGCCCAATACATTGTGTTCCAAAAAAGGGTGGCATCACGGTTGTCACTAATGAGGATAACGAGTTGATACCAACTCGTTTGGTTACAGGGTGGCGAGTATGTATCGATTACAGAAAGCTTAACGAAGCCACCCGCAAGGACCATTTTCCTTTGCCCTTTATGGATCAAATGCTCGAAAGACTAGCGGGGAATGAGTATTATTGCTTCCTCGATGGCTTCTCGGGTTACTTCCAGATTCCCATTGATCCTAAGGATCAAGTGAAGACTACCTTCACATGCCCTTACGGGACGTTTGCCTATCGTCGCATGCCTTTTGGGTTATGCAACGCACCGGGCACTTTCCAGAGGTGCATGATGGCTATTTTCCACGACATGATCGGGAAAACCATGGAGGTATTCATGGATGACTTCTCAGTCATCGGGGATTCTTTCGACTCATGCCTCTCCCATTTAGAAAAGATGCTTCAACGTTGTGAAGACACTAATCTTTGTCTAAACTGGGAGAAGAGCCATTTTATGGTTAAGGAGGGCATTGTCATCGGCCATAAAATTTCAAAAAGTGGGATTGAGGTCGATAAGGCCAAAATTGATGTTATTGCTAAACTACCTCATCCCACCACTGTTAAAGGAATAAGGAGTTTCCTTGGCCATGCCGGGTTCTATCGGAGATTCATTCAGGATTTCTCCAAAATAGGCCGACCATTGACTCATCTTCTTGAAAAGGAAGCTCCTTTCATATTTTCCCCCGAGTGCATCGAAGCTTTTTCTACTCTAAAGAAAAGGCTCACCGAGGCACCGATCCTTGTTGCCCCCGACTGGGACTTACCCTTCGAACTTATGTGCGATGCTAGTGACTTTGCTATTGGTGCAGTTCTGGGGCAACGCAAAACAAAACATTTTCAGCCAATACACTACGCAAGGAAGACCATGAGTGAAGCTCAAACGCACTATACCACTACAGAAAAAGAATTATTAGCTGTGGTATATGCCTTTGAGAAATTTAGGTCTTACTTAATCCTAACCAAATGCGTGGTGTATACGGACCACTCAGCTTTGAAATACCTGTTCACTAAACAGGACGCAAAGCCAAGACTGCTCCGTTGGGTCCTGCTCCTTCAGGAATTCGATATACTCATACGAGACAAAAAAAGGAGCAGAGAACCTTGCTGCTGATCACTTATCCCGGTTAGAGAATCCTCATCAGGATATTCTCGAGAGAAAAGAAATTAATGAAACTTTTCCTCTAGAGACTCTCAATCTAATCTCTACCCGGGATGATGCTACTACCCCATGGTTTTCCGAGTTTGCAAATTACCATGCAGGAAATTTCATTGTGAAAGGGATGTCGTCCCAACAGAAAAGAAAATTCTTTAAAGATGTGAAACATTACTTCTGGGACGACCCCTACTTGTTCAAAATCTGTGCGGATCAAGTCATCCGACGGTGTGTCCATGGCCAAGAAGCCATGGAAATTCTTAAAGTGTGTCATGATGGACCCACGGGGGGACATCATAACCCAAACTACACCACCAAAAAGGTGTTTGATTCGGGATTCTTTTGGCCCACAATCTACAAAGACGCCCATGAACTTATCAAAACCTGTGAGGCTTGCCAGCGTCACGGGAATATTTCCAAAAAGAATGAGATGCCACAAAACGCCATCCAAGTCTCTGAAATATTTGATATGTGGGGCATTGATTTTATGGGGCCGTTCCCGTCTTCACGAGGGAATAAATATATACTCGTGGCTGTCGACTATCTATCAAAATGGGTTGAGGCAAAAGCCTTACCCACCAATGATGCCCGAGTAGTCGTTAAATTTCTGAAGTCTCTCTTTGCCAGATTCGGAACTCCTCGTGCCATTGTCAGTGATCGTGGCACACACTTCTGCAATGAACAATTTGCAAAAGTGATGTTGAAATATGGTGTAACCCACCGTCTTTCAACTGCATACCACCCACAAACAAGTGGGCAGGTGGAGGTCTCGAATCGTGGTATTAAGAGAATTCTGGAGAGGACGGTTGGAGAAAACCGTGCCTCTTGGTCGGATAAGCTGGATGATGCATTATGGGCTTTCCGCACTGCTTACAAAACACCCATCGGGTGTACTCCATATAAGCTAGTGTACGGGAAGGCATGTCATCTTCCGATCGAATTAGAGCATAAGGCCTACTGGGCCTTGAAACATGCAAATTTCGACCTTCACACAGTGGGTGATCACGGCAAGGTTCAACTAAATGAATTAAACGAACTTCGTGATCAAGCTTATGAGAATTCTTTAATTTACAAAGAAAAAACCAAGAAGATACACGACTCTAAAATCAAAAACCGTGTTTTCAAAATCGGTGACAGAGTCCTTCTTTTCAATTCACGATTAAAGATATTCTCAGGAAAGCTTAAAACCCGTTGGTCTGGGCCATTCACTGTCACAAAAGTATTTCCATACGGAACTGTTGAATTATCTCAACCTGACGGTTCCAACTTTAAAGTGAGTGGTCATCGGTTAAAGCACTACTTTGGAGGGGATGTACCACAAATGGTTGTCCCAGATCTCCAAACTTTCCCAACGAACCAATGAATTCGGGGATCGAGTCAAGCTAGCGACTCGATGAACAAAAACAGTAGCAACAACATGGGTTTTCACCCATGTCTCTGACTTCTTTCTACTTTCTAACACCCTAGTGTGGGGGAGTGGGCGTCCCTTGCAGCTATTTGAAATGTATATATCTAAAAAAAAAATGATATTTCCCCAGTTAGTTTATAATATTATCTTTTTATGTTTAAAGAGTCGGCATAATAGCCGGAACTTTAAATATTGAGGACAATATTCAATTCTAAGTGTGGGGGGGAAATTTTAGCGAATTTTATCATATTATATCCTCTAGTACCCCCATTTTTTGCCCAAAATCAACTCGCCATATCCCAAAAAGTGAATGAGTTGGCTAGCCCGCAAGATTATGGCTTGTGGTAAAGGCCATGGAAAAACCATAATTGGTAATCAGCTCACCAAGATGTTGACTATTCCATCAAGAGTTGGCTAGTCCAGAAGCAAACGGCTTTTGGTAAAGACAAATCAAATCCGTTGACAGCTGGTGGTTTGCTCAAAATCACATGGTTATCAGATGGACTATAGTTCTTACTTGAATCGATACATCTGGCAACTCCAGAAGTGATGGCTTTTGGTAAAGAGTTTTCAAATCCATTAATTTTTTGTCAAAAGATTGCTAGGGACTAGCAATGTTTTAGTGTGGGGGATTGATGAGTGTCTAAATACTCTTCATTTTATGCATCATAATACTGAAAATATCCCAGGAATGTCTTTTATATGTTTCAGATGCAAAATAATCAAAAACAGATGAAAAACGTACAAAGTTTGCATAATTGGCAGTTTCAGTCCCTCAGCTTTCAAAAGTTGTCAAAACTAGTCCCTGGTTATTCTAAAAACTTGAAAAAGTCACCAAAGGTCCTTTTAAATCAAAAAGTTCCACATTTAGTCCTTTGGTGCAAAGTTTCACAAAATGTCAAGTTTAGTCCCTGAACTTTGAAAAATGACAAAAATAGTCCCTGGGATATTAAAACTTTGAGGAAAACAAATTTTGTCCTTGTACTTCTCATATATGGCAGGATTGGTCCTTGATTGGCAAGTTTGGTGAAATTACACATTTGGTCCCTGGAGTTTGAAAGTTTTGGCAGAAATAGTCCCTGGGAATTTAAAATGGAAAAATCAACTTTGGTCCTCATACAATTCATCATTGGCAGAAAATACCCTTGTGACAAACTTTAGAAGAATGCAAATCACACCCCAAACTTTCAGCTATTTACAAAAATGGTCCTTGTGCAAAGTATTAACCAACCGGACCCTTAATAAAATTCCAATACCAAATCCAAACCAATCCAAACTCAAAAGCCCACCCTTTATTTTTGGCCCACTCCATAACAGCCCAACACACATCCCTTTTATAATACCAAGGTCAAACTTTGACCCTGAGTCAAACCCACACCCTTTCCCTCTCCCTCACTCACCATAACCAAAACCACCATACCACCTGGTTTCACCCCACCACCACCACTTGCAATAAATTCATCATCACCTTCCCACACCCCCTGCACCTTAAATCTCCTCACATTAAATGCCACCACCCCCTTGCCTATATCAGTCCAAACCAAGGGTCAAGATAGTAAGTGGGAAATGCTCAGAGGTCATCACAAACCCTAGAAGAACCCTATTTAAGGGAAGAGAATGCAAGGAAGCAGAGTAGTAGTTTAATTTTTAAAATATAGTGTCGTTTAGATTGTAACTTTCAATTTCAGTTTAAGATCAAGCTTTTAAGCATTGTAGTAGTATAAGCAAGTGTAATTCAATCTTTTTAATCAATCAATTTCAGGTTTCCTTTGATATCTCAGATTGTGCAATTTCCATTTCATTTTAAATTTCTTAATCTACTGTGTTGTTGTTATTAGTAGGAATTATGGACTCTTAGGCTCATATAAGCTCCCTTAAAGCTTAAATAAGCTTTTAGAAACCATAAATCATAGCTTAGAAATAAAAAAATCAAAAACATAAAAAAGTCAAACAAGATCAAACTTGCAGGTTTCTTGGTGAAAAGCAATGGAGCAGGGTAAATCTTGGATGGCCTTGGGTTAGAAGCTTCATGGGAAGCTATTAGGAGTGTTACATTGGTTCTTGGGGCCTGTTCTTGGTATTAGCTTGGAATGCAAATTGTAAGCTCATATTTCAATTTTAGCATTCTATTATTAAACTGCTCAATAGTATAATTTCTTGTGTTTCTATGCTAGTTTAGTGCTCAGTATTAATTTAATCACTCAATAGGTAGTACTTGTTAATCAGGATTGCTAGTTGCTTGAAAATCAATTTTAGCACTTAAATTAGTATAATCTGTGTTCTGTGGTTCTTGTTGTTATTAGCTGTGTTTCTTAGCTTATAATAGTTAATTACATAATATTAGAGTAAGGTGGATTGGTATTGCACCTTAAATCAGTTTAAAACTTTGAAAATCTCAAAACTAGTCCACATTAAGGACTGTTTGGCATTGCTGAGTTAGGATTGAATTTGGTGGTTTCACTGGTTGTTTCCTGTTCTTACATGGTACCATAGGTTCTATTAGGCTAAGTGAAACATAAAAATCAGTAGTCATAAGTTAAAAAGTCAAAATTACCTTTGAAGTGGCTTAGATTATTGTCTGTCAAGAGAGTTGAACCCAAAACCTTCATAATCACCTCATAAGTAGTTAAACTAGCTTAAACAAGTTTTCTTACATCTTATTATATCAAGTTTAGTGGGTTAGAAAAGATCAAAAGTCATCAAAGTCAAACCTTAGTGATTTTAAAAAAAGTCAAAAATATCAAGTCTGTCAAAATAGTCACTTAATCCAGATCTTGCATAGGGTTTAATATAGATTGGAACTCCAAAGTTTTTGTTGATTTGTTATATTTGGAAGCTTTTGAACTTATTTCAACAAGAAAATCTCAGTTTAGAATCCTTTTGCTTATAAATAAGCACTCTCAAAGTTGCCTATTTGCTTAGTTACCTCCCCTGCATCACGGGTGTGACCCAGATTTCACAAGCTCACCAAGAGCTTCTCAGAGAGTCTTGGCTTTCACAATATAGCATTTTAGGGACCTTGTCAACCCATCTCACCATTCTAGTTGTTAGTTTGGACTTTAGAAGCTTTTCCCCTAGGCTGCTTGTACCCATAAGTTACCCATCCAATACTGAGTACACTGAGTACTCAGTTTTAGCATCAAAATCTAGAAGCTTGCCTAAAGCTTATTAGTGATCCATAAGCTCTGATTCTTGGCTTATTTTAAAGCTTACCTGACCAGCTTCTGAGATTCATTCTCACTCTGGACCCTTGTGCTTATTTGTGGGCCCCACATAGGCCTTAAGTTGCCCTTTTGGGACTGCAAGCCACATAAGTTGTGGATTTTAGCTTATTTGCTTATTACAGCTTATTGCTCAGACCTTTTGCTTGTTCTAGATTATTTTTGGTTTACATAAGTTGCTTATAGCTTATTGTACCTTCTGTGATCAGTGTTTGGCTTATTTCATTTGAAAAATCCATAATTAAGCTCAATAAGCCAACTATTTTGATAAAGGGGGTGCACACAGCCTATTTTTAAGCTAAAACAAAAGTCATTTCACAAAATTTTCTTATTTTCATCTTATTTTTAGCTGTCAAAAAGAAAAACACCAAAAAAACCAAATATAAAATTAGTGATAGCTTCTATTTAATAGCTTTTATCTTTTTCATTTTTCATTTCAGCTTATTAATAAGCACTTTATCATTTTTATAATTTTTTTTAAATTCCTTTTACCTTTAAGTATTTAAAATAATTTTCTTAGATTTTTCCTAAACAGTTTACTAATTATTAGAATTAAAAATAGTTTAATTAATTAAATAGGTAATATTAGTAACTAAATACTTTTCTTTAATTTTAATTAACAACAGTAGATTTTTATAATTTTCCTAGTTTTATAAATTTGTTAAGACTTTTAGAAAATAGTTTCATAATTTCCACTGTTCATTTTCCAATTTTCCTATTTAATTTAGTTAAATTAGATTTAGATCAATTAATAAGTAATTAATTAGCAAATTAGCTTAAATATATTTTTTAGTAACTTTTTATAATTTTTTAGGATTCCTGTGATGGTTAATTAGTTTTACAAATTTTTCCATAATTTTCTAAGTCATTTAGGTATTATTAGTAATTTAAAATAATTTAATTAGTTTAATTAAGATAATTAGTTTTTAATTAATAAAAAACTCATAAAAAAACAAAAATATTTATTTTTATTTTTTATACTTTCTTCAAGTTCATTTTAAGGTTTAGAAATTATTTTTGCAAATTTTTAGTTTAATTTGTAATCTTTATAATTTTTAGTTAATTTAAATTAGGTTTAAATTAGATTTTAAATAGTTTTAATTAATTAATTAGTATTTAATTATGAAAATAATCATTTTTATAATTTCATTTTCATTTTAAATTTTCTTTTAATTTTAAGTTTTAAAAAGTTTCAGTTGCACCCCCTGTAGTTTGTAATTTGTTAAAACCCACTTTTATCTGTCTGTAATCTGATTCCAAGTTGTGCTTTTTGTGATTATATCTGTTATTGTTTATATCGTTCCATATTGTCCAAATACCAAGCAATCAGTAGTATAATCATTCCTCAATCATCTTGGTTACTGTCCTCAGTGCCACTTATTCCACAAACGTTCAAAATACAATTTCAATCTCGTTGGGACTTAACGACCCGGGGATTTCCCTGTACTTCCACGGATTATAAACACTTGACTTTTCTCTCCCAGGTGGGCCTATCAACTGCACCCGGTTGACTGGTTGGTTTGGGAGGAGTCAAGAACCATCATTCATTGACTCATAGGTCTTGAACCAGCTTCTATCTTTACACACATGAATTGTTGCTCCAGAGTCAACCCACCACGCGACATCATCATCCTGCACAAAGTAAATGTCAGATATATATGTAACATAATAAATCTTAAAAGACTTATTAAACACATTCTGACCTTTCAGGGAATTGGTGTTACCATTCCCACCACCTGTGCCTGATCCATTGGATTTGTTTCCAACTTTACCACCCTTGCAATCTTTCCTGAAGTATCCAGGTTTCCCACACTTCCAACAAGTCACCTTAGGTTTCTTGTTAATATCATATTTGGTGTTATCTTGATGCTTACGCTTGCCCTTGTTGTCATTGTACTTGGTGGAGTTGTTATGCTCCACCATATTGACAACTGATGGACCAGTAGCAGTGCTACTCTTTGGCTTGTCAGTGTCTTGAGCTTTGAGTGAATCCTCAATGCGCAAGTGACTGCCCAACTCAACAAGAATTAACTCCTCCTTCTTATGCTTAAGCATATGCTTGAAATCTTTCCAGGAAGGAGGCAGTTTATCGATGATACAAGAGACTGAAATAGCCTCATCCATGTTCATCTTGTGTTGTGTGAATCGACCAAGTATACTAAGAAGTTCGTTGTATTGTTCCATGACAGATCTAGAATTAACCATTTTGTAATTGTAAAAATTACTTACAAGGAACTTCTTACTTGATGCATCCTCAGCCATATACTTGGCTTCCAAGGAATCCCATAGTTCTTGAGAAGTTTCAACATTCTGATAAATATCAAATAGAGAATCAGACATACCATTGAGAATTAAACCTCTGCAAACATAATCATCATTCTCCCATTTGCTTCTTGCCCTCATCTGATCCATAGTAGCATCTTCTCCATAATCTTCAGGAATCTCAGTTGTCAGAACATAAACCACATTCATACTTGACAACAAGAAGTGCATCTTCTTTTGCCATCTTCTGAAATCAACACCTTCAAACTTTTCCAACTTGGAAAAGTTAGCAGCCAATTGTCTCATAGCAGCAGCCATTGATTATCACTAATAGTTTCTATTGATTGTTGGTTGTAATATGTGTGAGTGTTCCCAGATTAGGGTTATGATAATCAATAAGGTACCGGATATTCACTTGAAATCGTGGTATCACTTTCCAATAGAAACTATTCGACCCTATGCATGGGTTACACGAATATCTCTATAGGATAAAACCAAGTGATGTTCTTGTTTTAGGCACAAACCAAAAACCAGATGCGTATTCTAGTGTTTAGGGTTTTGTAATTTCGTATATCCATGCAGATGTGTTATGACCTCTATTTATAATAGAGTATACTCAAAACCCTAGCCCATGGAATTATATATAATTAACTACCCATTAATTATATCATAATACATTCCATAATAATAGGAATCAGTGGTTAAATCCGAGCAGTAGAATTGCTGATGCTATCAGCAGATTCACACTAGCAGCAGAATGCTATCAGCAGCAGGATCAGCTGACAACAGAATCCTATCAGCACGATCAGCTAGCAACAGAATCCTAGCAGCAGATTCACAACACTAGTAGCAGAATCAGATTCATGCATCAGCAGAATCAGATTCATACCGGTACAACCACTATTGAGTCAGGGTAATCAGGGACTTGATGGGTGTACACTCCGTACCTCCAAACCCATTTCCAAGTATGATTTGATCCCTCAAGTGCACTAAATTTTCCAACATTAATCTGATTTGTATGATTGTGGGGTTAGTGTTGAAGAGTCTATGTTGTAGTTTCTGTAGAGAATTTTTTAGTGGCGCTCTAAAACTCATTGTAGATGGGATAACTTCATTCATCTAGAATTAGTTGCCTGGGATTATATTTTGTGTTCATTCATCTAGAATTTTGTTGAATTGGTGTATATTTTGTATTTAACATGACCAAGTTAGTCAATTATACATGCAGCTAAAATATGAGTACGACTTTCAATTTTTCGAAATTAGCCAATGGGTATTTCTGGTACTTAAGGTTCATTGGTTTGGCGAAAATAATTTTATATTTAGCTCAAACAATTGACCATCAAGTTACTAATGAGAAAGTTTCCTATTGTTAAACTTGCTATATTAGAATTTTTACAATTTATATTGAATGGCAAATACTCTTGACACACCCGTCTCTAGTAGACATAAATTAACCTGCAACCTTTTGGCTAGTAGGCAAATTTTGATACCACTAAGCTAATGGCCATATTGGCAGTTTATGCAAATTATATTGTACTTGTTTGATCTAGTGTCTTGCAGCTTATATGGTCGAAAGTTTTTATTTTTTATTTTATTTATTTATTTATTTATTTATTTAATTTAAAATTTTAATTCCAAGAAATTTCTGACATGCCTAGTAACTATGGAATTTGAGGGGCCGGCTAAACCTATTTTTCATACTTCATCGCATTAAACATAACGTTTGCTGAACTTGAGTTCAGTAGTAAAAAAACTTGATTCCAAGTACAACGTGATTGATCTGTGATATAATTTTCAGGCTGGTAAAAGCTATGCACTCAAGAAAATTTCACTCAGAAAGTTTATTTTCACTCTAAGGGATAACATCGGCTTGAATATGCTAGTTGAAGCTGTCGCTATTGGCCAAGAAGGGCGTGATCTTTTACGGTATCTAGAACCTTGCTACTCATTCTTTATCATACAAGATTCACCTTCCGAGCACTCTTCTCTTACAAAGCAAGAGATCATTGATATTTTGAAAGTGAGAATAACTAAATCAAAGTCAAACGAGCTCTTCTGGAAATCAATTCTTATAAATAATATAATAAAACAAGTCAAATAAATAGGATAAATGATGACAATGATATGTGTAAAAAACTAGAAGGGGGGTTGAATAGTTTTTCCTCTTTTTCAATTAATAAAAACTTTGATTTAAAAGACTAAATTCAAGTTTATTCAATTTGTATGTTTTAAAAACCTTTGATTATAGTTTAGTATGAAAACCTCAATATTATCTATTACTCCTATATTCTTTTAGAATGGTCATTAGGAAATTTGTTTTATGAATGGATCTTAGTTTGATCTTTATATGAAATCAATGTATGCACAACACAAGTTATTAAAACTATATACGAAACGTAAATAAGTAAGTAAGCAAAAAGTGAGATGGAAAGATCAAACCGAGAGACAAAGGATTTATAGTGGTTCAACTACAAGGACACCTTCCTTGCCCTACTCAACTCCCCGAGCACCAAACTCGAGAGTTTTCTTCACTTAGTCAACGAGCACCCTTATGGTGGAGAAAACCTTACACACCTTAGCTTACACCAAATTAACGACACAAAGCTAAATATCGGGTTCTAATCGTAGCTAGAACCAATCTCACAACTTCAATCACACCACAACTTATTCACACCTTCTACACGTCTTCACAACTCTTGTTTCTTCGCTACTTGATGTCTTCTATCTTTTCAATACTTCACAACTTCTATCTTCTCACTACTTCAAGATTTCTATGTCTTCACTACTTCAAGGCTTCTAAGTCTTCACTACTTCAAGGCTTCTAAGTCTTCACCACTTCAAGGTTTCTAAGTATTCACTACTTCAAGGCTTCTATAGCTTCACTACCAACTACTACTTCTATACACTTCTACTTCTTTACTTCTAGTACAACTTCACACTTTCAACTAATCTAGTTCCTATGTCTAAATCGAGTTAACCAATATACACACCTTATACACCAATGAATGAATAAATTACAAGTTGAAATGAACTAACAACTTAGGTAGCAAGATGATACTAAGTTGTAATACTTCTAGCCTTGATTAATAGAAGTATTCTTCTCTTTGTACTTTAGTGTTGAATCTTGAATCACTTGGAAACAAAAGCTTATTATTATATGATCAAGGAATTGATTTAAAGAGATTTGGACAGAAAGTTTTTGTGCAAAAAGGTGAGAAAAAAATCCAGCAATAGTCCAGTATTTATAGGGAAAAGAATATTGTGCAGGAGCGTGGCCGGTCCCCTTAATTAGGGGTCGGTACCCTTAATAATTAAGGGGGCCGTCTAACAATATTAAGGGGCCGCCCATATGAATGTTGCCCAGAATTGTCTTTTAGTGTGGAAGGTTTTTCTGGACCATATTTGCCATTTTTAGTTGAAAATTTTAAGTTATATATTTATGGTTAATTAAACATTTTAATTTATTGCCAAAAATGATTTTCTAAAAGATATAAAATGTTTGTGACATTTTATAAAAATTCTAGTGATTAAGAAATTGTTCCTTTAATCATATAATGCATTAGTCACTTTGTTCATTCGTACCTTAAGTGATTAGTTTGTTGAAATGAACATTTATGACTAAATACTTGTTTATGTCATAATCTCTAGTTTAATAAGTTTACATTTTGTGATTATCAAAACATAGAGTTATTAAAAAATATGAATAACGTTTTTATGCATTATTTGATATCATCAACATTACAACAAAATGTTAGCAGAGGACCTTTTGAAGTATTGCATATGGAAAATAAACCATTAATTATGATCACAAGCTCATTAGAACAAATATAAATTGCACATTAAAACATCTGAGTTAGTAAAACTAAGATATCCATTGATGGTTAACTCTCCCAAACTTTGTTAAATTTGAAAAATTGCTAAAGAGTTTCAAGTGTTCAACACATTTAAGATAAATGTGTCGCTAATTTATCGTGTAGTCTTTTTTAACGTATTTAGCAGCATTTGCTGTAAAAATAATTAATTCAATTATATATACATAAATGAAGTTATATACATATATTATCCAAAATATAGAAAGAGATAAAAAGAAATAGTTAATTATCAAAGGTATTTTTTTTTTTTTTTTTTTTTTTGTAAAAGGTCAATGACCCGGTAAATATATTACACCAAAAAGCATTTAAGTACAACGGATATGGGTGAATCACATATCTCAGCCCGTTACATAGGTAAAAAGCTTACATAACAAGATACTTTCTATTTAGAACAAGAAAACAAACCACTAACCACATGATAATAAAAGACTCTGACAAAAATATAAACTACTTCTTACGACCTTGGAGATTAAAGCCATAAATGGCATTAAGAGCATCCAAATTTCCTGGAAGATCATAAATTTGCTTCGAATAATCATCATAGTCATCAAACTCATTAATTATCGAAGGTATGTCAATACATGGACAAACTAATGAGTAATGATCTCATGAGTTGTAATCAATATATATCTCATATTTGTCATAGATTTAATAAATCAATTTTAGCCATTCATTTTTTATTAAAATTAATAAAAAACCACTTATCACCTTTTTCTTAAAAATAACATATTTTACAAACGGCAAATCTTCAAGATATAAAAAATACACTAAAGATATGCAACTCTTTAAACTTATGACGATTGTTTTTCTTCCAAAAATTCCGCTTTGAAAAAAAATCACATGTGATTTGTAAAAATCAAATCACACGTGATTTTTACAAATCACGTGTGATTTTTCAGAGCGAAAATTTTTAGAAAAAATCGTTGAAAGTATATAGAAGTGCATATCCATTAAAAGATAATTTAATTCTCGTCGCGATGGTATGATTTTTTCTCGTAACGATTAACGGTTTGCGAGATATTTAATTTTAGAAAAAAAGGGTGAAAGTTTTTTTATTTTTATTTTTATTTTTATTTTTTGACAAAAAAAAAGTGAATGGATATAATTGGTTCATTAGATGTATAACAAATATGAGATATATATTAAACTTTTCTCATGAACTAATATCGTAATTTTTTTTTCCTTTTTTCTTTCAAAAAATTGCTAATTCGTAGAAATTACGAGTATTGTCTCAAAGTTGTTTCTAATAATGGATAGCTTGTTGCAAAGAGTATCAAATAATATATATACTAACCAATGGGCTTGTGGTCCACTGGGCATGTCTTATTCAGTTAAGCGTGCCTAGTGGAGAGTAGTACCGGTTTGGGTGACCAAACCGGGAAGTCCTCCCTTGTGGACCACTGCCCTGTCGGTACGATTTCAAAGTCCTTCAATGAAGGTTTCAACCCACTAGGGTTCGAATTTGGAGAAGGCAGGGTTTACTTCAATTTAAGTGTCGTGCCTTCGGGCGGCTTAAGTTGAAGGTTTTCCCCCCATCTGGTTTCAAATTGGACTTGGATTTCCCCAATGAAAGTCAATTTTCAAAAAAAAAAATAATATATATACTAGTTTTAAGGCATGCATGTATGGGAGTTACATATGAATTAAATTTATTTTAAAATTTTAATTTAATATATGGACATATGTTAATTTTTACGTTAGTGGACGTGTAAAATAACTATTTTACCCTCATTTTTTTCGATAATCTCACTCCACCCATTTGTCTTCTTTCCCGCACTATACAAAATGATTTATTCACCCTCTAAACCTTGAGGGACAAAATTCGCGATGAAACTTTTATACGAAAATGCTTCATTTGGGGTTGTTTGTTCACTTAACAACTGACACAATTATAAACACATTATCTATTCGTCTAACACATAAAACATAAACCTCAATTGCTTGTTTAGCCTGCACAAATCCAAATTTTTTAACACGGATAGCGGTCGTACTGGAAGGGGAATGGGGTCGTGGAAAAGAAAAACAGAGGGAGAGAGAGGCCTAGAAAATACGGTCTGGTACCTGCGCCTTTAGTTACATCTCCTAACCCAAGTACACCCACACCACAATAGAAGAGGGTAAGCCCTATTGTTTAGTTCCTTTATGTGTTTAAAATTGGCTTAGTTTGATTTTGTTAATTGTAGCATATGTTGGAAGTATTCATTGGCTAGTATTGATTGTGAGTGTTGCCAAAAAGTGGTTTGGTGTGTGAATATGTTTAGTGTGTAGTGTTTGTTCCTGATGCATTGGTAATGCTTGTTCAGTGTTTCATTCAAGTAGTATTGACTGTGAGTGAGGCTAGTATCGACTATGAGTGATGCAAAAAAGTAGTATTCACTGTGTTTTTAATTTCCGTTTCATAGTACTTTCAAGTATTTTTTGTTGGTAGTGCACGGTAATCATTTATTATTTAGTGTAATGCCTTCAAGTAAATTATTCTTCCATGAGTATATCCAGTCTTGTTGAGCATTATGTGAATGGTTAACAGTAGTGTGCAGTTGCTTGTGTTAAGTGATAGCATCTAGTCTTGGTGAATTGTTAATAAGTACAGTTGGTGTTTCATGTTTGATTATGTATAAGTGATCACATATAGTCTTGTTGGCTATCTTTATAGATGACAAAGAAAATATGGATAGCATTTGTGATCGTCTGGAGAACAGGATTGAAAATCTTGAAGGTGTATTATACATGGCCAAAATCCTGAAAGGATAATTTTTTTCAACCTCTTATGATGTAATGTAAATACTATCATTTGAGTTTGTATTACAGTTTGGCTATCTTGAATAATCTTTGTAGATATCAGATACAAGGTTAGGCAAAAAGTGATTGAACGTTTGGAGGATGATGAAGAAGTATGGTTTAACATGGGCAATAACTTTAGTGATGAATTATTGGATTAGATGAAAGCAAGATATGGGCTATACAAAACCATCACATAGGAAAATCTAGATAAATTTCTTAATGAGATGTTTATGAGGACAAGGATTGAAATGATAGGTAAAAGTATTCAAACTCTTAAAAGGGTATTTGGAAAGGTAAATAAGTCTTATTTATTTCAACTTGGCTATCTTTATAGATGACAAGTGAAAGGCAAAAGTAACTGCAGAGCTTCTTGATGAGCTGTTATCAGCAAAAAGAAGAAAACTCTAGAATGTAAATATATTCAAGCTCTTAAAAGGATGTTTGGAATGTCATTCTACCTTATATATGTTATTGATTTAAATATTGTTCTTGGAAGTGAATATTAAAGCTTGTATTACAATTTGCCTTTGTTGTATAATCTTTGCAGTTTTGGATTTTGGTACTTTCAACACAAATTTGGAAAAAAAAAACTCAATCAATGTCATCAGATGATGGTACCAGTAATCATAGGAAGGGAAGGCCAACTGAGGGTACCAGTAAGCAAAGGAAGGAAGCTGATGATAAACACGGAAAGGCAAGGCCAGATGAGGGTACTAGTGATTAGAGTAAGGCAAGGCTTCTGAGTGTAACCGGCTGCGTCCTTGGCCTAAGAGCAAAGTTGAAAGAACTAGCTCCCAAAATACGTTCTAAGTGTTGTTAATTGCATTCCAAAAAGAGAAACTAAATGCTGGATAATGGTCCTTGTTTTGTGTTGACATTTTGCATGTGCATTTGCATACAAAAAGACAAAACAAAGTAAGGACCATTATCCTGCATTTAGTTTCTCTTTTTGGAATGCAATGAACAACATTTAGAACCTTTTTTGAGAGCTAGTTCTTTCAACTTTGCTTTTAGGCCAAAGACGTAGCCAGTTACACTCAATGGCCTTGCCTTCCTCTACTCACTTCTACCGTCGTCTGGCATTGCCTTCCTTTGTTTATCATCACCTTTCTTCCTCTGCTTTTTGGTACCCTCAGCTGGCCTACACTTCCTATGATTACTGGTACCATCATCTGATGACACTGATAGAGTGTCTTCCAAATCAGTGCTGAAAGTATCAAAACCTAAAAATGCAAAAATTGTACAATAAAAGAAAACTGTAGTAAAAGTTGTAATATTCACTTCCAAGAATAACATTTAAATCAATTAATGCTCACCAAGACTTTGTATGAAAGTTTTGTCGTGAATTTTGTCCCTCAAAGTTTTGGGGGGTGAATAAGTCATTTTGCATAAGCGTGGGAAAGAAGACAAACGGGTGGAGTGAGATTACTAAAGAAAAAGTGGGTGAAATAGTCATTTTACACGGCCACTAACGTGAAAAACTAACGAGCGTTAGCCAAAATGTGGAATTTGCAACTACGGTAACGCTTCAAGGGCATAATTCACAAAAAGCGTAAAGTTTAGAGACATTTTTTGCAGTTTCCTCTATTATTATTATTATTATTATTATTATTATTATTATTATTATTATTATTATTATTATTATTATTATTATCGAGTAAAACATAATGTTCGCTGATTTGTAGCTATTTATATAGTTTTTTTTAAGTTTATTCCATGCGTAACGTGATAGATCTCTGATGTATGTTTCAGGCTAATAAAAGGTATTTACGTAAAAAATTTCACTCAAAAATTTCATATTCACTCTAAGGGAGAATGTCGGCTTGAATATGCTCGTAGAAGTTCTTGCCATTGGTTAGGAAGGGCATGATCTACTACGGAATATAAAACCTTGCGACATATTTGTTATCATTAGTGACTTACCTGCCACACAATCATCTCTTACAAAGCAAGAGATCGTCGATATTATGAAAGATGGAAAGAAATTAAACAAATCAATGTCAAAAGAGCTCTTCTGGAAATCTGTCTGGCCACGCACTGTATGAAGATGATGGTGACATGGTCAAACTTCGACATAAATGGTTTTTCTAGTATGTGGAGTTGTTGCATTGTCACTCTAGGAACACATTAAAGGGATCTACTATTTTGACTCTGTATGTGATGTCCTCAGTAAGGTCGCATTAAAGGTAGAGCTTATTGAAGTTGAAGCAGATCGGAACAAAATAGCTGATCTATATATGAATTGGGGTTTGCAAATGCTTACAAATGTGATACCAGTTTGGGTGTTGGCGTGGTTTATATTGATTTGAAATAACCATGGCAAGACTGAAACTTGTATCCACATTGAACCTTTGCAAAAACTAATTCCTATCTAGATCAGCCATTTTATCTTGGTCAGCTTCAACTCCAATAAGTTGTGGCTCTAAAGCGACCTTACCAATGACACAACATACAAAGTCAAAATTGTGGATTCCTTTAATAGTTATTGGAGTGACATAGTAAAAACTTCATGTACCAAAAAAAAAAAAAAAAAAAAAAAAAAAAAAAAAAAAAAAAAAACTGTAGATGTTTGGCCACACCATCCACTGCCTATAAGGCGTGGCCATATGGATTTCCAGAAGAGCTCTTTCAACTTCGATTTTCTTACTCTCTTGCCACCATGAAGACTATCGGCGATCTCTTTCTTTGTAGGAGATTAACGCTTGGAAGGTAAGTCGAAAATGATATAAAATTTGTCACCAGGTTTTAGATTCCGTAAAAGGTCATGCCATTCCTCGCCAGTGGTGATTGCTTCTTCGAGCATATTCAAGCTGACATTATCCTTTATAGTGAATATAAATTTTTGAGTGAAGTTTGTTCACATAAATAGCTTTTAGGCGAAAAGCTTACATAACAAGATACTTCCTATTTTCAAAACAAGAAAACAAACCATTACTCACATGATAGTAGTGACTCTGACAAAAGATAAACTACTTCCTACGACCTTGGAGATTAAAACCATAAATGGCATTAAGAGCATCCAATTCCCCTGGAAGATCATAAATTTTCTTCGAATAATCATCATAGTCATACTCATCTTCACGCTCATGACCACCACCAAAAAGATTTGCTGATTCGTCGAACGTGTTAAGAAACTCATCCTCCTCACTATCAGAAACCACAACCTCACCCACCTTTGAAAATGGGTTAGCCCTCTTAGTGATAGAGGTAGACGGAATAGGATGACCAGCATCATCCACATGAGTAGCTTTCCCATCGATCAGTAGCTTTTCAAGCTTACTAATTTTCTCGACAATAGGAGTAGAACCAACTTCCATTGTTCCCATAGAATCACTCACAAACGGTTGTTGCATATCACTCACAAGAGGGACTTGTGATGTAGTACCAGTCTTAACCGACTCATCCTTATTAACTTCCATTGTACTGTCAGCATCCACATCCATGTTAGTAACAACCTTAGGAATACCAAAACCATCTGTATCATCCATATTAAGAGCGTCAAACTGATTAGAAGTAGTGATCTTGGTTCCACTCGTACTAGCCACATCAGAAGCCTTATTCTTAGTTCTATCCACCTTCTTTGGTTCAGGAGGGTTCTTTTTGGGTTGGTAATGAAATTGCTTTCCCACAACAGGTTTAGTAAAGTCTCCTTTACCCTGATTTGTAGAACCACCTTGTTTACCTTTCTTTTTGTTATTGACAGCCGTGAAACCATCATTAACCGGCTTAGTAGGTTGAACTGGAGGAACAACAACTTTCGGACAATCAAGAAGAGTATGACCAAAAACCTTACACTTATCACAACGCGGTGGTTTCCACTCGTATTCAACCCGAATCTTCTCAATAGTCGAACCCGTACCATCAAGTAAAGGTATCTCAACAGTAATGCTATCCCTAAGCACCTCATCCGACTTTACTTCAATCATGCATCTAGCAAAGCTACTACGGCCCCACGATTCCTTGCACATTTGGCTGGTAAAAGCATGTAACCTTTTGGGCGTCCCAATCAAAGTAGCAAGAAGACTAAGCCCGTCATCTGAAAACATAGCTAAAGGAACATCATGGAATTTAACCCACACCGGGATGTTAGTTAAATCCTCTTTAAGCAAGTTTGTGTTCAATGTCCATGGTTTAAGAATAATAGGAACATTACGAATCAACCAAGGACCATTATCAAGAACATTATCGACACCTTTCTTCGAGTTAAACTTGAAGAAAAAGAACCCCTTAGCATTCATCATAACCTTTTGTAAACCATACTTAGACCACGCATTGCGAACATAATAATCAACAACAGGGAAAGCAAGACGTTGACCAAGGAAGTATCCGTAGAGAGTATTCTCAAACCTCATGTTCACCTCTTCCACTACTTTCAACGGGACAGAAAGGTCAACATTATCCTTCTTTTTGCTGCATTCTAACCTCCGCAAATTAGACACGTGTTTCTGGGATACATTAGAAGCAACACCCGCGTAAGAAACCGACTTAACTCCATTACCACTAGTAGTATCAATCTTGGGTGCATTAGGATCAGAAGTAACACTCTAATTCATATGAAGCCCAAGACCACTCGAATTGTTCAACTCAGAAGATGAAGCCATATTAGCAATATCACTGTTAATTTTATTAATTGCTTCATCAAACTTGTTATGCGCATTAGCAATTAATTGCTCCACATTAGGCTGTTTTGAACCATGAGAGGACGAATCATGCTCCAAAGAAGAACCTTCAGCCAAAGACGAAACTTTGATCTGATCACCATCCATACAACCAGAATCATGTGACACTGGCTCAACATACCCATCATGAATGTTAGCAACACTATGTTCACCATCAGTTTGTCCCACCAAACGAGACATTCTTGTTACAGCTGACTGAAGAAGGTCAGCATTCTTCTCTCCCATATCAGACATCATGAAACCCTAAAACAATAGATCGCACACAAAAGAAACAAGAAGAAGATACGGCTGGTCTTCAAACTAACCGAATAAAACCCTAGAAAAACTAGGGTTTATAAGCATAGAATCGCAATAACTAACCCATGATAACAATGATGTCACAATCGGTTTCAGTAATAATTGAAATATAAGATAATTAAACCTGGCAACCGACTAACAAGTAAAACCCTAAGATGCGATTGAGACTTGAACCCTAAAACCAGGAACGATTTGAATTCCAACTGGATAATCAACAATTAAAGTAAGAGAGAATCAAACTCAATTGAAGATTGTATAGGAGAAATCAGGATCGATCAGAATGTGAGTCGATTTAAGGTTAGTGTTGGTCGCCAAAATCGCCAAGGGTGGGAGAAAGTCTACCAATTTTATGCTTTACATGATAAAGTAAAAAAAAAAAAAAAAAAAATGTGCCCACCACTTCAATTTCGTAGTTAACAGGCATGCCAAAATTTACTTGTATTTAAATTATATTTCAAAAAAAAAACTTTCAGCCATGTCCATGTATATCAGAATGTATAATCTTAGATCGAGCTAGTTAAACATAATTTTCTATAATAATATTAGAAACTACGATATGGCCTTTAGTTTATTGGTATCAAAAGTTTCCTACCAACAAAGAAGAAGAAATTTCTTGTTTTTTTAATTCCAATTTCGTTTGTTACTCACAACACCATTCCTAACGAAACCCAAATTTTCAACTTTATTTTTCCTAACGTCACTCGCATGATACCTACATTCACCAAATAGCATGGCATAATTTGGTTCCCAATAATCAATTTAATTGCAAGCTCATACCTTTTGGCGGATCAGCTTGAATGATAATTCAAGCTATTTACTTAACAACATGATCATGAATACTCCATTGGCCATGGATGTTCACTTGCGCCCACTCCAGGCTATCCATAAGGGTAGTCGTCCTGGGATTAGTCGGCTCGCAATTTCAAGTCGGAAATCCAGGTATACAAAAAAAATGATTAAGAATAAATTAATTAGTCAACACTCGAGTCAAAGTCGAGTCTCAGACTAATGTTTCTCAGTTTTAGAATAAACACCAATTTGCACCTTCTCAATTTTTCGAATCAAAATCTTTCATTCGAGTTGGACTTGAGTATCAAGCAAACACTAGAAAAAAAAGTCCTTTAGTGACACAATGAAAAGTGTCATTAAAAATATAAAAATGCCGCGAAACGTATAAAAATGTCGACAAAAGTTAGAAAAAGGTGTTACTGGATTTTTGTTGTTGTTTTTCCTACACTTAAAAAAGTGTAAGTAAAAGTGAAGTCGATAAAATACTTATAATGACACAAAAAAATGAAAGGATATTTTTTTTTTTTCGTTTTTCATGACACTTAATTTTCATAAAAAAATGTAGTTAAATCTCAAATTTTTGACATTTTCTCACACTTTTAAAAAGTGTCATTAAAAAATTAGATTTAACGACACTTTTTTTAAGTCATTTTTTCTTAAAAAGAAAATTCCAATTAGGGTGGATGAATATTATAGGTCACAATTACTCCATATTGGTCTCCATATTCCGAGAACATGGGATCATAATTATTTAGTGGCGGCGATTAGGGTAGGCAAGTGGTACAACCGCATCGAGCCCCCATTTTAAGGGGCCCCCAATTTAGTATATGTCTATTAATTTTGTAGAGTAAAGTTGTATTTGTGCTTTAGTAACACTTTAAATATTTGTAGTTTTTTTTAGTAGCGTAGAATTTGACTTTTTTTAATTTTTTGCGCAATGTTAAAGAACATTTTATTTTTTATAATAATTAACTTTTCGTTATTTATGGGGCTCTATTTTTTATTTCGCACCGAGCCATCCAAATCAATAAGACAGCCCTGATAATTATGCTTTCTATTTTTTGTTGAACATGACATGCTCGATCACGAACCCAACTGACAGAAAATGGGAGATCAAAAGAAATAATAAAGCTCCAAGCATTCATATTCTTCCACCGTTGACAAACTTTTTGGTTTTTATACAATAGAACTCAAATGGCAGATTTTATAATTCTTAATAATAGTATGAATTGCAAATTTAGCCCTAAAAATTTGTTATTAGACATTATGAAAAAAAAAAAAAAAAAAAAAAAAAGACTCATGTATAAAACATTTTTCTATGACAAGAGAGTATTGTACGAATTATCCTTCCCTAAGAAATCTTTATAAAATGAATTACTTAACAAAAGATATTATCATGCAAGATCCATCAGTATGTACCTAAACGTTCATTGCAAGAGAAGGTGAAATCATCAATTCTTCATTTCATTAAATTACCAAAATATTGTACCTTCAATTTCATATTTTCATGGGTCCTCCTGACAGTCATTATATCTAGGTGGACATGCACTCAAACTCCGAGCCACTAGTTGCATCAAGCTCGCAAACCTAAATATCAACGCGAAAATCACCATAACTATCACAAGTACAATCGTGTGTGACTGATTAATAGATTATTGTAAATATCGACAAAAGTAAGCCTATATAATTTAAAATTTATAAGGTAAACTAATGCTTATACTGTAAACAAGAATTTTAGATCAAATCATTTACGTTCACAGCTATAAAAAGAAAAAAGAACCATCTCATGAACATACATGTGATTAAGAAATAACCGATGTGAATCTAAAGTATAGCCTTATATTAAACTAATTAAAAGTATATAACCAGACCTGATCGATGTTGTTGAGACTTGACCATGGAACCTTTACATGAATGGATTTTAAAACTTAAAACCAATCCGCGATTTAATCAGAGCCAGTACAGATAAAGATTAACTGATTAAATATGAAAGAAGGATATGCGTGATTGTGATGAAAGAAAACGATTTTGCTAATATTGAAATCGATTGAAATTGAAGGATGAAGAAATGTGATGATTTTGGGCTATATTTATAGTATGAATGACCATTTCATTAGTGAGCTGGCACCGAGTTGACAAAAAAGAACCCCTAATTTATACTATTGGCGGCCCAAGAAAAGCTAATAAACCTATATTGTGGGCGGCACCTAATTGACGAATTGAAACAAACCCTAACTACGGGGTGTTGATTGTGTGTTGACGTGGCAATGGTGCCTAATATTTGGATAAGAACGTTTACACTTTGACCAGATTTTTTTTCCCCCCTTCATCAAAAGACTTGGTTAACTTATATAACTAAGAAATAAGTTTTATACGAAACAACGTTTATCTAAAGTACAAATCACAAGATCTCAGCCATCCATCCTCCTTCAATCCAATGGTTTAGTTTAATTATCATTTTAAAATTAAAATATTCTGAGGGGTAATTTAGTCACTTTCTATTTCATAATAAAACCCTTTTTTCACACACTCACACCAAAACATACACACACAAAAAAACGTTCTCTCCCCAAACTCATATCCCCAAACCGTAACCGTAACCACCGTGAAACCGTCACCACCACAAACTACCGAATCTTCTTCGGCATCGGTCACCGGTTCGCCTCCGTCGGCTGGAATTTTAGATCCGCTTGAGAGATCGATTTTGCCTCCTAATCGTTCAATTCAATTATGAATTGTTTATTTTAATTAAATTATTGTGTTATTACCTGATGATGATGATATTTTAAAAAAGAAATTGTTATTCGGCTAGAAAGAAGGATCTAGATGATGAAGAAGAAGGTAGGAATAATATTTTGATTCCAGTCAGTGCCAATCGCAGCAGAAGTTGAAGCGGAGGAAGAAGATGGCGGAACAACTAGTCTTGATGAGTAGTTAGGGGAGAATTAGATTCAAGGAATGGATGAGGAAAGAGAGAAATAAAAATGAATATTATTAGTGGGTGAAAGAGAACATTAGGTGTGTGTTTTTCACGCCTATATTTAAAGCAATTGTAATCAATGTTTTGAAAACTGGGTTCGAAATCGACCCGGTCGAATCACCGGGCACCAGTTCGACCGGTTGGACCGCCGGGTTAACCCGGTTTTCAATTAATTATTATTTTATTTTTTTGACCGGGTCAACCGGTTCGACCGCCGGGTCAACCGGTTCGACCACCGGGTCAACCCGGGTTTTTATTAAATTTTTTTGAAAAAATGAAACCCGGCCGGGTTTCGAGAACCGGGTTGACCCGGGTCACTCAAAACCCGGCGGGTCACACCGGTTAACCCGGTTTTAGAAACCCGGGTTGTTTTGACCCGATTTTCGGCCGGAACCGGTCGACCCGGGTTTCAAAACCTTGATTGTAATACTTGTCAATTTGTCTAAAATGAAAATGACAAAATGAGTGGGCTTCACAACAATTAATAGCCTTATAAAAGGGACAACAAACAAATAAATAAATATTGGTTTAACATCAGGTTTGTACACTTTGGTGCCACGTAATTGTCTATTATTTTTGTTTTGTTTTATCTCTTACAACTTTAACATTTTACAGTGTAGTTATTTGCTAGTTATTTTTCTATTAGTTTTGCATTTGTAAATTTGAGTTTTGCAAAGGAAAACTTAAAAAATATTAAGATCTTTCTAGAAAGTTTATAAAAATATAGTCACATAAATGTAGTTCGTTTAGAGGTGCGAAAACACTCTTGTTTAGTTTGAATGTTTAATTCGACGCACTTTTTTTTCCCCTTAATTTGATACAGAATCCTATGGGATTCACAATGAATCCCATGAGATTCACAAAGAATCTCATGCGATTCACAATGAATCACATGGGATGCACCAAAGAATCTCATGGGATTCATACTGAATCCTTTGTGATTTATCGTCTTTTTAAGAATTCCGTGGGATTTCTTTATGAATCCCGTGAGATTTTTCTGGACGAGAATTTTGAAAAAAAAAAAAAAATCTTCTTTTTACGAATTCCATGGGATTTTTACGAATCCCATGGGATTTTTCTGAACTGAAATTTTGAAAAAAAAAATCATCTTTTAATCCTGTGGGATTTCTTTACGAATCCCATGGGATTTTTCTAGACGGAAATTTTGAAAAAAAAAAATCATCTTTTAATCCTTTGGGATTCATTGTGAATCCCATGGGATTCATACTGAATCCCATGAGATTCACAATGAATCTCATAGGATGCACCAAAGAATCCCTTGTGATTTCATACAGAATCCCATGGGATGCACCAAAGAATCCCTTGGGATTTATAATGAATTCTTTGTGATTTATCGATAAGATAAATCATACAGAATCCTGTGGGATTTTTTTTACGAATCCTGTGGGATTTTTCTGGACGTAAATTTTGAAAAAAAAAATATTACGAATCCCGTGGGTTCTAGGTTGATTATAAAAGTATATTTTGCAAGCATCAATGGCACATGTCTCCTATCTTTTTCTTTTTTCAACTCTAAATTACATAGATCTTGACCTGATTCCTTTTAGAGCATCTACAATGGCACCAAGTCATAAAGACTTTGAGCATTTAATGCCATTAATGCTACACACATTTAATAACTAAAGCTTTTAGGAATGACTTGGAGTTCACCAAGTCTTCTTAAAAAGCTTTACAAAAAGCTTGTCATGCAATGCTAAAAACCATCCTCAAAAGCTTTTTGTAATAGTGAAAAGCTTTTGCTTGTTTGAGCCATTGGAGATGCTGTTAGCTACCCAAGTTGCAAATGTAATTATTACAAAGAGTTATCTCCCATCTCTCTTCAATCCATCGTATATCATCTCTCTTACAAGCAATATTCATCTTTTTAATTCATCTTGTCGTGATTAAACAAATCCAAGCAATATTCATCTTTTGACCTGATTGCGTATCTTTCTCTCAATCCAGGCAAGCAATATTCTTCTTACAAGTTCTCTCGTCTCTCTTCAATTCATCTTTTCAATTCCTCGATCTATTTTTTTCTTTTTATTCCGATCTATTTTTTTTCTTTTCTTTTTATTCCAGCTTAAAGACAAGACAGAGTGTATCCCCATTTAAACTCGAGGGAGGCATATGCACGTGTTAAACTAATCTCCAGCGAATCAAACAATCACACCTCATTTTCCGGCGAGTCACCGCCACGAAACCACTGCCACGTCATCTATGCGTGTTGGATCTTGTCGGATCTCATGGATCTCAGCTCCGGTTAGTAATCTGATCGAACGGTTGTTGTGGTTTGGTGACGGTCGTGGCAGTGGCGTTTGGTTTGGTGACGGTTGTGGTGGTTTGGTGTGGTTTTTGTCTGTGTGTGTGTGAAAGTAAATGAGGAGGTCAAGGGTGTACCACACATGTGTTTAGTTTGGAATGCTATTACAAAAGTATCCTTTAATAATTAATTATATTAAATGAGGATTAATTAATACCTTTAGATTTAAAATAGATGGATGATTGAGATCTTGTTATTTATTCTTTAGATAAATGTTGTTTTCGCATTGAACTTTTCTCATCTTATCAAAATTTTAAGTTTTCTACTAGCTATGTGAATAGCTGTAGAAAGGAGTTGTGCCTCGCTGACGCATTAAGGTCCCGTTTGGTTTGTAGATGGGTTTAGATTAGAATTTGGATTTAAATGTAAAGTTATAGATTAGGATTTGGATTTTGATTTAATATAGAAAGAGAAAAAAATATTAAAATAAGTGTGTGTGAGAAAATATATTATTTAATAAATATTATTTAATTTATATATTAGT